>JANVCC010000296.1:132918-314894 GCA_025345505.1 Todiramphus chloris collaris | reverse complement strand
ACCACGTGCCCAGCCCTGACTGGCACAGCACTGGGATTGGGTAGCACGCGCCCAGCCCTGACTGGTGGTGGTTTCCAGGGTGGCAGCTGGTTGGCTGTTGCTGTGCCTGCCGGGGAAGGGTCTGTGCTGCTGAGTGGGGCAGTAAGGGGGTGTCATGGTGGCAGCATGGCCAGCCCCAGCTGCAGCCTGTGCTGACTGGCCATGGGGGGCTGGCGTATGGCCCCCAGGAGCCCTCCATGCGATTCCAGCACTGCCCATGCTGCTATTCAGAGGTGAATCCTCTTGCGCTGACCCAGCGGGTTGCGCCCGTGTGGGTCAGGTACCATCTCTGTCCCTGAGGACAGGTAGGTCCTGCCCTAGGGGCAAGTGGGCATCTTTGGGCTCTGGAAAACAAATCTAGAGCACTTTTTAGAAACACAGAATCATAGGATAGTTTAGGTTGGAAAAAGTCCGCTAGGATGATCAAGTCCAACCGTTCCCCCAACACTGCCAGGACACCCCTAACCCATGTTCCTCAGCACCACAGCTCCACGTGGGGCTTTGAAACCCCTGCAGGGATCACGGGGACTCCGCCACTGCCCTGGGCATCTTTGTGTGGTGGTTTAAAGCTCGATGGAAGGAGAAGAGGCAGAAAAATGTGAAAACCCTGAGGGCTGAGATAAGGAGGGTTTAATACAACAGTGCAACGGTGGAAACAACAAACAACAGCAACAAATAATATTAATGAAACAACACACACCAAAAAGGGAGAGAGAACTACCAGAGACAATGGAGCCCCAAGCACCACACAGCCTATCCTGTCCTAGTCCAACCCAGGACACCTTGACAACACTTTTAGAGAAGAAATTTCTCCTCAGCTCCAACCTAAACTTCCCCTGGTGCAACTTGAGGCCAGTTCCTCTTGTCCTGTCCCTTGTTCCTTGTTCCTTGGGAGCAGAGTCCGACCCCCCCCTGTCAGGAGCTGTCAGAGCCAGAAGGGCTCCCCTCAGCCTCCTTCTCTCCAGGCTGGACAAGCCCAGGTCCCTCAGCCTCTCCTCACCACCCTTGTGCTCCAGCCCCTTCCCCAGCTCCGTTGCCCTTCACTGGCCACGCTCCAGCCCCTCCATGTCCTGCTGGGAGTGAGGGGCCCAAACCTGACCCCAGGATTCGAGGGGTGGCCTCCCCAGTGCCTGCTCCTGCAACTTCAGTATTTCCTTCTTGAAGAATGTCCAGCCTTCCTGTGAGTCTTACCCCAGCACCCACAAAAATTATAGAGCAGATCATACTGGGTGCTATTGAAAGGCTCATAAATAACACTGTAGTCACCAGGCACAGTCAAAAAGGAAAAGTCCTGTTCAGATAATTCTATATCCTACTATGACAAGGTCACCGGCCCAGTAAATAACCAGAAGGTGATGGATAGAGTTTTTCTGGGTTTTAGTAAGGTTTTCTATGTTCAAGATGTGGCCTCACCAGTGCTGAATACAGAGGTACAATCACTTCCCCAGTCCTGCTGTCTACATTATTTCTAATGGAAGCCAGGATGTTGTTGGCCTTCTTGGCCACCTGGGCACACTGCTGGCCACCTGGGAACAGAGGGGAGAAGGTGCATCTTTGCTTAGCAGCTTGCTAATGAGAAGTTTTCATCTAACTAAAATCAGAGGCAAGCTGTGATAAGAACACACAGATAAACATAAATGATGGAAACCTCAACAAAGGTCAGAAATGGAGCAATGGAGACAGTGGGTCAACCTGATAAATATCTTAGATGCTTTATATTAGTTCAAAAGCTACAGGGAATAAACAGAAGGAACTCAAGAGTTTGAAGTCGTGCACAAAAATACAATTTAATTTTGGAAAGTCACTTTTTTGGAAGTCACACAGATGGGAAGAAGAGTTAGTGCTGCCACAAGGCTGCACAGGAAGCTCAGAAGGTAGAAAAGTGCAGGAAGATTAAAAGCCTCCAGAAATGATAAATGCAAAAGTAAGTGTAAGGCCTTCATGATATATGACATTACACTTATATACTCTCCTCTGAGAAAGATCAAGGTTAAAACGTTCTCTGCCCATCCACACCACAAGCACCACATAGAAACATCCAAAACACTGAGGCTGGTGATTTCAGGGATCCTAAAATACCCTCCTAAGGAAAAGTATGCAGCAGGGTCTACATTTTCCAGAGGTTCTTGTAACGTGAAGGAAATAACTGCATAGAGATGTAGAAGAAGCCCCTGGAAGGACACTGTGATTTGTGTTTCATCCTCACTAATAAGGAAAGCGGGAGAGAACTTGGCTAAAAGCACGATCAAGAAAAGACAGTAGCTAATGATCCTTAGAAGAGCAAGGAATGAAGAAAGCGAACTAGAGACTCCGAGTTTTAAGGAAACAGACTTCAAGAACATCAGAGAGCTGATTAGTGTTCCTAATAAAAGCAGCTGAACAGAATAGGAAGTGTGGGAGGACTAACAGCTTCTTAAGTGAACTGATAGCGAGGGTGTAAGTTCAATTTATTCCTAGGTAGAAATGCCAGAGAAGGACCAGGAATGACCAGCTTGACTAAATCAGTACCTGCAAAAACAAGGAAAAAAAAAAAAAAGAAAAGTGAAAAGTAAGTTGTATTGCTGAGGAGAATATCATAGAACAGAACAGATTACCAGAGACAAAGACAGAGGGATCAAAACCAAATGAAATACTACTAATGAGGGAAATAAGGAGTCAGGCGGAGATATTCTGCAAGCACTTCAGAAATAAGTGTCAGACCTTGGAAAACACCAATTTACTAGTCAACAGGGAGCTAAAGCTCCTGTTAGCAAGAGGATTAATTGTGATCACTTACAGTAAAGTTCATTATCTAACAAAGGCATTAGATTCTTCACAAGGGCTTTCAAATCACCCTGGCCTGTCAAAATTCACTCTGCTTCAGCTGTTCTCAGAGGCTTGTAAGCTCAATAGAGTTTTGTGGTTCTCTTTGAAGGCAAGATAGGTTAGTTTTCAGAAGGATGAAAAATGGCAGACATGGTATCTGTTTTGAAACAAGGAAGAAAGATGAATCAGGGAATTACAGACTTAGCCAGTCCTAGAGAAATGCAGATCCAAAGACAAAAGCATAAGACTTTTGAAACCCCAGAAAATGACAAGGAGATAACAACAGCCAACAGATTTGTAAGGAAGAAATTATGTCAAACTAGTGCAATTTCCATCTGTGACAGAGAAACGGGCTCTGCAGAAAAGGGAGAAGTGGTAAAGATAATATATCTTGATTTTAGGAAGACTTCTGTCAGAGGCTGATGTGACAGTCTCGTCAGAAAGTTGAGCAAACACGGGCTAGATGAAAGCTCTGCTAAGGAGTTCAAAAGCTGCACTCAGGAGCGGTTATCAACAGCTCGCTATTAGTCCAGAACAATGTTTCAGATGGAATTTTGTGAGTACCTGCCCTGGGTCTAAGAGTAGTCAACATTTGTATTGCTAGCTTAAATAATGGAATGAAACAAGTGATTAAAGTGTTTGCGTATAAGATGAAGGGGGCTGGAAATGTTTTGGTTTCAAAATGTTCTTGACAAATTGGAAAAATAGGGAAAACCAGTATGGATTTCAGGGAGGACAAATGAAAACTTATGAAGTTAATAAAAAAAAAAAAAAATCTATTGCTAAAAACCCAGGAATGAGTGTCCAGAGACAAGGACAGAAGCAAATGAACTGGAAGGCTGGGACAGAAGTTGTAACCTCACGACCAAGATGGAATCATAAAATAGAATCTTAGAATCATTTGGGGAGGAAGAGACCTTTAAGATCATCAAGTCCAACCACTAAACCAGCACTGCCAGGGCACTGACCCATATCCCTTAGCACCACATCTCCATGTGGGGATTTGAAACCCCTCCAGGGATCATGGGGACTTCACCACTGCCCTGGGCAGCCTGGGACAGCCCTGGAGTGGAAGAAATTGTTCCTCAGGTCCAATCTAAACCTGCCCTGGGACAACTTGCAGCCAGTTCCTCTTATCCTATCCCTTGGGAGCAGAGCCCGACCCCCCCTGGCTCCAGCCTCCTGTCAGGAGCTGTCAGAGCCAGAAGGGCTCCCCTCAGCCTCCTTCTCTCCAGGCTGAACAAGCCCAGGTCCCTCAGCTGCTCCTCACCAGCCCCTTCCCCAGCTCCATTACCCTTCTCTGGATATGCTCCAGCCCCTCGATGTCCTTCTGGGAGTGAGGGGCCCAAACCTGACCCCAGGATTTGAGGGTCAGCCTTCCCAGTGCTGAGTGCTGAGCACAGAGGTAAGATAGATAGACTCACTGTGGCATGCCTGAGGTGTACAGAAGGACAAATGTAACTTATAAGACACATGCAACACATGCTGTGGTCCACTTGCTTCCTGTCAGACCTCAGCTGCAGCAGCAGGCTCTGTTCTGAGCACTTGCTGTTAGGAGCATTGTTCCAAGAACAGTGTGGAGTTACTGGGAACAGTCCAGAAGCAAGAACAAGAAGGCTGGAGGTCCAGAAGCATGACCTGTGTAAGATCAAGCTTACCTAAATTTGATGTTTTCCTATGATTTAGTGAAAGGTTAGAGGAACTGGGGTCCCTTTAGTCTTGAGAAAAGATAACTGAGTGTAGACGTGATAGTTTGCTTCAGAAGTACAAAGGGCAGTTAAAGAAAGGGAAGGAATATTTTTGTCCTTGTTCAATGTGGGCTTAAAGTGCAGCACCGACCGGTGTGGTTAAACATTGGAGAGAGCTCTCTAGCAGGGCAGCTACTAAAGAAATCAAGGAGATTTTCCCAGGAAGCGAGTGCATCTTTTATCTCTGCAGAATTTTAAGAGCAGGATGGGTAACAACAGCAGGAGTCACACAGGTTGCTCCTGCCTTTGTCAGGGAGATGGGTCAGATGACCGCCCAAATCCCTTCTGTTCTGATTTTCACTGGGTTTTGTGTTGCAGAGAAAAGCAGAGATTGTGTAAACCATGATATTCCAGAGTCAGGCAAGGTACAGATTTGGTTACACCAAATTCCACCAAACCTGCTGATTTCCATTTCACCCCAGTTATCCTTCAGGGTTAGTGGTGCTTCATTACCTTCAAGCTTCATTGGCTCGTTCATTAAAAAAGTTCTGTTTGTGAATTCACTTTCACTACTCGATAACTCATACGGTGTCAATCAATGCCTTGAGAAGGAAGCAGTAGATATCTCCATGAGCACTCCGTCTGGCAGCCAGACTCAGCCAAGTATCTGGTCTGAGGCACAGCCCAACGAGCTTACTCTGCGAGAGTGTTAAAAGCACAAGCACCCACAGCCAGACACTGACATGTGGCCACGACAAGAGGCAGACGCCCACCCCATAAACCACCACAGAGTTACTGTGACTCTTCTCACAGTGGTCACAGTTACAGATTAGATCATGACAAGCTGGCTTGTCCTGTTTCACCCTTATCACAGGGCACTGGATTACATTGTGCTCAGTCGATGCCTCTCTGTCAAGCTTTTCAGGCTTGAGTGTGCCCGCCTCTGAAGCTTATTGGAATCTCATCTGTACAGTTTATCCATAGCAGGTAACTTCTAGGGGAACCCTTTGGCTAATATTCCAGAAAAACTTCCATACAGAGAAATAATCTCATCAATGCTCTAACCAGATTTTCAGCTTTTTTTTTTCCAGGTTTTCCCTTTCCTGCCCTAAATCTGTAGCCCCACATTGTTGGCTGAGCTTCAGTCTTTGCAAGCTCTGCTCCTGGTTCTTCTATCATTATTTCTAGAAACACAGAGAGCTTCACCTGCTCATCAGTCATCAGTGAATACTCTCTCTCCTGTGGCTTGTTATCACTTAACACACTGTAGCAGTCTTAGTGTAATGTTGGCTCTTTTAGAAGAAAAGAGAAGTGCAACAGTATATAGAATATAACAAAAAGCTGAGAATATAACAAAAGACATAAAAGAAAGGGAGGCAGTCACAAGGGCTCAGGAACAGACTTCAAGGTCAGAGAGAAAATTTGGGGGCTTCATCTTAGTGGTGAAGCCTTCAGTGGAGACATATAAATCTGAGCTGAAAAAACACATCAGTGTAGCTTGGGAACCAGTCGCTTCATCCTAATGAAGTAAAACTCAATGAGATGTTCTGATGAGCAGGTACTGATCCCTCTCTGCTTGCTTTAAAGGGAGTCCAGGGTGAGCTGTTCACAGTCACTCATCCTCACTGAAGTCATCTGGCATTTGGTCGGCTTAATGGTACTGAGAGTCCTACAAGAAGATGTATGTTATGGTAACTCACCCATGCTTCTATCCTAAGACCAAGTATATAAAATATTTCTTAGGAGAGCTCAGAGACAAGAGAAAGGCATACCAACTGTCCTTTAGATTGTTCTAGTAAAAAGGAATATATATTTCTTCTTTCTCCAAAACCTAGTCACAAAAAATCATTCAGTAGAGTCTTGCCTGAAGTAGACAAGAAGAGGTGTGTAATCTAGTCTACATAGGAACACCTACCTCAAGAAACCAGATGAGTAAAGATATGGTTTTGACCAGGCAGATAACACCTACAACAATACAGGTAAGACCTAAGATCAACTGGAAACAGTCCAACCTGCCAATTTTTCTTCATCAGAATTTGAAAATTTATTGGAGTTACTGGCTTTCTCTTGTGCCAGAGAGAACCAGACCCCAGATGATGCCGAGCTGAAGCAATGTGTCCTTTGGCACTAGTCTTTTTTCTCCTTAGGTGCCTCTGCTAGGTGGGACCAGACCTCTCAGATGGTCCACATGACACTCACAGTGGTTTGGTGAATGCTCCTTTCCCCTTTTCAAGTTGAAAACACCTTCTCCTGGGTTGCTGGAGGGGAAAGTCATGTGTTTTAAAAGCCTGAGAGCTAAAAACAGGAATAAAATTACTTTTCTTTAGGATGTTTTGAAGATCCAGAGGCAGGGAAAGGAGCTGGCCTCCTGCTGCTGCCTCTTGAAATTGCTCAGCTGCACTACTGGTGAGGAAAGGCTGGAGTCTCTGCCCTGCTTTCTTCTTTGTGATCAGAGTATCTTTTAAGACTTACAACAAATGATGCTGCCAGGAAATATTCTTCTGTTCAGCATCAGGACACTGCTGTTCCATACAGGAGAACAGAGCTCCCTCTTACCGATCTGGGGGAAGTGCTGATTTTTCAGTTTGACAGCAAAACTGAAAAATCAAGTGGAAAAAAGGCTTTGCTAGGTTCGTGCTGCAGTATTATTTTTCTTGCTAAACCAAAAAAAACGTTGTTCCATTCAGCATGAAATATTTCATACAATCCCAAATGAAATGGTTTATTTTGTGCACTTCTCAGAAAAGCGAAGAAGGTAAAAGGAGAGATCCACGAACACCGTATCAAGCCCAAGGACTGCAGCTCTTACTGCTGCGAGATCCTGTTCTTCCTCTGAAATATCTTACCTCCCGGGAGGACAAAACCACAACTGCACTCAAAATCCAGCAATGTTCTCTACCTTGTTCCGCAGCACTGAGTGTAATGGCGAATGTCTGTGTATGAAGGAAATTGCCCCATTCCTCACTGGCTCCTATTTTGAAATGCTCTCAGGACATCGTTCCAGCTGCTGGGATAAGCCAGCGCATTAGCTAAGAGATTACAATTAAAATATATATGTATTTTAGAATTTTAATTTAAGCACACAAACATCAAAGAATTGATAAGAGAGGAGGGTATCTATAATACTTCACTTCTTTTTTCCCGTTTCTTTATTTAACCAGAGGCTTCCGTAACAAGCAGGGAGGCATCATTTTAGTGAGCATCTGAACCTCCGTAAATGCAAAATTACTTAAACTATTAGGAGAGAAGAAAATATGCTGACTTCCAGTATGAACTTCACTCTTAGCTGGGAATTCCAAGGAGAAGAAAGAGATGAGAAAAGTGTATTTTCTTAATCCTGGCTGGCAAAGCAATAAATTTGTATTCAAGCCAGTTGAAGAAACCCACGGCCAAAGTTTTTTAAAGATTATTAGATAGCTAAAATACACTAATATTGCCCCAGTTGCACCAAAAGAACTGATCAATAAGGGACAATAATAACTAGGAATGTGAGGGGAAAGATACCGTAGTACGATCAGAGAACTGAAAAAAAATGAGAAGCCTTTAGAAGTAACCCAACAAATACCAGTGTATGTCTCTGTACTCCTAGAGGGGAAAAACTGATCTATTCCTCTGAGCGGAAGGGGTGATATGTTATTCTCTGTACCGTAGGAAATGAGTAGCTGTGGATGTAACGACGATCTTCTGTTGCTAATTCACAAGTGGAGAGTAATAGAGATGTTCAGAAAAAAAAAAAACCAAAAAAACCAAAAAAAAACCCAAAAAAACCCAGGAAAAAATAGCAGTGGCTTGGTCTCAGTGGGACAAGACAAACCAGTGTAGATGAGTCCTGGAATGTTAAACAAGACAAACTGACCTTTCCACAGGCAGATGGACAGCACCCTTGTGACCGCTGGCGTGCTGCATGCATCAGGCAATAGCAGAGCATCACTTAGATACCATCCTTGAGGATGTTGTGTATTTGCCTGACCCAGCATCACAAACAGCAGTGGCAAACCCTCCTCTGGCTTGATGACCTCACACAGTGGATGGCCATTGCCAGACAGCAGTGCCAGGAAGACAGCTTGAAGGGAGGAAAGGACAAAGTGGCCTCTACAAGACTTTGAGACTGATACAAGTTGGAAGGGTTCTCTGGAGGCCTCCGGTCCAACCTCCACTGAAGACAGAATGGACTTTGATACTCATGGACTTCTCTAGTGACTCTTGATTAGGAAAAGATCTCCTGCAGCAAATCCTTTGTGGCTTTTGTCATCTCCTGGTCTTTGTTCAGAAGAACTAATAGGTTGGAGGGGCTTCTGTGAGCAGTCATTGATCAGAAAATCTCAACAAGAGAGTCTGCAAAGGTGGAGAGTAGGGCATGGCTTATACCAGGAAACAAGACTGCCCGGGAAGGAACCTGAAGGACTCTGCTTTTTCCGCTTCAACCCAGAGCAGCAGTTACTCAAAAAGAGGTTGCTGATGGATCCCAGGAGTGACATCTCCTATGTAAGCAACACATAAACACTGCTGGGGATCTTCTCAATGCTTATCAATATCTGAAGAGAGGGGGTCAAGAGGATGGGGCCAAACTCTTGTCAGTGGTGCCCAGTGATAGGACAAGGGGCAACAAGGGGCAGCAACTGGAACCCAGTTCCATCTGAGCAGGAGGAGAAAGTTCTTTGGTGTGAGGGTGTGGGAGGCTGTGCCAGGCTGCCCAGAGAGGCTGTGGAGTCTCCTTCTCTGGAGAGATTCCCAACCCGGATGGACCCTGCGCTGCTGGGCCCCCTGCTCTGGGTGACCCTGCTGGATGGAGCAGGGGGGTGGCACCAGATCATCTTCAGAGGTCTCTTCCAACTCCCACCATGCTGGGATGCTGTGGTTGTGTGATTCGGGTGGGCAGGGAACTGATTTGCGAAGTGGTTTTTGATAGTCTGCCCTGTGCAGAGATGACAAGGCGCTGCAAATAGCACACTGAAAAGATAAACTTGTTATTGAAGAGCTCACAGAACCGAATTTCTGATTGGCCTGGGTGGAGATGCAAATACAAGACAGTTCAGTAGTTCAGTAGGGTCCCGTCGCAGACATGGGCTGTTCTGTCAGCCATACTCCCTGTCCACTAGCAGGTCAGTCCTTCACACTAAGCCCAAGTGAGAGTATTGACATAAAAACGTCTGTGACACATTGTAGTGAGGTTATCAAAGAGCTTTTCCACCTGCTGGTGAAAATAGTGTTCCATACTTAGCTGCTCCTTAGTGTTTGGTCTCGGAAGCAGAGAGAGAAAGCTATTGCTGCACTGGGCTCTGTCACAAAATTGAGTTGGTCACAGTATCAATGGAAGATGCTTCTCTGCTTGGAAAACTGCCCTGTGAGTGAGAATGCACTGCAAGGGGACCAAAAACCTCCTTGTCAGTAATGCAAAGAACATTTTCTCTCCCTGCCAGTCGTGGTGAGGCCTCAGAATACAGTGAACAGCACGGGCTGCCTAGCAATTTCAGACTAATACACAAACCATGAGGATAAGCCAACATATGGACCTTACATTCTGCCATGGTTTAGCAGAGCTTAATTGGATCATCCATTTTTTGCAATATTAACATATCAGGGCTGCTGCTAATCCCTCGAGAAGTCCTGTATGCTGCAGATTAAAGCACTTTTCACAATCTGCATGATACGGTTGGCTAAACAATATTAAGAAACTAAGTCTCCAAACACTTAACTGCTAATTTAATGCAGTTTCACCAAGTCTGATGCTTTCTGTGGGTGCTATTGAGATGCATGAACCCACAAGTAAATTCATCAAGATAATCTACCCAAAAGAATCTAAATGTTCCAGGGGATGCCTTACTTTAGTTTAAAATACTGCTTCTTTACTGCAGCTGGAAGTGCATTATTGAGATTTATTCTAACAGAAAGAAAAAAAAAATCTTTGAAATATTGGTCCCTTTCTCAAAGAGTACATACAGTGTTTCACAACAGAGTGCATTTCCAGGCTCCTTCTGGATTCTAACCAATGACTACATTATTCACTTTCTTGTATCTACATCCTCAGCACAAGCAATTCTTTATTTAAGAACTGACATCTGGATCCAGGTTCTCGCAAATGCAGCTATGTTGACATGAATCGTGTGGATTCAAATCCCTACCCGTTCATTGTTGGACACCAGCTAAAGGTCAGAAAAGGCTCTGGCATATGACAGGCTGGACAAGTCATCAGGCAGTGTTAATAGGCAAGGCTTGATGAAGCCAGTTTGTATGGTACAGAAAATTAACACAAGAATCTTGTCACTTCTTTAAGTTCAAGAAAAATGCTGATGATCATGAGCTGTTTAAATTGATGGTAGAACAGTGGAAAGAGGAAAAAACCTTAACAGAAAATGCAAATTTTGAACTGCTAGTTGCAGTGGCTTGCGTCCATAAACACTCTTCAGTGTAGGGAAGTGATGAATTTTTCTAAGTGAAATTTAAAAAAAAAAAAGTCATACATAAAAACCTGAAACCAAAAACTTACAAAATAAAATTTACAATAAAAACTATTTAAAATTGCACAGAGAGGAGATCAATGACTTGGCCACTGAGGAGAATCCAGTACTCTCAGAATTTAATTCTAATTACTATAGATTTGTGGCACTAACTAGTCATTTCTCCTCCATCTCAAAATGTATCTTTCCTACAGATAATTACACACTGATAACTGTAAAGATTCCTCATGTTATTAACTCATGTGAGTCTCTGCAGGGAAAACAGTAGGACAGGAAGTTAATACCATGGCCATACTGCTTTACTGTAGGGAAATAATCCAGAAGAGAATGCAGTTTAGTATCACAGATATTCAACAGCCTTGTGTTTGATTGCCCTTAGTATTTTAGAAATAAATCACCATACGACTCTTTCTGAAGTCAACATGGCACTAATAAATAAAGGGATACAATACCCTTGGCTAATCATCGCATTGCCCTGAGCAGAGTAGAAGAGAGAGACTCCCAGGGCAGGGCTTCTTCCTGGTGGCAGTCACTAAAGAATGCTTCAGGAGAAGAATCCAACGAGATGGATTAAATGTAGGGATTTCCCCCTGATGATAATAAAAAAAAAAAAAAGGAAATCCCACTAAGAAATAGTCAGAAACTAATTGAGAACAGTACAGAGAACAGCCTTATGATACTGTATAAATACATGTCCTATTTACTTCTTGAATATTGTTTGTGATCCTGATTTCCCCATCTTAGAAAGACTGTTATAAAACTGTCAAGAAAATGGAGAAGAGGGCAACAGAGATGATGAAAGTTATGAAATGTCATCTGTGTAAGAGGCAAATAGACCACGAATCTCCAGCTTGGAAGAATAGTTTGTAATTTATTCCATGAAAGTAGTTTGCCATTTATTCCAGTAAGAATCCTCCAGCTATCCGATGGCAGGCACAAAATTAGCAGAAAGAAAGAATGTCTCCCATCCAGTCTGTAAATTGTCTGTGGAATTTGCCAGAGGTTGTTTGCAGTGTTGGAAAATAACATGTTCAAAAGGGCTTGGGCAGTTTAATGGAAGAAAAAGATCAGCTGGTCCATTCAGGCAAAAGAAGCCCTGAGAACAAGCAGCGGTTACATGGACTCAGAGATGATGGAAGGGGATAGGCTGTTCTTGGGACCAGACAATACTACCTGGAGTTTGTTTGCATCGGGAAATTCAAAAGGTTTCTGGAGCAAGCCTGAAAGAAAGAAAACAGAGGATATTTTCAATTCTGTTCTGTCTGATTTCTCTGGTTTAAAAATGCTTATTGTTCCACTTAGAGAGGTTTTTTCCTTTGCTTTCAAGTTTACAGCCTTTTGATGTTTGGGGCATGCTTGCTTGAAGGAGATAGTTCAGGCAGATCCACCTGAAGCCTGTGATTGACCTAGGTTCCTATCACACACACACAAAATTTTAAGCTTCTTACCTCTTTTCCACTGAACATCCTCAAGGGATCACCCAACCAACAAATCAATCACATTTTATAATAGTATCTTTGGAGCTTTTAAGATTACCTTCAGGAGAATCTGTCAGGCCTCCCACTACTCATGGAAGGGTAATGCATAACCATTCCAAAGCCTCCTGCAAAAAGTAACTTTTTTTTTTTAACTCAACATCCAGGTTGCACCTACACCTTTCTTCTTTGCATCCTTCCAGACACCAACAGTAACTGAATTCGTCGACACCCACAGTGGATCCAAAAGAATCACAAGAGTAGCTTAGTGAGGCTGGGGAGATGTACAAAAAGATGGATGTTGAGAGCACAGTGAATCACTGCTTTGTTTTCTGGAAGCACTGAAATTTGGTTAGCAGATCACAGTCTGACCCCCACCCTTGGCCAATACCTCTTGCAGTCCATACTGCACTGCAGCCCGCTTGTATGAGCACTCAAGGGCAAGAGAAATGGCCATGCTGGCAAGTACTTTCTTTGAGAAAGGGAAATCTGAGCTGGGCTGTAGTATCAGCTGGAAATAATATCAGACCTGAAGAACAGCCCTATGAGCCAGAAAATATGACAGTGTCTTCAGTTTGGAAAGAGAATTTGCTGCAACCCCACCAGAAGCTGCCTTGAAAATGGAGGATGTTCTCTTTCTGTCTGAGAGCTGACAGCATCTATTCCTTTGGATACATAGTTCACAGAACCACAGAATCATGGAATGGTAGGGGTTAGAAGAGATCATTAAGCCCAGCCCTCCTGCCACAGCAGGGTCACCAGGGCAGCCCACACAGGAACAGAGCCAGGGGGGGCTGGAAAGTCTCCAGAGCAGGAGACTCCACAGCCTCTCTGGGCATCCTGGGCCAGGCTTTGCCACTCTCAAAGTAAAGAAGTTTTTCCTGATGTTGAGGTGGAACTTCTTGCACTCCAGTTTGTGCCTGTTGCCTCTTGTCCTATCACTGGGCACCCTATGGTTTCAGAGGAGTAGCGTAGACTTAAAACAGAGCTCCTGACCATCTCTGCTTATTTCCCATTTAGTGTCAGTCTTAGGGCAGTTTTGTTCTGTACCAACTAGGCTCCTTTCAGAAGAAGCTCAATGTTGTCCAACCCATAGTCGGGACGTAGGGGTCTGGTTCTGATCAGGCCAGGGTCAGGTCTGGTTTCTCCCTGCCTTGAAGGTCTTCTTCCCTATGGTGTCTCCCGCCACCCCAGCTTTCATTCGTGGCCCATCTGCCTGGACTGATTGCAGCATTTCCTCTCCCAGACCTTGCCAGCAGAGAGGAACCATCCAAGGTAGAGGATCCTGATCACATAGAAGAGGAGGATCTGCCAGGGTGAAGCCCTTGGACACAGCAGCAGTTGCTCACGTGCTTAGTTGCAGGACTTGGGCGTGTGAATCTCCCTGCTGGGCAACAACCTCGAGGGCCCCAGAGCACAGCCTTAATCCCAGCATGGTTGCCACCACTCAGCCCTTGATTTAAACCATATGAGCCCCACTTCCTTATTTTTCAACCTCTCTGTCACTCTTCTGACATGAGTGGCCTGTTGCAACCAGGGAAACATGCTGCGTTGAAAAAAGCAAGGCTGGCCGTAACAGCAATGACCATCTTCTGGGCATGACTAAGAGCTTGGGAAAGAAACCCTGAGGGAATCCGGTGTGTCAGCATAGCCAGCGTCAGGCCCTGAGCTGCGCTCCATCCTCACTGCTCTGTGCTGTACGTGCAGAAGCTGCTGCTCTTTGCTGGACTGGCTCATGGCAGCACAGAGCTCTGTCTCCGTGCAGGAATGCAGGCAGCTCCCGTGGCACCTCCGAGGTCCCTTCCCCGCAGCAATGATGGATCGTGTTCAGAACAAGTGCCACTTCTCCTGAAAGGCCTTCATCTGTCAGAGGCATCGATCTCCTGCAGCCTTTTGATTTACTTGTTTAATCTAATTGAGCCGTTGGAGACAGGACCTCAGCGAGGCTCTCTCTGTCCACTCCAGCACTTCCCCTCCAGGCATGTGGCTTCCCGGCACCCGGTGGGCTGTGTGCTGCTGAGGCAGCATGGCTGTCATTAAGTAATAAGAAGCTGCATTATCAATCTGACCTGCCTGGCAGGGAGACAGAGAGGTTTCCAGTACAGTGAGTTGGAACCTCCTTGAAATTGCCTGTAACCTGTGAGGCTACAGAAGCCTGCTTTTCGTTGTGACAAAATAACCCCAACCAAGCCCTCATTCACCAGGCCCCTGGGAAACACCGCTAGCAAGGACTAGAAACCAGCAAAGGAGGTGACTTAGTCACATATCACTACTGGGTTGAGGTTTAAGTCTTAGCAGAAACTGAAGCAAATGAGTCCAGTTTGTACTAGCAAATCAGAGTGGAAGTGTCCCCAGTTGTCATAGGTGTTCCTGGTATAGTATTCTGTGATCCTGTAAGAAGTCAGGTAAGATAAGGACATGTCTGTCTCTGTAAAAAAGACTGACTGGCTTACATCTTCCCTGGAAACTGCAGCTTCCTCACTGACCAGGATGCATTTCAAACAATACCCAAGGAAGATAATCTTTTGTCTTCCAAACCCTCCCGGACAGACCCAAGGTGCTGCATGTGATTTTGTAGCATTTAAATGAAGTGCCCATCAAAAGCAGAAGATCAGGAATGTCAGGATCTACAGTATCTTCCCAGCCTTTTGCTATGCTGCACTCAGAAAACAGACACGCTGCAAAATGCTCTGCTCTTCCCACCCTTAACATGTGGCCCCCAGCACTGCATCCTGCTCCCTTCTCCTCCCATCCAAAGGACAATGTCTTCCTGAAATGTCTCTTTGCCATGAGCGTTCATGTATCCTGGATAAATCCTTTCTATTCTTCTGTTTCCTGAGAGGACTGAGCTACTGAGCAAACAGAAATGGAGAGTGAATTCCCATTTATCAGCCTGGGGAAATCTCAGCTGCGCCTTGTAAACAGGCAAACAAGACCAGGTAGCCCCGGAGAAGTGCAGTGATGGTACTTGTGAAAACAGAAGGGACCATTGTAACCTTTCGGTTGCATTCTCTACATAGCACAAGTCAGAAACAGGCTCATACTGCCCAAGGAGAGTCCAACTTTAGTTGGCAATAGTTGGCAAAACCATATTCTCCACTGAAGTTTATGTTGCTGCCATGTTGCCACCACACTATTATATTATTACCAGGCTGGATGCTGACCCTGTAATGCCCATAATTCTTCAGACCCCAAACTGAAGGCTCTTTTCGAACAAGTTTTGTCTTGGGAATTTTGAACCTGGGCCATATTGCACTGATGAGCTGCAGCCCAGGATGACATCTCGTATTTTTGGACCTCATCATCCCCACCCTGCGCTCCACAGGCAGATGACACCTGAAGCATTCAGCTGTTTACTATTATGCACAGCTACCTCTTTGCATCCTGCAAATAGCTGGTGGGCTGCTCTGGTCCTGCTCGTGCAGCAGAGCAATGCTACACACCAGGCACTTTCCTTCCCCTAGGGAACTCCTGCTTCAATGTCCTGGCCAGTGCTTGTGCAGTCCTACAGCTGTCCTCTCACAGCCAGACCCAAATCCTGCCTCACGCAGCAACATCAGGCATTAAATCAAAGCCTTCCATGCTGGAAGGAGAAAAGCATCGCACAAGGGAGTGGGAACAGTTTGGGGTGATTAAAGTTATTACTGGACCGCTCAAAAGAGCATAGGGACTTATCAGCTGGCAAATGTTGGATTAAGAGGTCTCAGAGTCACCCGCTCCATGCCAAGAACCTTTCAGGCCATATGCTAAAAGGGCTTGGGCAGAGAAGGATTAATTGAAAGCAGGCTTGTGCAGTAAGTTAAAGTGAAAAATCACTCTCTAAATGAGGGAAGATCCCAGGGACCATACAGAGTGATTATAGACGCTGGTGCTTAGCCTTTAATTCAACAGACTCTGGATTTTCACTTTGTTTATAAGGCTAAAGCTAGCCCTTCTCTCACCCCGAGCACAAATTAAAGCTGCCAGAACCCCGCAAAGCATGGAGCAGCCAAGCTAACCCTTCGGTGTGTGATCCAGAGGTTAGCTCATGGGGACACTGAAGCTGTTTGCTCTCTGAAGACATCAGGAAAATACAGTTATTTCTGCTTTGAAAGTGACTGAGAATTTTCTAGGTGTTGGAAACCAGGTCAAAAATTGCATAAGCACTGTCATTGGCCAGGGGCTGACTGTGCCATAGGTTAGATAGAAATGTTGAAGAAAGTGGTGGAGCTGGGAAATAGAGAAACCTGTGGTAGGGTCCATGTGGTCTCAGTTCCAAGTTGTGTGCTGTTCTGTACTCGTTAGGAATTATTTGTTTTGCTTCAGGCTGCTAAATTTAGGATATAAAAGTGTAGGTCTACACTTTTCCTGGAGAATCCTACACTTCTGGGGTTTTTTTTGGAGGGGGAAGCAGGGACAATTCACAGAAGAATCCAGTGACATTGGCACTGCAATGCCCCAGCTCAAGTTCAGTCTGCTGCAGCGCGTAACGGTGGTGTAGATGCATGAACTAGCACATGGCTGTCTGGAATCACAGGTCCTCAGTGCTGGGAATGCAGCTGTCATCCCAATATTCAGAGTGCCCATGAAAGACTGGAAAGGAAGCCCTGGTCCCTCTGAAATCCCTTCAGTCTGTTTCAGTGAACTAGGACTCTGGAGCTGAGTGGTGGGAAAGGAAAACTCTGGTAGATAAACCCAGCCCTGCAGCCAGAGATCTTCAGCAAAGTGCTAGAGGAGGAGGGTGCCCGGGCTTCTGCAAACAGCACATGTGCTTTGTCACTGTCAGCCCACAGCCGGGATGAACGGGGACCCAGATCCCAGTGATCCTGCAGCATAGAAATCTTCCCGGCTGCAAGGGCCTGCCCCAGAGGATTTGGATTAGCTCACAGCAGTGAAGAGTCTCTTCATTTTCAGGGAAACTGGCCTTTTTTTGACTTAGGCAGAGGGTACTCGGGTGACCTCACTCTCTGCCAAAGGAAGCAAAGCAGCAGAGACACACACACCCCCCCCCCCCCCCCCCCCATTTGAGAACATACGGTCCTAGGAGGCCAAACACCACAAGCCTCTGGCAGGGTCTCCTTCCACTACATCTGGCAGCATCAAATCTGTGACACCAGACATCCCCACCAGCTTTATCTCCATCTCCCACGCGTTGCCTCAGCTGCACCGCCGGGCTCATCGCAACCCTCCCTTCCCCACAGTGCTGGTGGAGGAGCTGCTTGTGCAGGGAGCGGGTGCATGGATCCTGGGCAGCCAGCCTGTTGCGGCCAATGGCACCAGTTGGTGGGAACCTGCAGTTCCTTACTCCCACATGGATCTCCCGGCACGGGTGTCCACGTTCAGGTGATTCCATGAAGGTGATTACCTTGCCATCATCATTTAGACAATGGTGGACAAGGACTGGCTGCCCAGGAGGAGCATGAGGCAGGCTGCAGGAGGGTGTAAAGCTCCCACCTGCCACTCCAGTAGCCTCTTCCCTCTTGTTGGCACTTAGGGTGATCTGGAAGTCCTGACGTGCTTGATCCTCTCTGGAAAATGACTGGCTGTTTTGAGCCAGGTCTCCACTTTCACCCATTCCCCCATTCACGTGGAGGTGACATGAACTGAACAATCTATACGTTGTGCTGAGCGGTGTGTCTGGGGCATGGGGGGGTCTGTGCAAACTAGGGTGGGCAGGATTAGGTCTGACCACCCTTCTCTCTGCTGGCTGCTAGACTAAGTGAGCCATGTCCTCTTCTGAGCTCAGGCTGCAAAAACCTTCTGTCCAAGGACTTTAACAAGCACCATGTGGAAGGACTTTGCTTTATTAAACTAGAGATTTAGGTCAAAAAGAGTCAAATAACTAATTCTCAAAGCTCTCTATCCTCTTATTGGACTCCTGCTTTTAATGCCATTTGTCTCTCCCTTTCTCTTTCAGACAGCTGATCACAGTGCTTCTGGTTACGGGGGGATCTCTGCTAGGAGACATCTTTTCAAACATCCCTGGGCAGAGTTTCTGGACTGCAAAAGGGAATAAAGCCAGCACTTTATCAGTGAATGGAAAACCCAGGAGGATTTTGAGAACATTTTGAAAGGTTCTGCCCCTTCTCTCAGGTACAAAACAGAGAAACCTCCTTGGGAGGAAGGCAATGTTTCTGGGCTGTGACAGCTTAGCTGGGAGCACAGCTACACCAGCACTGGGCTGGAGAGTAACTCCTCAGGGGAGCTGCTGCTTGGCTTCTCAAAGCACTTTGTTCACCATTGGCTTGTTGGACTTTGCTCTTTAGGCACAGCACAGCCTGCAATGTTGTGTCAGCCTACAGCTCTCATTTGGTGAGGCCTTGGACATATTTAACCTTCTTATGTTAGATTTAAACTATATTACAGATGCTATAGAGTCACCTAGAGGACTGTAAGGAGAAAGCAGAGTTTAATATAGTTGTTCTTCATCCCAGACCAAATCCTGAAGCTCTCTACAGATGCTGAGTGGGTTTAGTTGCATGAAGAACCTTCCAGTACCATTTCAGGTGGGAAAGAGGCAGCTCTGAGGTCTACAACTACCTGAACAGAGGTTGTAGTGAAGAGGGTACAGCCTCTTCTCTCAGGTAAATAAAGACAGGACTAGAGGAAATGGGCTGAAGTTGCACCAGGGGAGGTTTAGGTTGGATATCAGGAAGAACTTCTTTACTGAAAGAGCAGTCAGGTGCTGGAACAGGCTGCCCAGGGAGGTGGTGGAGTCGCCATCTGTAGAGTAGATAAGGTGCTTCAGGAGATGCTCTAGTGGGATGCTGAGGTGGGGTTTTTTTGTGGTGCTCTTTTTTGTTTTGTTTTGGTTGGATGTGGTGATCTTAGAGGTCCTTTCCAACTGTGACACTTTGGTGATTCTGTGTTTGTCAGGCAAGGAAATGAAGTGTCTTGGTGAACAGACAGCTCCAGGGAACTAAATATAGAACTGTAGCACAGTGAGAGACCAAGTCAACAAAGACAGCCCAGAACACTACACCAGGGGACTAGCATTTAAAAAAAAAGAATTAAAAGGTCAAATAAAAGAACCAACTGCATAAAAAGTAACCCAAGGAGTAGATATGGCTGTAGTACATAAGGTGTAAGACCCCCTGCAAGGATATGACACAGAGCATTAATGAGCCAGAGGATGCCTGGATAGAGGGGCAGAGGGGAGGTCATGCTCATGGCCAAACTTTGCCTCTTTCTACCCAGGTTGTTCATCCCTGGTAACTCTCACAGCCCTGAAAGCCTTTTAAGGATGAAACCCCTATGTCCAGAGCTATCATGGACATGTCCAACACCTGTGACAGACATTTATTCCCCAAGAGGCTGGAGGTTTTTCCAGGGCCAGCTACTTTTTATTCTCCTCTTCATACTCACCACCAAATTCCAACCAAAATACCAACATTATTAGGAAAAGGTAAAACGCAACACAACTCGATCCTGATTCCATTTCTCTCATAATGGTTTGCCATGCTGTAAGTGATGCTACATTAAAAGCCTTGTTCATCTGATCTTATTTTTCTCTTTATTGTAACACATTGTCTGCTGATCTGGGTAATGGTGTTTGAAATAAGCCTGATCCCGGGAGCTAATTGGTACAGTGACATGAAGTTTGTGTCTCACACGGCAAAATGTATGATTTCAGTGTTTGCAAGAGTAACGTAAAATCCCTGCACACATTTCATCCTAAAGGCTGCAAAATCTGCTCGCAGTGTTCTTATCTCAGTGGATTAGCAAGTTATCAGGGAGCGTCGCTATCATCTGAATGGAGATAAGGTGCAGCAAATCCTTCCCTTCTGCTCTCTGACACACAATATCAGCACCAAATAGGAGGCCTAGGAGCAGAGATAAATCGGCAGCCCTCTGGGGACCCTAAGCTAAATATGAATGTGTTAAAGAGATATTCAGCTCCCTGCACAAAGGCAGAGCAGCCTTTCCTCTACTGCTCTGCGAGGTAGGCATTGTACTGGGTATTAAGCTATTAGTTGTCAGGAAGGTGCACGCGTGATGCAACGTATTAGCATCTTACAAGAGCTGCTGTCAAGGAAAGCTAGAGCAGAACAGATCCAGCCTAGGCACTGAAGGCATCTTCCATACCATGCACCAGGTTGCTTTGGAGACCGATGTTGGTCTTCAAAACAGAACATGCTGGCACAGAAATGAGACAGCCCAGATGGCTGTTAACAGTCAGGAGAAGTCCTACTGCTTGTCAGTCCTGTGCGTACAGGCCTTTAAAATATGCAAAGTATATTAATAATGAATGCAGTAACTACTGGAGAAACTAGAAACTGGCCTGTCCTGTGGAAAGAGCCTTCCAGGAGTGAAGTCTCTTTCTTTGTTCTAGCACTTCCCAGACAAAAGGTTAGAGCCCCACTGTTACCATAGGCACATTTGGAAGCTGTTGCCTTGCATTCCCTGAGATGCAGCCCAAGATGAAGGGGCAGACAGCATGCCTACTACAGGCAAGGTGGCTTTCTAGCAGTCTTTGGGGCTAAAGGGGGCTAACAGCAGCTACCTACAAGGTCAAAGTTGATGCCATAGGCTTGCTCCCCAATTCTGGATGTGGGCAAGCTTTCATTGCTGGATCTCTGCCACACACCTGTTCACTCTCCCAAATTCCTTTCTCTGCGACCAGTTATTAAAACGTTTCTCCTGTGACATGGAAGAAGTGCTCAGTACTTCTACTGTTTCCCTTAAACACATCCTGGTGTTCCCAGCATTCTTCCTCAGGAGCCAGTTGGGTTGACAAACCCAGTTATGCTGCATTTCAAGACATGGACTCACTGCCACATTTTCCTACTTACATCCAACTGTGTATTTCTTTTGCTTCTAGTACTACATCACCTATCATAATCTTGATTACTGCTGCAGGATATAATTTTTCATAGCCAGTGAAAAGAGATGGCCCCTGAACTTTATACCATATCATATTTTTTAGACATGACCTCAGTTAAAAATCTTAGTTAGACCATAGACTTTTGGGCTATTACTATCATCTTTACATCTGTATTCACTTCTGTCTATCCCCCAGGGATCAGGCTAAGGCTGGCTATGCATTAGAGAGATATATATATATATATATATATACACACTGCTCATTGGCCTGCAGACAGGTTGCAAAGTGTAGGCTGGAATTTGATCTCACAGTTACTCTGCTTGTTTGTCAAAAACAACTGTGAGACCAAGAGAGACAACTTTTAAAAGAAGTTTATTTTCTGTAACATTTGGATTTTCTGCTGAGCAGTGGTATAGAGACCCACAGATGTCCTCACAGTGTTCTGGCTTGAACCATGGAAGTTCATCTCCCAAGCCCTGTATCAAATAGCTCAAAAGCAGTGCCTGCCACAGCTCTCTTATTTATATCTTGGGCATATGGGTCCTGAGCCGTCCTTCTATCATGCTGTTCTGATTATGTGTAAGTGCTACAGTTTAGGTGCAAGATTCCACATGACTGGACCATACTTTATGACTTTTATAACTCACACAGACAAGTCTAATTTCACTTATAAGATTTACACTTCAACAGTGGAGATGTATTGATAGCAAAAGCCTGTCCAAAAGTGGCATTGAGTGATTTTGGGTACCAACCTCTTCTGTTCTCATAAAGGTGGAATACTCTACCAATCTCCCATCCACAGACAAGTAGCATTTGGACACTGGGAATTCACAGCATTCTAATTTTTGTTATGTCCTTCTCTATGCAGCAGTGTTGAGCAGCTCAGCTACTGCAAGCAGCCCAGCCTGTTCCTGCAGCCAGTCTTTGCAGCAACACTTTCCTGTCTGCCTGTTGGACGTGTCTCTGGTGCTCCATTACAAGTTGACACTCGCTGCCCTGATGGGTCACCTCTTAATTCCAGTGTCTCTTACTTTACCTTGGGCTCTGGCCAGCCATGCAGCTTGCTGGGTGACAGAGTTCTATAACCCCTCACTCCTTGGGCCGTAGCCAATGTCTCTGTCTCTTCTTCTCCCTCTGTTAATCCCATGCACATTTCAAAAGATAAGAATAGCTACAGCAAAACCTGTCCCCAAACACCCCTAATCCAGCATATTGGCAGAATGCTTTTAAACATGGACAGTTAACTCAGTCCACAGACCTTTGGTAGTACTGGGAGCCCACAACACTGTCCCAAACTGTTCCAATAGGTGATATACAAACAAAAAGCAGAAAGGTGGCTCCTAACCTGAAGAGCAAGCAGAAAGTGTGCACAGAGGAGCTAGGAGGAGTGGAGTAATGCTCGAAGATTTTCTACAAAGCTTTTTGCATAGTGCTTTGTCAGGTGGAGACATTCTCAGGTGATGCTTTCCTAGGTTATACCAAAACCCCCTGTCAAGTGAAGAAGAACAGAAGAACTGGCCACAGGTGAGTGGTTATAGAGGAATAAACTTTTCACAGCAAGAAACAACTACTGGACAAAATCAAACTGGTTTTGGGTAACCATAGCATAGAACTGCTAGGCTGAAGTTCGTACCTGATCTGCTCGGAGTGAGTGCAACACCTTTGGTGTGTTCATTTTTCATTCTGCAGTGGGGCAGTTTGAGTTAGTGATTGATAACGCCTTTAGCTGCTCCTCAGGATCATCCAGTAGCTAGAGCTTACTCTCTCCTGTACCCACCTTTTTAGCTGATTTTTGCACTGCTCTAGCAGTCAGTGGCCTGGTGCAGAGCTACTGACACTCTTACTGCCCTCATCTCTGGGGTGACTGTCTCTTTTTTGTTTTTTTCTTTTTTTACACAAGTCACCACAGTTATATCTCATAAAACCAAGCCAGTTTGTTCATAAGCTCTGAATTCCATAGACTCCTGGAATGTTTTGGGTTGGAAGGGACCTTTAGAGCTCATCTAGTGCAACCTCCCTGTAGGGAGCAGGGACATCTGCAACCAGAGCAGGTTGCTCAAAGCCCTGTTCATCCTGACCTTGATTGTAGCTCACGCCAGTGCCCCCTGATTCTGCCATAGTAATGGCAGCTGCTGTCTAAATACCACCCTCTTTTCTGTGCTTCATCTTCCCTCTTCTCAAAAGCAGCACTCCTCTGACTCAGACTGATGTGCTGTGGAGTGTATTTCATGCTAACTAGCTAGGCTGAGTCCATTAGGACGATTCATAAAACTGCTCACTGGTCTGCAGACAGGTTGCACAGTCTAGCCTCGAATTTGATCTCACAGTTACTTTGCTTGTTTGTCAAAAGCAACTGTGAGACCAAGAGAGTCAGCAACCTACCTGCCTGAACATTTGCCATGCCTTGCAGTCAGGGCTTGTATTCAAAGCATCCTTTTCGATATGGGCTTTTTTTTTTTTCTTTCTTTCTTTACTGATGTATTTGTTTTGATTTTCTAGTTCTGTTCAGCCCTATTCTAATCTGTTCTTCCATACTCCATTCTAATCTGGAATACTCCATTAAATTACTGATTTCACACTACTTATGATTCAGTACAAACTGCTTCAAGAAATCTTGGGAACTGTGCAGGTAAAAAAATTGACAGTCTAAAGTAGATTCATGGTCCATCAAGCTTAGTAACCTACCTCTGATCACCCAGCAGGTAGATATGAAATAAAATGCCCATGTGAAGATCTTAGTCCTAATCCTGAGAGTTTAAAGTGTATTGAAGCCTTGAAGCAAGCAGTTTTATGTCCATTTCAAAATGCTCGTAACACCATCTGCAATAACTGTGGCTATTCTTGTTTTTCATATTCATTCCAGTCTC
This sequence comes from Todiramphus chloris collaris, assembly GCA_025345505.1. Classification (NCBI taxonomy): domain Eukaryota; kingdom Metazoa; phylum Chordata; class Aves; order Coraciiformes; family Alcedinidae; genus Todiramphus; species Todiramphus chloris. The sequence continues at coordinate 290,759 of JANVCC010000296.1, read as the reverse complement.
AGTGCAGTTTATCTTTTGACTTCCATAGTGTCTTGTGGAAATATGTTCCAGACTTGATTATTCCAAGAAAAAAACTGATTTGACTAGACAGGTGTCTAATCTGTGCTGGCATTCCTAGTTGGTCTTATTCTCAGTGGAGATATAGTCGATACAGTCAGCAAAGCACAAGGTGTGACTTTTCTCTTCCACAAATAGATATTTGTATTTGGTCAGATGAATTGCTCCCTGAAAGTGCCTGTTTCCTCCTGCTGCCTTAAAGAGAAGCCTGAAATAGCCAGTTCAGGAGCAGATGTCTGTGTTTTAGATGTCTTTAGCTGGCAGAGCTGAATCCCATCTCACCGTGCAAAAGCAAATGTCATTTCATCAATTCTGGATTTGCCATCTCTCAGTTCAATTGAAAAATACACTTCTGCTTGTGTCATGAGTTGGGGAGGACTTATCTGTACCTGTCTGTTTTACAGACAGTTGAAACACCCTTTGTTATTCATCTGCTCACCATGTGAATAGTTCCCAATCTTTTCCAGCCCCTTTCAGGGAGAGTTTTGCAGCCCTTAGTCACTCTTGGTGCCCTCCCTGGCCCAGGACCAAACCCTGTTACACTGCTATAATCACAGCTACAAGACCAAAGCTCTTTCAAACATCAGCCCCTTATTTGGGTCTCTAGACAGAAGCTGTGTTCTTGACGTTTGTCTCTGAACCTCTGCATCTAGCTCCCAGCACACTCTTAGACTGTTGGTTAGTGCTTGGAAATTTGATGAGCTCCTTCAAACACGACCGAGTCCTGGCTTTAATTGGAGCGCTTTGTATTCTGTGTGCTGTCTCTGCCCCCTGAGCTTTGCCGTGCAGCTCTCACTCCTCCTGCGTGCAGGCGGTGGGTCTCCCTGGGGATGAGCTCTGGAGGTCTCCTAGGTGCACGCCCAAGGGAGCACACGAGCAAAAGGCCTGGCTGGAAGCAGGTCTCCTGTCCTGCACCTGCAGAGCTCTCAGACCTGGCTCCAAACAAGCAGAGGCAGGAGTTGTGTTGGAGGAGCACACTCCTCTCCCTGCCGCCTGCCGCCCAGTGCTCTCCTGCTCCTCTAGTGAGTGTCAACAGGACTGTTTAAACAAACAGGTAGCTTATGCTCTCCGTTAATATTCAAAAAGCCAGCTTTAACGTACAGCTGGAACAGCAACACTGTCGAGCCCTTTTTTAGCAGTCCACTGCCTTTGTCACAGACAAGCTACCGAAGCCGGGAGAGAGCCTTTTTTTTCTTCCAGCATTGATTTTCTTTTCCTTACTTCCATCAGAGCTTGAAATTAAAAATTCCTATTTTATTTTATTACTTGTGTGTCATCAGTACTAGCAGGGCTGGACAACAGGACAAGCAGGAATGTTCAAAGGGGTAAGAGCCAGTGAAGGGGCGTGGAAAGCAGCAGCCTGGGATCAGTGAGCAGATCATGGAGCAGATCGCAGAGTATTCCTGGTGAGAGGCTGGAGGTTCCTCACTCGCTGGCTGCCAGGGAGGTGATTTCCTGTAGTTCCAGCTCCCTTGCAGTGTGGCAGGTCCTAATCCCAGCAGAGCAATGGGAACACTTGCAGGGTGACACTTCCTATATATTGATGGTTTTAACGACCACAATTGCTCCATTTATGTCCCTGAACTGGACGATAAGAAAACCTTCCAAGAAATACAAACACTGTGACCTCTGTCTGCTTTTGACCTCTATCTTCTTTCTTTTCCCTTGTCTGTAATGCTGCGTGAGCACCAAGCTGCAGATGGGCTCCCACTCAGATGTATGTAGGCTCAGTTTGCTTTTGACACCATGCTGGAGAGAATACCAACCCGTCTGTGGCACCAGCTTCTACTGGTTTCCATGTAAAAATCTTTTCAAATAAATCCTCTAGATGCATGTTCTGTCATCTGTGAACAAAATTTAAAGCTTCACAGCTTATTCTGTAACAAAGAGAGAAAGTGACTGGCAATCTGTAAGGAAAAACAGAGGCTGAGCTGAATGAGAGCCTGTGAAAGCTGGAAGTTGAAGGAGCATTTCTGACTCTGCCCACCACCTGCTCCCAACTGACTCCACAAACATCAATTCTGCATTTGCATTTTTATGAGGACAGGGAGGTCATTCCTCACAGATCATTCTTCAGTCCCTGTGGCTAATGGAAGAGCCATGTAGGAGCCACATCTCTGGGAACAGGGACAAGAAAGTGAGACTGTAAGGTGTTCCTCAAGGGAGAGTTTGAACATCACAAGGAAGATCTGGGTGCAGGATGGCTGCTGCACAAGTCACCTTATAATGCCCTGCACCATCTCAACAGAGCAGATGTCTGCAGCCCACAGATCTCCCAAAGTACCAGAGCTAACTTGCAGGACCTTTGCTAGACTTATTCTCCTACAGGTATTTATCTGGATGCTTTACCTGGCAACCAGTGAGCAATATCTCCATATGAGTTGTGCAATATGTCAGGTCTTCTCAGTTTCTGCTGGAGTCTGTGTATGTAAGAGCTGTGCTCAGAACAAATTTGTCTCTGCTTCAGTCTAGTTTTGTCCACATATGTTAGAGTTTGGATGGGCCATGTGATTTCTCCAGATCTGGATGCTCCAGTTGGGACCACATGTGCATGAAAGAGATAGCGGGAAGTGAGTGGGCATCAGAGGTCTCACGTCTGCCTCCAGCTGTGGTGGGATCCTCCCTCTTACACAGCTGGCTGGTAGGTGCATTTTAATACCGGGTGGGCAAAATTGACTTCTGTCCCAGATGAAGCCTGGAGGCCACCATGCAGCCTGAGCCCAGGCAAAGGCAGGGGATTGAACTGTGTGCTCTGGCCTTTGTGGGCACGTGTGGCAGAGCTGAGCATGCACAGCTAGTGTGAGGGTGAGGGCAGTGAGGCATGGGAGATCTCCAACAAGCAGTTAAGATTGAATCTATACTCAGGGGTAGGTATCCACTATGGTCTGCTGGCCCCACCAGCAATGAGGCCAGGCCCCGTCTTCACTGGAGAGGAGAATCTCAAGCACTCAGCAGGGAGGGAGGTGTGGTGCATTGAATAGCCCAGACAAGCTTGGGGAGGACTGTGAGTGTGGAGTATGCCTGAGACGACTCTTGCCCTATGGCACAGGCCTAGTGAGGGAGAGCTTTCTTTGGGGGTTCAGCTCCTGATGACAAAATAATACCTAGGTAAAAGAAAAAAACCCACAACAAATCAATCCAACTGTGTTTTCTGGACTGTTCAACAACATCCATAGGCTGCAGTGGAGCAGGTTAATGTTCTCTCGTCCTGCAGTTACAGTATATGGGCAGTGGTTTTGTAGTAACACCTGGCTCTGGCTTTTCCCAGACTTATGAAACATCTCTCTTCCCGTGTCTTTATCAGGTAGAGGTGCTGTGGGACATGTTTTAACCCACAGGTGTATGAGGGGTGTGAGAGGTGGAGTCACATATAAGAGATGGAGCCAAATGTAGCCTGATGACCAGTGCTAATGCAGGACTGGGGCCAGTGCAGGACCTGATCTCATGGTAGGCACATTTGACTCGGAGGGGAGCAGAACTTCCCACCTTCCTGTGTGGGCTGGCTCTTGGACTGAGCCCTGTTGTTGGCACATTGAGATCTGCACTCCACTACTCTGTCATCACTGACTTATTTCTTATTGACTATTTCATGAGCTGAGACAAAAGGGCCCTTAATTTTACTGAGACCACAATTTTGTGATTATCACTAGTGGCTCTAAGCACAGATGTTCATCTGGCAGAGCAGACTTCAGACAGCTCAGCAACAGGATCATATTTTGAAGGGACAATGCTGAAACAGCTTGAGCAGGTAGAAGTGACTTGCTGCTGAACCATCCACCCCACATCAGCCCAGGCAGAGAAGCTCTATTTCAGTGACACTTCTCCCTCGTGACTTTGATGGCCCCAGCAATGATAACTACACACAAAAAGGTTCACAAAAAGTTGGGCAAGATGCAGGGATACAAAAAGTGCAAAACTCCTATATGCCCCCACCATCCCTGATCCAGTGCTGGGGACCCCAAAACTGAGTCCCAGAAACACCAGTTGATCAGATCTCTCTCAGCCTGAGACTCAAGAGATGCAAAATACTTTCTGTAATTGCTCTGAAATTATTTTCTATCCAGGTAAGGACCAATGTAATCGGGTCAGATGTATTCTGAATATGGAGCCATTGTTCCATCTGCTTTTCTCTGTGTCTGATTCACAGGAATATCAGCATAACGTAACATCCTTCTGTGCCTAACTCCATCTCTCGCTGGCCTAGGACACTCATGTTCATGGAGCACAGGTAGGATGAGCCAACTTTTAATTCAGGAAACACCTCCCTCTGGGGCCTATTTGTGTCAGAAATTAAAAAGCCACATATGACTGGGCAGAAGATCAGGAAAGGTGCCAGAACTCTTTGCCCTGCACAGAGCAGCTTCTGTCAGGGCACTGCGGTTGGCTATGAACCACTTAACTGGCCATTAGAGTTCAGAGGACAGATGAAAACTGGCATTGTAGCACCTGACTCTTTGACTTCATGTATTTATATTCAGCAACCAACAATACACGAGCAAGCAGAAGCCAGAACCTGAGAATTCTCATTCGGGGAATTTATCATGTCACAAGCACCACTGATACCTTGCACTGTCCTGCTTTGAATTCCATGAGAATTGTATTCTTGCTGCATGATGGCACACAAATGCATTGGTAGATCATTTTCTCTGCTACCATAAGCATGGTACTCATGGCTAACCGGGTTCCTCACAGCTGCACAGCTCTCCTGGTTTAGCACCCCCATCCAAGCACCCATGGGCTCCAAGCTCTGTAGGGGCTGCAGCTCCGTGGTAGTCTTCCATGCAGACACATAGTCACAAACAAAGGGCAAGTCCTTTGGACACAGAGGATGCTGCTACTGTTAAAAAGAAGCATCAGTTTATGCACCGATAAAGCAAATGGTGTATTTGCTGTGTGCACAGCATGAGTGATTTCAGAAACAACAATGAGTCAGAGAGAACGCTAAGATCTATTCTAATCCGTGATATATTGCTTTCAAAGCATTTCATGGCTGTGGATAAACAGAGGAAATCCCAAACCTTTAGGCTGACCATTTGGATCTTGCCTGTTGCTAAGTCAGAGGGTCCTTAGCTGGGCATGTTTTGAAGCCTCATGGGACCCTGTGCTGGCCAGAGACAGCTACAGCTTGTGAAGTGGGACCTGACCAGCATAACTCCTACTGCTCCCAGCCCAGCTAGTCAGGGCCAGCCTGTCTGGACCACTCACTGGTGCAGCTCTGACAGCACAAAGCACGCTGTGCTGCGCCTGCCACAGCACTGCACTGCTGGCAGTGAGGGACAGAGGAAAGCTCCAGAGCAAATGAACAAGCGAAAAGCAGAATTTCACCAGTATGACACTGCTGTGCACTGCCATCAGCACTGGCAGTGTCAGCACAAGCCTACCATGAGCTATCAGGGACCCAGAGCAAAATGTCAGCCTCTCTGTTCGTGTCTCTGTGGGCTACTGCCCATGATGTGATGAACATCTTCCATTCCCAGGCCTTGGAGAACCTTCCCCACCATCCCTTTGGTGCCACTATCAGACACCTAATTAACAAGTGTTTGCCTGTCCCTACGCCTTGGTCCCGTGCTGCCAGACACAGATGTGCTTGAGAGTACCCTACTACAGTCTTCTCATGCTCAGCTTTCTCAAGGAAAGGGAATTAAGAAGGAGAAGGTATAAGTGTCATCAAAGCTGGTCATCATGACCAGAGGCACCACGACAGCCACCACCACCATTACAGTTACTCATCACAGTACCTTCCGCTCGCATTACAGTACCGTCGCAGTGCATTACAATCACAGCCCACTCCACCCCTAGATTAATTCTCTTCACCCATCTGTGAAGGTAAAGAAGTTACAAGAAGCTCTAAGAGCAAGATCTAGGGGCATCCATTTGTGCCTTCCAGCACGTCTGGGCAGCGTAGCTCAACCATCACCTGAAGGAATGGCTCCTGCTCGTCCCTAACACGCCACTCTGCTGGTAATATACACAGACAGAGGAAAGGAGTAAGGTTGTGACTTCCTGACACCTGTCACTTGCTTTTGTTACCCCCTTTTCCCAGGGCAACAACCTTCTTTTTCTCTCCAGCCAAAAACAATTATGACATTTGCCTACTAGTTTCTTAAAAAATGAAAGGGGTGTGTACAGATGAATCTCCTGCATTCCCCGCAACCGCCCTTACCTGGCTTTGTGGAGAGTGTTTAATACATAGGTCCCATCTTGAAGCTTTGTTTTCCTTTTTTATGACTTCAGTTTATTTTTCAAACAGTTACAGGCTTTGTTGTACAAGTCCACGTCACTTGGGAGGTGCCCCAGATGTACATACGCAGGAAGAGGAGGCTGGATTAAAAAGAGACCTTTGAGGACTGAATGTATTAAAAACGACTATTGAATCTTAAAATGTCTGTGTTTAGTCTCTGAGGCATTCCTTTATGTTAAAATTGCAACATCTACAGAGAAAAAGGTCTGTTTCTAGGAGTGCAGATGCAGCAATTATTGTTAATGTACAGGATCCCTTTATCCTCTAGTGTTTTGGGTTTGGTTTTTTTTGGGGTTTTTTTTTTTTTTTTTGTGTATTGAGTTTGTGTGGCAAGTTTTTGGTAGTTAGGAGGCTACAGGGGTGGCTTCTGTGAGAAGCTGCCAGAAGCATCCTCCAGGTCCAATGGAGCCCATGCCAGATGGCTCCAAGATGGACCCACCACTGCCCAAGGCCAAGCACCTCTGGGATAACATATTTAAGAAAGGGGAAAAGTTGCTGCATGACAGCAATTGCAGCTGGAGAGAGGAGTAAGAATATGTGAGAGAAACAACTCTGCAGACACCAAGGTCAGCGAAGAAAGAAGGGGAGGAGTTGCTTCAGGCACCAGAGCAGAGATTCCCTTACAACCCATGGTGAAGCAGGTTGTCCCCCTGCAGCCCATGAGTGTCCATGGTAGAGCAAATATACACATGCAGCCCATGGAGGACCTCAGACCAGAACAGGGGGATGCCTGAAGGAGGCTGTGACCCCATGGGAAGCCTGTGCTGGAGCAGGCTCCAGACCTGTGGAGAGAGGAGCCCACACGGGAGCAGGTTTGCTGTCAGGACTTGTGACCCCCCCAGGGAAACCACGCTGGAGCAGTCTGTTCCTGAAGGATGGCACCCTGTGGAAAGGACCCACACAGGAGCAGTGTGTGAAGAACTGCAGCCCATGGAAAGGACTCATACTGGAGAAGTTCAAGGAGGACTGTCTCCCATGGGAGGGACACCACGCTGGAGCAGAGGAAGAGTGTGAGGAGTCCTCCCCCTGAGGAGGAAAGAGCAGCAGAGGCAACATGTGATGAACTGACCTCAATCCCCATTCCCTGTCCTCCTGCATCGCTGGTGGGGAGGAAGTAGAGAGGGCTTTGGTGGGACCCTGTCACCCAGCCAAGGTCAACCCACCACAACATAATGATATGCAAGAAAACCAGTCATAAATCCCCATGTTACTTCTTGCAGACAAGGGCAATGCAGTAGGGAGGACAGGTAAAACTGGTGGATCTGGAGGTCAAAGGCACACATTTGGGTAAAAGCGGTGTCAGTCTTCCAAAGGACCTCTGTCTAATCCAGGTGTGAGATATGTAGCACACATCTAGGCCTGAACTTCTATCACTTTACATGAGTGAGTCCAGTTTTAACCTCCAGGTTTTTCTTCTGTCCTTCAACCCATGGCCATCCATGGTGGAGCAAAGCTGTTGACCCTCCCTGTGCATGAAGAGTTAAACCTGCTGTCTTTTCAAGCTATCTTCAGCCGGGAAAGCATCTCTCATGAGCAGGGGTGCAGCAGGGGAAGGGTTTTTCTGTGACTGGGGTACTTGCTGGGCTTGTTGCTCTTCCTTCAAGCCCATCTGTGAATGGGCATCATTTTTAATGCCTATCAGCTTAAAGCAAACATTGCCCGGTAATAGAATTAGTGTTGACAAATCTCTGCCCGCAACACAGTGTTACAGTATTTAGGGATAAATATTGAAGTGCAAGCTGAACATGGTGCTGTTTAATGAAAGCAAACACATCTTTTAAAGAGGCAGACAAAGACCTGTGTTTCCTAATTACCCACAAATCCCAGACAAAGTGAGCGGTGCTCTCATCAAAGCACATGGGGCTCCAGAGCTGCTGAGCACAGATGTGTCATTAAGAAAATATGTGCTGAAACAGGATCTCACCCTCAGACCACATGACCCAGCAACAGGGTCTCCTTCCTTTGCTTTTTTCTTCAGCTGCTGGTTCAAAGCTCAGAATCTCTCTGCTCAGCACCTTCTCAAATGCCAATTCACCAGGCCTAACTGGTGCCACTCCTCGAGCTGGCCCAGGCTTGGGTGACTGCACACCTCAGAGCTGCAGATGGGAGGGATGGACAAATGCCCCCTGGGGACAGGTGAGATGCTATATACCCAAATATAAACCCAAGACAGAAAAGTAATTATCAGATTAATTGATGTTGGAAGGAACTTTAGAAGTTCTCTGGTCCAAACCCTGTTGAAGAGCATGTTCAACCAAGGCCAGCCAGGCTTTGTCTAGCTGAGTTTCAACTGTCTCCAGATGGGAGATTGTGCAGCACCTTTTGGTCACTGCTCTAGTATTTACGCACCATTCCTTTGGGAAATTTCATTCCCATGCTTGGTTTGAATTTCCTATGCTTCTGTTTGTGCCCAATGGCTCTTGTCCTGTCCCTGTGCACCTCTGAGAAGAATCTCTGCACTTTCCAATTAGAGAAGTGAAGGTAAAAATAAAATTGTCTCTTCACCTTACCTTCTCCAGGCTGAGAAAATGCAGTCCCCTGAGCACCTCCTTGTCTATCCCACCCTACAGCCCCTGACCACACTGACATCTCTTGTGGACTGGGTCCCATGTGTCCATATGTTTCTTTCACTGGGGGACCCCAAAGGGAGCACAGCACAGCAGATGAGATATCACCAGCGCCAGGGGCAACCAGCGTGTACAATCCCCACACACATACATGTACGTGCTCACACCTGGGCATACACACACACCCCCATGGTACTTGATTCCGTGGGTAACAGCACACATCAAAAATGTGCTGTCTACCACATTACAAGATCTGTTCCATGGGTACTCGTTGGGAGGCACTGTCTCAGCACACAGCTGAGTGCTACCCTTGCAGAGACCCCTAAATCTGTACCTTGACCCTAATATCAGTGAAAATGTCAGGGATCCTTAGAGCCATCAGAGCATGACATTATCCTTCTAATTAATAGGGAATACAAACGGTGAGGCATGACCTGAACCAGCTTCCCAGAGGAGAGATGTCAGAGAAAAGCCCCTCTCCACCGCAGCAGCCATCTCTCAGAAAAGCGCCCTAAGAAAAGAAGTGGGTCCCAGGTACCCAGCACTGTCTTGGCAGGGGTGGGAGAGTGCAGAGAGCAAGCAAAAGCCAAGGCATGTGGAGGGGGAGAATGTGTGTGGGTGACAGGAGGTCTGAAATTGAGGTGTGAGGGCTGGAAGACTGGGACACAAGCTGGGTGGAGTGGAAAGAGACTGGGAAGCATGTGGGTAAGGCTGGGAGCTGCAGTGTGAAGGGGAGATCTGGGGGTAGAAGGCTGTGAGCCAGGGGAGCACATGGAATAGAGAAGCTCATCTCCTAAAGCACATTTTCCAAATCCAAAAGAGGAAAATAGTTACTTCTCCTGTTTATTGTATAAATTTACAAGCACGCTGACACGGGGCAGAGCAAACAGCAGCAGTGTCAGCCTCTAATAGAGATGAATGACAAACATATTTAATGAATTAAAAGATGATGAAGTATTACTGACAAAGCAAACACCCACATGTTGCACACACTGTCGCTGATCTGTGTGACACAACAACCCTCTGACAAAGGCTGCTCGAGATCAATCACAGCACTACGAGCACACAGAAGCCGCCGGCAGCCCCAAGGTCCACGAGGTGAAGGGTGGTGGACTGGGTGGAGAGATGGGCTCAAGGCTTTGCAGACACTGCTAGTGATGTGGGCTTGCTCTGTGTGGAAGGGTTGTTCTCAGGCACTACACTTTTTATGGTGGGATATTCAAACTTTTGATTGTCTGCATGATGGACAGTGAAAGCTGTGCCAAGCTAGAAGTTCAAAGGGGAGAGGAAGAGATTTTCTCATCCATCCTTGGGTCTGAGTGTTAGGCTGGGAGTTCACTGCTGAGCAGTGTTGCTGTCAAGACCCCTGGAGGAAGCAGCAAGAAAAATAATTGGTTCATGGCTTAGTTAGGTCTAGGGATTTAGAACTGTATTGTCCTGGACTTCAAGGTTAAAGACAAACTATGTTTGGTGCTCAGTTGCTGCAGGTTAAACAGCTCAAAACCAGACTTGAACAGAAGTGGGAGCCCCTGGCTTGTTCTATGGCTTGTTGCAAGGGCTTAGCCACACTGCAATCACGCTTCAGATCTAATAAACACTTGGGGTTACAGTCTGATTATTTGGGCATGTAGAGATTTAGTGACAAGACTTGGTCATGGTGAAATGAAAGATTCAAACTAAGCCATTATAGGGTTACAGGAGAGTCCATATGCTTGTTAATATTGGGTGCACAGTCCACGTCTGGGGTCAGGTGGTAACAGTTGAGGCATCCTTAGTGCCATGGCTGAAGGCTGGGTCATGCCCAACTCTGGATGTGTTTTGGGGGTTCTGATGCAGAGCTGAGCTACCAGGGCTGAGCTGTGTTGACTACAGTGGAGTTCCAGGTGCCAGATGGTGGAGTTAAAGTTTTTATGTGTGTTAAAAAACATGCCATGGTTGCACACTGCCCTGGTTTGGGGGCCTATCCTGCCTTAAGGACCATCCAGTCCCTTTCTAGACCAACTCCCTCTCTGAACGCTCAGTGCCCAGCACAGTGTCACTGGAGCACCCAAAGAAGAGGCAGCAGGACTGTTTGTGAATCAGCCTCACTGCCTTTTCAAGGTGTTTCTTTCATGTCTTAGATGTCATACACAGCCTGACTCACATACAATTCGAGGATAATTAGGCATTTGGAGCATGGCAGGGAGGGGAGAAGTGGTGGAAAGGGAGAGGTAGGCAAGCATTTGGGATCAAAAAGTTGTTGCTGTCATTGCTGCCACAGCTTTTGTATCTTGAAGCCTTGGTCTGGATTTCCGATGCAGAGCCTGTCTTTTAACCTTTCTCTTCTGGATCAAGGGGTTGCTCTGGAGTCTTTCCGATTCTCATTTTTAATGGTTGCACATGTGTACATCGTTCTCTTGCTGTGAGTTCAAGAGAGCACTGGGAAGAGCTTCTCTGCACATGGCTCATTAACAGAAATCACCTGCATCAGCTCTTCCTCTGCTCTAGTGCTAACACAGGGTTTCAAGCCTGTGTCCATGGATGTCAGCACAAAACCTTTGTGCTCCCTGGAGAGAGCTGTAATTCAAACATAAGCTAAGCTCCGGAGCAGGAAAGTGTACCCTGGCCAAAACCAGCCTTCCCCTTCCTGCAGTCTCCTTCCCTGACTTACCATCATGGGGTAGAGCATCACTGTCATGGTTTAGGGTCAGGGCCATCCACCAGACCTGTAACAGCCGCTCTCTGTTAACCCCCCTCCCTCCCCAAAGGGGAAGAGAAAGGGAATGAGGGACAGAGACTCAGCCATTAGAAAAGGAAACTGGAACAGCTTTAATGAAAATAATAGCAATAATCAAATGGAATATGTACAAATATATATAAAATCAATATCAAACCCATCCCCCCAATGGCAATTATGTCACCACTAACACTGTGGAGCAGGCACTGGGTAAGTCCCAGGCTGGACTCAGCAGCAGATGGGAACCTATCGAGGGGCTGTGAAAACATATAAAGACGCTTCCCCTTGTTACAGAGCCCAAACCATGGCTCTACTTGCCACAAAAATGAGTGGAAAGCATGTCACTTCAGATAAAAGCAGCACTATGATTTATTAAGCAAGAGTAGCGTTTAGCTAATTAGTAAAATATAGCGAGGAATCAACTAAGTTAAACAAGATTTAATTGATGGCAAGGTCACTACATTACTTACTACAAGGCAATTAATCAAAGATAAGCAAACGTAACTAAACCAGTGTGATTATATTATGAGTAAACTTGTATGCAACTACCGAAAGCAGTTTGGTTATAGTATTTGTACTAAAGAACCCATAAGCACTCAAATGATTTTGGACTGAGGGTATTTATTTTTTTACGGGGGTTGTGAACGGGTCAGAAGGAAGGGGAGATGGGCAGCCCTCCCATGGGGTCACAAGGTTCAGGACAGACCCCTTTCTCTCCCAGCTCCTTCAGGAAATAAAGATCTACCCCTAGTCCCTGACCTGGTCGATGGGTTATGTCTCAGGACACAGGGAAAGGACTGGCTATGAGGTGTTGGAGTTTGTGTAGTGCTCAATGTAACACAGCGCCCTAAAGGAAACGAGAGCAGAAATTCATTAACACTGATACATCAATACTAAATCAGAATAAACACTTGCTTATGATTAGGAACTTGAGCACCTACCATATGAGTCTGACTTCTTACTGGCATCAGCCAGATGCTTGCTCCACTGCTCCTGCAGCAAGTGCATAGCTGCTGGCTGAGGATAAATGGAGCTTTTAGAGGAGGCGTGTCCACCCTCCACTTCTGTGATACTCAGACACAGACCCCTGCGGCTGTTCTCACAGCCCTCAGTAACACCGTGTCCTGCAGAGCCTGCTCTTGAGGGGATGGGTAGCACCAGGCCGGGGAGATTTTGAGATACTGCTCTTGCTGAAGTCAGGGGGAAGCAGGAGAGGATAGGGTACAGATCCTGAACCAATGTATGGATGCTCCTGCTCTGAAAAGATGCCTACACTGCTCTGGCTCTTTTGTTTCCTTCAGCTCCTGATGTTGTCCATCTGACCAGACCAGAATGGCTTTTAGGAGCAGAAATCACTGTGTCTGGGGGAGTCTTCCTCGCTACACATCTAGAGTGGCACCACTGGGCAGTGAAGATTTTCGCAGAGGAGCTGGGGGAAAAAAAAGCAATATACTTGTTTGTGATACCATTTGTGCAGGACAGGCCCTCATATCCATCCACCCCTTGCCCCATGAAGATGATGATAGTCCCAGTGCCACCAGGCAGTCACTGTGGTGTTTGCAAGAGGTGAGACAGCTCAGCAGATGCTCCTCATCCCGCTGATGCGGATGCCAGCTCTGAGGAGACAGATCATTTCACAGCACCTGTGATTTATTAAGCTGCCGATTTGAACACGGCGTTGCACGAAGTTCCTGCGGCCGCCTGCACATCTGCTCAGGGAGAGCACTCAGTGAAGCCTGCCTGGGAATACAACGGCCAGAGGGGACTATGCCCTGGCAATGAAACTAGACAAAAAGAGGGAAGCTCTGGGTGCAGGGGACAAAGAGGCAGAAGCAGCACTTTGGAAAGAGGACTGGGAGAGCAGCTGTGGCAGGCGAGCTGCCAGGCTGGCTGGGCACTGCAAGGGGAGCCCTGCAGGGGTCAGGTTCTGCTCAGTGTTTTTATTAATGGCCGGGATGATGGATTAGAGATGCACTTAAAAATTTGTGGGTGAATTCGTGGGTGGAAGGTGCGAGCTCTTCCGAGAGCAGGGATGGAATTCAGAACTAATCTCAATAAACAAGAGAAATGTTGCAAATTGAGTAAGACAAAACTCAGCGAAGGTTAAGTGTGAGGTGATGAGCTCAGGAAAGAGAAAAAGAAATGTGAAAAAGGAAAAGCAGAATACCTGAGTAGGCCATGATAAAGGGAAGGGGCCACAGCAGGTACAAGCCAACACATCTGGTACGCCATGGGCTTCCTATGCAAAATCTTTTTTCCCTGCAAGAGTTGGGCATCAGGAGCCACTCTTTCCTCATAGATGCATGGAGCACGAGACCAGTTACGCCCTGGCTAGCCCTGCCTAGAGGAACACCAATCTCTTCAATCTCACAAGGTGTGGAAGAGGCAAACCAGTACAAGTGTCCATCCCACTCTTCAATTCCACACTCATCCTCCCCACAGACCACTCCCCCTCTCCAAGGTCAAGATTTGCAACTTGAAAACGTCATTCCCTTGCCAGTGGCCTGCTTGGGGAGGATCTCAGGGAACGATGACTCATCAAGTCTTCAAAGGCATCCTCCACTATGCATTTCACATCTGGATGATCTTTGGCTATACAAGGGGGTAAACTAAGCATCCCTGCACCTGTATCCCTACACCTACTGAGACAATAACACACGCAGGCAGCAGGAAGGGAGCGAGGGGAGGAATAGCAAGGGCCACATGTGCTGGAAAAGTGTTAACCCTGCTGCATTTTTCTAGGTGCTCTGAATGGGGGGTGTCTCAGTGATCCCGTTTGCCCCAGTGTCGCCCCAGAAAATGTGGGGTGCCTTTGAGAAGCCAGCAGGACTCTGTCCCCAGCTGCTGCGCAGCAGGCACACAGCATTTACCTGCTTCAGGGCTGCTGTGATCACTGTCCCCAGTGCTCTGAGGAGCTCCCAGGAGCAACTGAGGAAATGGATCTCGATACACCGCTGACTGATCACAGGGTGAATATGTTGTGTGCATAACTAATATTTAAATGAGCCCCAAAATGCATCAGGAGAGTATTTCCAGTAGAGAAGGGGCAGTGCCTCTCCCTCCATTTGCTTCTTGTTGAGCTCTTACAAGTTACTCATGTTCAAGAAGGGCTAAAAGTACAGCAAGTATTCCTCGAATGATGAGCAATGAAGAAAGAATGTGTTCTGTGATGAGAAACATAAAGAGTTTGGGGTGCTCCTCTTTTTTTTTTTGTTTTTTTAATCTAGCCAGTCTGGGAGGGTTAGTGATCTCTATAAATTCACTGGAGGAAACTCCAAGGAGGAAGAGAACCATTTAAGCTAAAAGCAATATTATCACAAGAATATGTGGCTGTAAACTGACCAGACATAAATTTAGGATGGAAATTGGAAGAAGTCTCCTAACAGCTGGAGTAATGAAGCTCTGGTACAGCTTCACAGATGGTAGTGAATAGAAAGAAAGAAAAATAAAAAATAAAACCACAACAAAAAAAACCTAGCCAGTTTTGAGATGGAGCTTGCTCATGAAGGAGATATATGTGGAGGGAATGAGATAATTCAGCTCCTGAGAAAGCCAGGGGCTAGAGGTGATGACACTGAAGGTCCTTTCTGTATGAACAGAAGAGGATTCCTAGCTTAGACTGAAGATCTTTAAAACCTGGCTCCATTCTTCAGTCATTGTTCAGCAGCAAGTGAAGAGGTAGAACAGGGAAGAAGCAGAGTGGCTGCAGAGCACTCCCACCTGTGCTTTATCCTCCCAGACTCTGGCAACTCACAGCTCAGGACATCCAAAACCTGGCCTTTCCGGACAGCTTAGTTTGTAGCTCAGATGGGTCTTCCCTTAGGGAGCTACCTAAACCCTTACGGGAGCCCACTCATACTCCTGGCCTCGAGTGTCTTCTTTTGCTATTCAGCTTTTCTCTCTGCCCCATGTGGGACAGATAAATATTTATTTTTTGTTTGTTCTAGAATTACCTCCCATTCATTTAATTCAGTATCTCCAGATGTAAGGAGGAAAGGAGGAAAAGGAGTGTAAGGAGGAAAAATTCCTCTAGATTCTGCAGCCCCTTGATAACTTCACAGCCTTTTCAGTCTCTCCCATATTTCTTTATCCTGCCCTCTTTATAAGTATATTCATGTTCATGAAAAACTGTATGACATCAGTCCTGACACTTGAGTTCAGTGGCTGTCCTCCTTCACACCATCCAGGAAGGAACAGAACTTTGAAGAAAAAAGGCAGAGTCCACTCAGCAGCTAAGTAGGTTTTAGACCACCTACAGAAAAGCAGCTGATCTACAGACCCCAAATACTCTTCCTGACACAAAACCCCATCCCCACAGACCCATCATTCCAGGTGCCGTATTCAGTCCCTCTACTGCAGCAACAATGCAATGAATGAGAGATAACTGATTAGCCATAAAAGAGTGAGATGGGATCCCAGGCTGCTCAAATTAAGGTATAAGGGAACTAGGTGACACTGAAGAGCAGTTTAGAGGAAACAGTTCTAGTGTCAGGTACTCATTTCTTCATCACAGGCTAGAAAAAGCACTCTATGTCCTTCTTTCCTGAAGAAATACTTGTCTTCAGGACTAGCCATACTCTGCCAAGCTCCCAGAGCAGAATCAGTCTTAAACCCAAGGCAGACCAGGTCTGAAGCACTGTAGAGGAACTAAGCAAGCAACAATTCAGTTGGGGTGGAAGGCATGTATCTAGGTACCTCCTACAGTGCATGAGAGTGGTACCTCCTCAAGTCCGAGAGACGAACAAGACAGGAAAAGAGTAGTTTGCCCATGCATCACACCACAGCAACACTAGTGCATGCCAGGAATGGGCTGGTAGCATCTTCCCACTGGTATCTCTTCTGGCTTTCCAGAATATTTGGGCTTGGATGGAACTGTTTGTCTGCAACAAATCTGGGCTCTCTGGAGCTGAGACCAGCAAACTCTTAATGCAGGTACTTTCAAACTAATCAAGTAAGGAGACAGCACTGATCCCATAGCCCATGTCCAGAAGGGGAAGTTGTGTCAGGGAGCCTGAGGTGGCAGGACTAAGGGCAATAGCCAGTGTATAAAGGTCTACCAGGAGTTCTTGCCATGAGTTAGGAAGGAGGATCGAGATACACAGCAGTGCACTTTGCAGACATCACCACAGCCCAAAATTCCCAGAGAACCCTTGGAGTTCAAACAAGGAGAACACTCCCCTCAGCAGGGTACACCTGGCAAGGTGCTCTGGAGGGTCAGTGGGACAGCTCTGATGCTGAAAATCTCCCCAGACAGGGAGTAGGATGAGGGAGGAAACTGCTATCCTGAGGCACTGAAGTCTTCGCAGCCTTACAGGAAAGGTGACTAGAGCTCTGGTGTTTCTGAGCACCCTTGTCCCAGGATCGAGGAGCTGGAGTGTTCACACAGCTGGGGGGCTGAGCCATAACCACAGGAAAGAGATACAGCCACCAGCTCTGCATCGCCCTGCTGGCCCAGGTACATCTATTGTCGGCATGGCAACAGCTAAATTACTTGCTTAACATGGATGTATGAGTATGGCCAGATACGGCCTCCTCATTTTAAACTGCACAGTAATATCAATTACTCACCCATCTCGTAGTCAACCCTTCCAAGAACAACATCTCCATCAAGTTGGGCTCTAGAGTGCACAACCGCTTTTCATTTCTCTGTTTGCTGCCTCTGTCACTGAGGAGTACAGCTAATTTATGAAGTAAACTACCCTTGAGTGGTGTTACTAATGCTCGTAAGTGACTTTAATAGACAATGGGAGTACTTGCAAAAATATGCTTTGAAAGGTAGGTTTAGTGTCACTTAAGTGTATATGAGGCCTGTACACGTGTGCCTCTGGCTTTCTCATTTATTGTCCACATACAAAAAGCAAACGCAGGACTCTCTGCTTGTATTTTTTCTTTACTGTAAAAAAATCCCAACCCAAAACAATAAGAAGGAAGCCTAAGAGGGCTGAGTATTCAACAGAGAGAATGAAAGCTCTGTGTTTTATGTCCTCTGCAAAAAGCAGAATGCATTGCAAGAAGAAAATGGCTGTAGGCTCTGCAGACAGGCAAAGAGGTGGAAATGTAGACACTGGAAAAAGGAGAGCCACGGCAGTTGCAGGTGCTGTGATGATACAGAAAAGGCTTGTTAAAAATCCTGTCTCAAATGTGTTTCGAAGGAAACATGGGGCTTTGTCTAAACCAATTTTTTGTGCGCATGAAACGCGCATATGCTCCATGGGAACACGACGTTCTCGCCGAGTTCCCTGTTGCTGAAATGCTGTTGTTTCACTGCCTCCAGTGCTGCCGCAGCTTCTTCATGTCCCCAACCTCTGCTGTGGCCACCGCTCCTCCCGCCAGCCTCTGCCTGTGCTGTAGCTGGTGGCCATGCGGGTGCCGTGATGAACTACTGCTCCCCACCACGCAGGAGAATAATCCCTCCGTGGCCATGAGACCGACGACCTGAAGCACACTCCAGCAATGACATTTCAGAGGAGGAAAGGACTGGCCAGCAAAAATTGTTTAGCTTTTCATCAAAAATTTGAAACTCGCTATTGAATTTATATGGGGTGGGTTTTTTTTTTTTTTTTATCATGATTTTCTACTGGAAGAGACTTATTTTCTAGCTGTTCAAATAATAAACTGTGTCTCCTGTGCCACATCTTGTCAGTGCTGTTTGACCACACATGAATTATTGATTTTGAGTCTGGCAAGGCCTCGTATGCCACAGACTATATGCCATGAATTCCCAGATAAATCTTGGCAGCTCCTGGGAATGACAGACATCGAACTTATTCCACAGCAAATTTGGCTTTAGAGGTCAGCATTCCAGCATCTCAGATGTTTGATAGGCATACTCAGCTGAAATGGTGAAATGATACTGCATATTTCAAGACAGCTGAAGCAGCCATCACTAAGTGCACATTCGCCTCCCCCACTACTCTGCCTGAAAGATGGCTTCTTAATGTATTTTTCTATAATAAACTTAACGTCTTCAGATTTTATTTCCCACTTGAGGTCTAAATCATCTTCGCCGTAAATGTAAAACAACTAAGCCAATTGTTTGGTAGTGCAGGTTTACAATATATCATTACAATAATAATTTAGAGAGCTGGGAAGTTTTCTCTGCTATAAATTCGCTCAGCTCATTACTGATACTAGTCTGAAAAATAAGTAGATTCCCACTGGAGAATGGGAGCAGTGGAAACCCACCTGAGAGTCACAGGTTTACTTCTATCACTCTGCTACGCTCAAAAAAGATGTTTGTTTCAAGCAGCAGCTGGATGAACCATACTGCATCACACAAGGGTGAGAGTGGTCCGAATTAGCCAGGCCACATGGTACAACATCTCAGATGGAGTGAAGAGAGAGTCACCTTGTGTGTCATATCCCTCTGAAGCCTTCATCCCCTAGACCTGGCCTAGCACACAGCATCCATTGTGTGAGTACCAGGATGAGAAAAGAAAGTGAAATGCTCAGAGGGAAACTGAGGCACACAGAAACTTATGTCAACACAAATTGATGTTCAGGAAAATCTGGGGAAGACAATGACACTGACGACTAGGACCCACTTATGAGTAGGAAAATAAGCTATTCTGGAAATAATTAAAGGTGCAATTTGGATCCTCTAGGGCAAATTGCAAAGGAAGACTCAAGGCCAACAACTAAACTTCAGAAAACAAAAAAATTAACAGAGATAGAGGAATATTTTAGAGTCTTTTCTAGGACTTACAAAACCAGGAGGCAGATACGTCCCTCACTACATTCACTTCACTCTTCATTATTATAACAGCAAAGGAGGCGTTCCAAAAGCTTTGTTTCATCCTAGTGTGTTAATAAACAAAGAGCTGCTGTTAATTTTAGATGTTACTGGAATAAATATTTGTTCAAAGCATTTTGGATATTAAAATAAGAAAGCTGCAAACAAGGTTGGAGATAGAAATGGGCTTTATAAACAGATGAGAGAGGAAGTCACGGCTGAGAGACTAGACTGTCTCCAAGATGCACTGTCTCGTGGAGTTTGGAGTTGTGCCTCATCTCTGTGAGCTCAGTTGTCTACTGCATCCCCCTGTGCAGAAAGGTATCACACAGGGAATTCCACAAAAGTCTGGGGAAGAGCTGTCAAAGGTCTGTAAGGTGGTCACTGTTACCTGTGTCATTTTTCTTGGAAAATACTAACAAACCTCAAAGAAAAGTGGTGCACTGATCCTCTCTCTCACACAGCCCTGTGTGATTCTGTAACCTTTACATCCTAACACAGAACAAAACCTAAACTCACACAGCAGGAAAAGGACAGTCTGAAGCATTCATTATTGACTTTTGCCCCTCTCTGGACCTTGCAGTATCCCTGATCTCCTCCAAGTCCCAGGTATGTCCGTGGTGCCCCACCTTGAGTCATGAGACACAGTAGAATGATTAATCTACTTCACTTCTGTTGATTTGGTCTGCAGTTCAAGAAGACACAGACTTTGTGCTCAGGCCCTCCGGGATGAGGCTGCAGCCCACCCAAGGACTGTCCTCTCCTCTTGCAGCTTCAGTGACTCTGCTGGAGCTCACTCGGAATCTGTCAGATCCAGCTTCTTGTTTGATGAGGCAGTGAGACCTTCAGTCATGGGGAAGTCAAACTGGATGAGATTCAGAGTTTCTGACATATAGGAAAAGGAGAAACACGATTGAGCAAGGTGGGAGCCAGAACCAGTCAAAAGGAAAGGGAGGCATTCATGGAAGAAGCTCTGAGCACAGAGAAATTGGAAGCAGCTCAGGCAAATGGGACAGTGCGGGAGTCTCCTGCAATGAAGGGTGCAAAATCCAGAAGGGTGGTTCTGTTTGCACTGGTTCAGGATTATTTCATTATCACTTTGATCAAAGTGATTTCATGACGTCCTTGATGGCAGAAGCAGTTTTAGGAGTCCTAAACCTGGTTTTACCATTTTCTGTCTATGGTTCAGGGAAAAGATAGTGGCACATTGCTTTATGGGACACTGCAGCCCCTTTGCCTTCCCCAGCCTTACCACCCCCACCATAAGGCCCCAAAGAGAGCTTTTGTCTCCTCATCCCTCACTTGTCAACCAGAATGTGTCTGTAAAATGCAGTCATTGCTGGCTGACAAACAGCTTGCTGAGACAGCAGGAGAAGGATGCTCCATTGCCAGCTGATTAAGGGCATCCCAGAGAAGGGATGCTTTACTGATAAAGTGTGCAGCTCTACAAGGTCTGGAGAAGGGGTGTGAGGTTCATGGATGACAGCTCCGCCTCATTTGATCAGGTGCTCCTCAGTTAGTGCTGCCTGTAAGGTGCTCAGACCATGTTAGACAAGGGTATGACGTACACAAGTAGAGCAAACAGGCAAGCCTACCTGTAGAAACCCAACTCAGATTCATGTGAAAGACTCCAGGATGGAGCCAAGACTGCCTGGACTCAGAAGGAAATACCTGTGCTGTTATTAGCAGGGTGAATACACTGCCTTAGCTCATTTAGGCTTTCCCTCTCAAGATCACTCCCAGGATAAAGTCAAGCCAGGCTGCAAGAGTGGAAGCAGAAATCATCATGGAAGCCAAGTATTTCTGTTAAAACTTGGATTTAGTTGCTCCTCAGGTCACTTCAGAAAAGGACTACCAGGGGCTGGGTTTCAGTTCTGTGCTCCCAATCCATCCAAGGCAAACGTGGCTTGGGGTGCTGGCCAGAGTGATCCACCAGACTGTCTGCAGTAAGCCATTTCCCAGTGAGGAAGACAAGCAGGACAGCCCTCTCCTACCACCTCTCTCGGCTCCATTTTTCACAGGACCAGAGCAGAGTTTCAGGTGGGTGGCTGCAGAACCACGTCCCTTTTTGGTGCACTGTGATGCCTGCTGACACTGCAAGCAGGGTGACACAGAGGTTGTCGCTTACAACCCGGCACCATGTGGGCTCCCTGCATGTGTGGTCTCATGCAGATAGGTTTTAAACCAAGGACACAGACTTGCATCTAAGGATTGATGTCTTACAATGGTAGTGGCTATGGATAGATGTTGTTAGAAACAGAGGACTGGGAGGTACCAACTGGTCTCAGTCCTATGTTCTGAAGTCATGGACAATCCTGAAATAAATGCTTCATCCAGAAAGGTTGGTAGAGCTTCTCTTTACAAGTCAGCTCTCACCAGAGCTCACCGCCCATCTCCCAACAATGCCCTACACATTTACAAATACATCATAAGAAAGTAACTCCACCACTGTTATACTTCCCAGTACAGACCATACCATTACCAGTCTCTCGGATTCATGAAATAGCAGGGAATTAATTTAGATTTATTTTTCAGAGGAGGTATTGAGAAACTGACCATTTCATACTATGGAATTATAACAAAACCCCTGACAACCCCAGCTTCTATCAGAGAAGCTTCTATCCTAGGTTCTAATCCCAGAGATGAGGATCACTGCAGTCCCATCTGACTAAACAAGATGCAGCCACCTCTCATGCAGGAGATTTTCATACTACAGCCATGCACAGGTGTGCCCAGCTCTGAAGCCAGCCTTTGTGTCCAGAACTGGCAATGATTCAGAGCAAGGCTTAAACAGGGCCAGAAGATAAATTGTGAATTAAGGGGTGAACAAGGCTTGCTAGACCACGCAAGTGACCAGCAGAAGTCTGAAATTTAGGATTAATGTGATATAAATATAGCCCAGGCAAATGCACTTGGCACGCAATGATGAAATCTCCATCCGCTGGAATAGCAATAAATCACATGCCCAAGGCCTCTAACTTCCAGACCCAGAATTATTTCTACTCTGTCAAACGACTCCTTTCATCAGCAGCTCCATCTTCATATAATTTATGTTCCCTCCTTCCTGTCTCCCTCTCTTCATCTCCATACAGACAGATGGGTTTTGGAAAGCATTTGAGAATTTCCCTCTTTGGATAGTTAGAAATCTTCTAATTTTCACCCTCACTACACTCATGACTGTTTTCTATTTGATCTATGTCCATGTTATCCCTTAATAGCTTTTCCACATTTGATATTATTCCCCAGATGTATTTATATGAAGAACCATCACCTAACCCCTCCAAATTGGTTTGCTCTGTTGACAAAGCAAAGTTTTCTGAGTGTGCTTTCCTAAGACGGGTGCTGCACTCCCCCAAACTGCCCGAGTCAACAAGACAGCCTCTTCCCTGCTGCAATTTCAAACTCTTTATTTTTTATTTTTACCAAACCAATGCACAATAGTTCAAGCAAATTCTTACTCTTGCTTTGTGTATAGTACTAATACTTCTTTAGCTCTGCAGAAAATAGTTCCCTACAATTATGGGGGCTATTTTCACAGCTTCATCACATTATCAGTCCATGCTGGTGCTGGTGCTAACCAATGCATATTGATGGGACTTCTTCCCTCTTCCGTTATTTCTAATTGGCGAAGCCTCGGTTCATAGAAAAAAGCTCTTCCAATTATCCCAAAGGGCAGGACTTCGCCCTTTGAAATATTAAATAGAATCTCTTTTTATTGTTCCGGCTGGTTAGATAATCTGGTTCTTCATGTGTGATGATGTGCTCATTGTCTGGATCAGTAACACGTCCTGTTCTCAAACAATCCATACAGTCACCAGCACCTTTGCATCCCTGCAGTGCTTGTTGCTGCTGAGACTTGCTTGGTTTCTCATGGGTAACACCCAGTGCATTGCTCTCCTGCAGTAATCATGATCTGCATCCTTTATACATCCCCACACCTTTGTCCCAGGTCCAGCCATGCACTCCAGCTGCTGTTGGCTGCTCTGGTGGTGCCGTGGATGAGTGAGGAAATGACAGGAAGGAAGAGAAATAGCAAAATCTAGAGGAAACATGGTAAGAGGAGAAATAGCAGGCTGTAGAGAAATACAGTGTCTGCACATTGCCCAGTGTGCACTTGGTACTCCTTGCAGTCCTCTAGGTCCCAAGCCCTCCAAGGTCTGCTGACTTCTGCTCCATTACCTGCCCACAGAAGTGTAGCTTGTGGTTCCAGAAGCTAAAACAGGAGAAGGCTATAAATGTGTGATGGGCATAGGGTAGGAGTTAAGGTGCCCTCCTGCCCCATGGGAAGGTGGGTGTGAGGTGTAACGTGAAGCACTTTCTGGCACAGAGAAGGATTTCACTCTTTGCACCACTACAACCATTCCCCCTTAAAAATCTGTCCATCACTAGGTCCATATATAGGTAATGGATTTCTCCCCTTGACTCAGGGGCTGTGAGCTGTGGCAAGCTGGACTTTGGCACTCAGAGGTCCCACATATGTTTGGCTCCCCTTTTGTTGGCTCTTCATGTCAACAGACAGTGAGGAACACCACAAGAACCACAGCAGAGCTGGGCATCTTGATTTGCTTCACCACAGCCCAGAGCCTGAGAGCTCGGGATACAGTGCAGAGACAAGGAGGGACATCTCTACCCATACCTTTGGGGAATGAGCCACAGACCCCCTCATCTTTGACTGGATACTCCCCCTCTGTCATGCTACTCCAGGTGATCCCCAGCTGCATCTGTATTCCCTTTGGGAATACATGACCTTTTCCCCTCCGGTATAAGAAGAGGGATGTGCACCCCTGCTCAGCGACAGAGCATCTGTAGTGCCTGGACCCCTGGCTGCCTGCAGCTTTGGGCTCTGCGGGACATTGTTTATCCTACATCTTCCCTAAGAAGTGTAGAGAGATTGAGTAGGTTAGTAGAAGAAAAGATTTTTCATCATTAAGAAATTTTATTCTGGAAATGAAATTCCTGAGCTGAGTTTCAAGCTGTAAAGTCACAGCTTCTGTCTTACCTTTGTCAGTTCATGAGCAATGTTCCAGAGATATCCCCAACTGCAAGCACTCTGTACTGAAAGCCAAATTATTGTGGAAGACTCAGCTTTTAACACTGAAGTAAAATTGAACAAAACAAAAATATTTTGGTCTTCTCAGAAGGGAATATGTTATTCTCTTTTTCCTAAACAGCTTTTGCATAATTTATTTTATTTTAAATTATCTAAGAAAACCAAAACAAACCTAAACTTGGAATTAAATATTTTTCTTTTATCAAAACAGAATATTCTGGTTGACCCTTCCCCCCCCAGTGTTTGGAATTAAAAGAAAATTAATTTCCATTCCACTTTGTTGAATCATGCATGTGTGAATTCAGTGAAAAATGAGTTCTTGGCCATCTGTACCTTTTAACCAAAAGTGGTTTTATTCCCTGGTGAAGTGGAAGACATTACTCCCCATAGAAAAGCCTAGTTCATGGAGGAAGGAGGACAGGTATGCACAGTGCAACTTGCACTGACAGGACCCCATTGTGCTGGTGGGAGCGAGACCAGCACGGGCTTGTTGACTGCATTTGTGAGATGGGAGATACAGACTTTTCCCAGGCAGAAGCTCTTATTTACAAAAATAGTGTGACAGATTTTTACAGCAAACTCAATGTTTGCCAAAACATGACTCAATTACTCATGCTGGGTTTATATTACCTTGCAAGATTCCTACTCTGTTTCTCAGGAAATCATTATTCTTCCTGATTCCCAGTGCTCCCTGCAGCAGTGTGAAGGCAGGTGAAGAGCAGTTTCATCTATGTCCTTATGCTCCTGCCTTCACACATCTCGGTAACCCCTCTGCACTGCACTCTCCTTCCAGGGCTCTTATTTCAGGTTCTTGTTGCTGCTGTACCGACAGCCCCTCTCTGCATGAACACCCCACAGCACTGTCCCCCACAGCTGGGGTGACCCCAATCCCTGCCCACAGTCTGGGTCCCAGCACTGCCCCACGCACAGAGACCCCCTGCCCAGGAGAGGAAAGCTTTGGCCATGGGGTCTGTACCGACCTGCAGCTCCACATGTCTAATCTGGACTGTGAGTGATCACACACCCACTGCTGTCCAGAGCCAGGGGCACTGGCTTGCGGAGTTTGGGGTCAGCAGAGGGGGGGAAAGTCTCTGCCTTGGCTCAGTGTTGCCTGGGCACAGCTTCAGCCCCTGGGTTTGTGTGAGCATAGCACTTTGGATGAACATCCTGGCAAGTACAAGCTGTGGAAATTACCCTGTAAAATGTTTCTGCTTCTTTTTCAATCCTGATGGGATTCCCAAGACTTTACAGTGTTCTCTGGTCCCTGTCAATCACAGCATCATAGTATCATTTTGGTTGGAAAAGATCTTTAAGATCATTGAGTCCAACCTGGTTTAAGGTTTACATAGGCCCATGAGTCAATCTCCTCCAAAGCCCCCAGAGAGATCAAGAGAATTGTCCCAGTTTGATCTCAGGGTCAGCACTGGGAGGAAAGGAGAAGGAACAGGCCCCTGTCTGGACAGCCACCACTTCTTGCCAGCATGCAGGATGACGCTGGGTCGACGGTGAGCACTGTGCTTCCTGGGTCACCTTGCAACAACTAGAGAGACGCCTGCAGCAGTCCTGGACCTTGCTAGGGTCATGAGAAATAGCAAAATTCATGGCCCCGACACACAAAAACAGTCCATGGGGCAGTGTTGGGGATGAGCTTTTCATTAAATCTGTGTGGGACGATCATAGGGTAGGCATGGTACAAATCTGCACCAGCAACATGAGAAGAGTTATGGGACTGCTACTATAGTGTCTACACAGTCCAACCACGCAGTGTTGGTGGCCGTATCCCAACCAAAGCCATTCAGGAAGGCAGTGGCAAAGCCACAGGACAAGTCTTTCTCCTTTGCTTTCTAGTCTATGTCTTTGGGCAAAAGACAGAGCTCTAAACCCATAACGTTCAAAAAGTTTTGCTGCCCTGCCCTGAAGGTAGGACCCCACTTGATTGCTCATTTTGAAGTTGCAGGGACATATTTCCAAGTTGCAATTGAGAACAGACCAGACCCTAAACCGAGTGAGTGCAGAGTCATTACACCTGCCTAAGAAACACATGAATAATCAGAGAGCATGACGACAGAAATCTCTATAACTTTGCCTAAAGACCATGCCAGCTGAGCTCATGTAGCTAGAAAGGTCATTTTGCTGAGTGGCAGTGGTTGCTTTTGTGTCCTTGCTGCTCACCTGAATCACCTGCCCTCCACCAGCCTGGGGTATCAGACCCTAATTATTATCAATCCATTTACAAATTGTTCTGAGAAATCCCTGGACACCCAAAAATGCTCTTGCCATTATTTAGGGGACATCCCAGGTGCTTTATTGCCTGTCCCCATGCAGATTTGTACAGATAAAGCATTAACTGTTTATGTGTAAAATAAATTTCCAGCCCACACAGTTATCCTGCTCACATAAATTGTTTCACGTGCAGCAAGAAATCTGCTGGAGACATTTGCAAGGGAAAATACCAGCCATTTCCATGGCACCACAGGAGAGAGCCGGGAAAGCTCTGTGAAAAGATCTGGTCATCCTCAAAGGGCCTGGACAGGCTGATCCTGAAGATGTGTATCTTTGGCTTGTCTGCAGTGTTGCAGGTGATGGAATAACCCCCTCCCCCTGAGAAATGAGTCCCACAGCCCACAGCACCATGCTGCCAGGAAGCCC
The DNA here is from genome assembly GCA_025345505.1 of Todiramphus chloris collaris. Taxonomy (NCBI): domain Eukaryota; kingdom Metazoa; phylum Chordata; class Aves; order Coraciiformes; family Alcedinidae; genus Todiramphus; species Todiramphus chloris. Next base: position 263,747 of record JANVCC010000296.1, on the reverse strand, counting down.
ACCTTGGTGTTTCTTTTCCTCCTAGAGAAATGGTGATCAGACCTCCAGCCACAGCTATACATCACAGGGAAACGGTTCTGCTCATTAATTTGTTCCTAGTAAGAAAGTGGTTTGGTTTGTTGTTGTTTTTTTCTGTCTGTGTCCTGCAAGTATCTGCACATCAGCACACAGAAATCCTTTTCTTTTGGGGATTGATTTCTCCTCCCTCTCTGCCCAGCTCAGCCTACTCTGCTTCCCCTGATTTCTATGCCCCGGGTGCTGCTCTTCCATGAATCCTCTCCTCTTTGCCCATGTCCTTCCACTAAGCTGAGTGGTTCAGAGCAGGGCTTTCAGCTGGAGCCGGGCCAGAGCCCCGCTGCCTCCCAGCTGTGTCTGCCGTGCCACTTGTGTGCAGCTCAGGCTGATCTTCGCTTTCCCTCTTGCCATCTGGCGCCTCTCACTTGCCACACAGTCTCACCTTTAGATTTAAAGACACTCAAGCTGTTCCTTTGCAGTGCTTGGCCCGTTTTTCTGAAAACACGCCCGTTCACATAGAATCATACAATCATAGAATTGTCAGGGTTGGAAGGAACCTCAAAGATTATCTATTTCCAGCCCCCCTGCCATAGGCAGGGACACCTCCCATCATGCTGCTCAGAGCCCCATCCAGCTTGGCCTTAAAAACTTCCAGGGATGGGGCTTCCAATACAATCTGAATGTCTTTGGATTTCTCTCTTCCAACCTATTGGTCTTTGTGGGTATTTTCAACTCTTTCCTGCTTCCATCTTAAAACAAACTCATGCACCAGTCCTTCCAGTGGAGAACTGTTAAGACGTGTTAACTAAATCCTTAGCTAGATGGAAGAGTAATTTTCCTGCCATTATAAACCATAGTCAAAGAGAAAAGAGTAATTGGGAAGCTTTAACCCAGGATGAGCTGTTCCCCATTATTCCAATGGAGAAAAGGAAGAGCTTTTGGACTGTGACTCATCAGATCAAATGCAGGCAGTCATTTAAATTGGAATTAATTGCACCTAGTCTCCACTGCCTTAATGGACTCTGCAGGGAGCATCAACTGACCAGCTGAGAGGGAGATGGGCATCAGCTCTAAACCAGAATGAACCCAGGGTGCCCTGGCCCAGATATCCCTGGGCTGGGCTGGGCTGGGCTGGGCTGGGCTGGGTTGGGTTGGGTGCTGCAACAAAGCCCACAAATGAATCCTGAGGCCAAGCCAGCAGATGCCTCACCCAAAGCGATAGACAAAGAAACTTGAAAAAAAAGGGAACAATAAACTCCTGCCATTAGGAAAAGACATCATTTTCTGTTGAAGAGGGACGCACAGGGTAGGTGATGGGCTGTTATCTCCATTATTTTCATCCCTACTCAAGAAGTACTTCATGGAAACATCCTGAGGAGTTTCTCCCTGAGAAGAGGACTTTGTTCTCCCCAGTGCATTTAGATTTTTATCTCCTTATCTGTCATCATTTCGGGTCAGAGAAGCCTTCTAGAGCTGTAACAGCTGCTCTCTGTTAACCCCCCTCCTTCCCAAAAGGAGCAGAGAAAGGGAATAAGGGAGAGAGACTCAGCAATTAGAGAAGGGAACTGGAACAGCTATAATGAAAATGAAAATAATAATAATAATAATGAATACACAAATTTATACAAACCCAGTATGGAACCCAACCCCCCGATGGCAATTCCATCCCCATCACCACTGATGCTGTGGAGCAGGCAGCGGGGCAGTCCCAGCCTGGGCCCTGCAGCAGACGGGAGCTGTGTTCAGGGGCTGGATTCTGGTACCGGGTTCAGGAACACACAGACTGGGATTGAAGGCAGAATGGACAGAGTCCCCCTTGGGTGCTGGTCAGGGAAGAGGAATAAGCTGGAAGAAGACCTGAGCCAAGAGCTTGACCCTCCTGATCCCTCAGCTTTGTACCGAATGCGTCTGTGGGCTGGATGCCTCGCTGGGCAGTTTGGGGTCCCCTGTCCTGGCCACCCCTCCCTGCAGGTGCCGCCTTTTCCTTTCTGCACCCCCAACGTGGGGCACAAGCCCCAGCAGTGCCTTGGTCTGCACCCCAGGCCTCGGTGCCGCCTGTGCCCATGGCTGCTCTCGCTGCTGGGAGCAGCCCTGCCTGTGAAACTCGCTGCTGGCTGCAGACACTGCAGGGGGGAGAACGGAGCTGGGAAGGAAAAGCACTGAGCACAGTTAGTTCTGTTCCCACTCAAACCAGGACAGTATCCCAAAAGAAGGCAGGCTGAGCACCAAGGCACTGCCAGCCCCATGCTTGCTGGCGAAGGGAGACGAGATCAAGACTCCTTGTCTCAGCAGGCAAGAGTCAGCCTTTGGCAGCACTGGAATGTGGAGGACAGGGTCAGGGAGGGTTGGGGCAGGAGGTTTAAGAAAGCTCAGGAGGTGATCCTCGCTTCCCACCACAACTTCTTCTCACAGCCCTTCTGGTTCCTTCTCAGCCAGGGCCAAGCCTTGCATGCCTTTCAACCACAGGAAGGAGGGAGGAGTGTGAGAGTGAAGTCTGAGCTACGGGACAGATCTGAAAGATCAATATCCTTTCCCTATTGATTCAGGGATTTCTTCTGCACAACCCTGCATGCAAGAGGTCTCCCTCCTGTTCCTCTGCGACAGCAGATGCAGCAGGTGGGGGCTCTGGAGGCAGAAGCAGGAATATGTGACCCGGGTAAGGCTGGCTTGTCCCCACCTCTCTAGGGAGTATCAAAGTGGCAGGCTGCACCTTGCTTGATTTCCACCTTGATCACTGTGGAAACTGGGAGTCTCTAGGAAGCCAGATTCTGGTTTATAAAGACCATGGAGATGTCCCTGGTAGCTGCAAGAACTGCTTTGCAGAGAAGCACTGCATGAAGGGAGTCATCTAGGGCTGGGCAAATCAGCTGATGTTTTTTCTTTTTTACCCCATTCTTTTCCATCTCCTCTTCAATCCCTGAAAAGGGAAGGTCCCTCATAAGTAACTTGAGTGAAATGCTCCTTGTGTCAGCAAACCCCTCAGGCTGTTCCTCATGCTCTTCCCTTTCCTTATCTCCTCTAGATTCTCTTCAGGAGCAAGCTCCCACATGAAGTCCCACTCCTGTGAGACCTTGTTTTGGCTTCAGGCATCCTACTACAAATCTCAGGACAACTTTTGTTCTCCTGAACTTCTCCTGAAGCCCTGCTGTTAGCCACAGTCCTACAGGTGCCTTGCTGATGTCTGGTGGGCCTTCCAGTGGCACTCATCATTTCTTCTGTCCAGTTCTTCACTTGGAGAGAAAACGTTTTCCCAAGTTACTATGGAGATGAGTGCAATGCAGTCAGCGGTCTTGTTACACAAGCACAAGGGAAGGAAAAGTGTTTGGAGCAGATGGATGCATACCAAATGAGCTCCTGTTTGTTCTCTCTGGCTGGGAGAACAAAGGAAGGTATAAAGATACACAAGATCGGAACAGAACAATAGAAATTATTTCTGTGAACACTATTGTCGTAAACATGAGAGCGAGGGTGTCAGTGAGGCTGAGGTGCAAAGACAAGTGTTAGTTTCCATCAGACAGACAGCGCAGATTGGGGAAAAAACAAGCTTTTTGATACCCACAGCGGACAAAGGGTTTTGTTCTTGAAAACATCTTTGGGATTTTTTCCAGATATATTGGCTGGTCTAATTAAAGCGATTGGTTCACTCCAGAAATATGGCATAAGTGGTCTCTGCCTGGTAAAATTCTTCCAAATGTAAGAACAAATATTCCTCATGTCCTAGTTGAGGATAATTAATGTCAGGAATAAATTATGCATGTGTCTGATGGGGTCCTCCTGCACTGAGGTTTACCCAGTTTTTCTGTGATACTGGGTTTCCTCCATTAGAACTCCTTCTGAATTCAGGAGCCTTTTTTATCCAGAAACAAGGGCTTGAGGTGAGGGTACATGGCCAGCATGTAGCAGTGTAGCAGGATGGATCCCTAGGCAATGTTGGCTGACCTGTCTTGTAAACTAGAGTGAGAACATACATATTTGTCCTCAAAATAATCTACAGTCCTTCTGTCTGACTGTTTTACTCTCCTTGGTGTATTTACAGCAGTTTATGCAGGAGTGATGGAGTGCTACCCTTGTTCCCACTTCTCAGAAGAGCTAGGATCTACTGGCTGGAGTGGGGCCCTGGACCAGGATTGAAGTGCCTCATTGATTGTGAGGATTGAACGTTTCCTAACAACAACCAAAGAACCTCGTTACACCTATCATGTGAGCCAAGAAAACCACAGAGCACATGACAGTACCGTAATTCAGCATCTCAGGGTTATCACTGGGGGACGACCATCACTTGGGAATCATCCACCAGAATCCTCTCTTGCAGAAAAGTTGGAACTTTTCCTTTAAGGAACTTTTTACATTCCTACGTGAGGTCAGCATGTGTGTGAGAAGGAAATGCAATAGTTTTTTGTAAAGCCAACTCGGCAAAGCTGCCCCTCAGAAGGTCACACAGTCTCTTTGGAAATGGCTGCTGTGATAACTCAGGTGAGCATCACTATCAGGGATGGGTTGAAATGTGATAAATGACAAGTGAGTCCTTAATACCTGTCCAGGGCACTGGGCAGTGTTATTACCCCTCACGCTCCATCACCACCTGCCTCTTTCCTGATCTCACACTGCACCAAGAGGCACTGCAGAGCCGGGCCTGTATCTGACTGTGGATTTATCCAACGACCAGTGCAACAAGGCCACCACCTTGTCTAAACCTGCCAAAGAGAGAGCAATTAATGCGGCATCCAACGATGAAATTCAGGGTTTAGCTCTTACATTACGCAACCGATCTGCAGCATCATCACAGCTCTGTCATTGCTCTGTGCCTCGGTTTGCTGGAAAATGGTGTGTGTTACCCTCCTTGGGGGGAATATTTTCAGACCTAATGATGCACAGTGCTGCTTATTATTATCACCAGTGTAACACATATTCAACCAGTGTCAAAATCTTAACAGTGAGAAAATCACTAGAGTTGTTAGAAGGCAAGAAAGTGGGAAATTACTCATTACTGAAAGAGTAGTGTGTGGTGTAAGTATCGATGCCTTCTTCACATCTGTATTCATTACAGCAAATATTAACCACAAAGACATTCCCAGTGCGACAGAGCAAAGCCCCAGAGGTTTGAGGGCCACATCCCTAAATGAGATACAAAGTTAGGAATCAAAGAGTCATTAATGATCATTATGGTTTAATAATGTTTAATAACAAAGGTGCCAGTGAGATTGCACGTTGTTCTGACAGATAATTAGTTTTACTGGAAGCTGGAAGTTGCAGCCAGGGTGGCAAACCCCTGTGAAAAGGAACTCGAGAAACTGGTGTCTTTGGGTAGCTTGAGGATACGTTCAGGAAAGGGTGTTTTGAAAAGGTGTGCGTCAGGCTGAGTTTGCAAGGAGTAAATCATGTCAGACAAATACGATTACTTTCTAATGAAATAACTATCAGTCTGCAGAGAGAAGGACCAATAAATTCCGTAAGTCTGTTTTTTTCATGTGGCTTGTCTTGATACAGCTTCCTGTGATGAATTCTCATATAGACTTTTAATCCTGGCTTGTAATCGAGCTTTGCTGTGCTGTATCACTGCCTCACAGAGCTTGTGCAAGGGTGGGGGTTTGGGGATAGGTACCCCAAGAGATGCCAGTCCTACATCATGTTTTGCACATCCTGTGTTTGACATCTCCATCTCCCAACGTTCTGCTCCTTGCCAGCACCACGTGTCCTCGAAACAGTGTCTCTTGATACACCATGAAGTATCATGGGCACTGTGACAGTTTTCATTTCAGGTGGGAGCCATCTGGAGGACATTATTCAGTGAGATTTGGTCCTTCTGGAGTTAAATGTTCAACTTGCCACCTCCTGGTTCCATTGTTAAGACGGAGAGGTCACTCAAAGCCTTCAGGACATGATGAGCAGAGAGCAAATCCTTATGGAAAGCTCTGCCATGCTTGCCAGCTGGACTTCGTCTGGGGCCAGTGTGTGCAGACAGCAATGTCTTGTGATCAAAGTCATTGTCAAGGTGAAGCACTGTAAATACTGAAGGGAAGGGGACTGGCCATACCAGCTGACCTAAAAGTGTTCTGCAGAATGCTTTGGCACAGCCTCCTACATGAAAGGCAGAGAGATGTTGGTGTTATTTCAGGACCACTGTTGTTCACATTGACTGATATGGTATTCCTGGGGTGTGTAGCATCAATTAGGAGTCAGTCCTCATCAAGGGGCTTTGGACCAGACTCTCATGAACCTGATGATGTACACATGTGATGACCACTCTCCCAGTATGAAGAAAGATCTCATTAAAATTAGAATGGGACAGCCCAAAGCTACTGACTTAATATGTGCAATGAAAGGCCTTGTAGGGAAGGATAAAAGAGATGTTATTTACCTGCTGGAGGGAAAGTAGCTGCGCCTGAATGATGACATCAAAGACCACTTCATTATTTTTCAGACTGACTCATCCCAATGGCCAGGAGACACTTTCCTCTTGGGACAAAAAAATAAAAATAAAAGCATAAGGTGTTTCAATTAGTTCTCAGTGTTCCTGAAAATAAAATAGAACCAGATAAAATTCTACCAAATGTGAAAGACTTTATTCAGTTATTCCATAAGAGGACAGCCATGCATATTATCCCACTCTATTACTGCTCCGTCGAGGAATCATATAAACTAATAGTATTAAAATGAAGACCCTATAAAGTGAGATAAAAGTGAGATGCAATTCACATTATGAAGTGTGGAATTTCAAGACAGTTTTAGACCTTTGAAAATCACATGTGTTCCCAAAAAAATATTCTCTCTGGGGAAGGAAGAGGTAGAGAAGTGAAAATTGTTGCTTCACTGCCACCCACAGAAAGCTGGCAGATTTTTTTTTAGCAAAGAGCATTCACAAGCTGCTCGTGGAGTCTCCTCAAAAAGGAAGAAATCCTGAATAACTTTCTCTGCCGTGGTCTGTGCTTATTCTCTCCTTTGTATGCCACGTGTGCCGTTCGCATGCATCACACCACCACTCAGGTTAGCCAGTGGAAATGTGCATTCAAAATATATCAGGAAAACTGAGACACCAAGCCTTCGTTTATCCAAGTTGCTTCATCTTCAGAAGAAATAACAACCTGAAGTAATTAGCATCTGTGAAGTGTGAGAGAGAAGATGCTGATGCGCTGCACAGACAGCGCCGTACCCCGTAATGTTGACCTCAGGCAGAGAGCACCAGTGGTGCCGTTGCTGGACTGGGCAACCTGTTTGCAGAAACGTGTCCCCAGCCGTGCACAGCAGGAGCTCCACACACGATGCCTCTTCCAGCTATGGAGTGGTAGCTTTGGACAAGCAACATATCTCTCTTCCCTTCTTCAGTGGGACTGGTATTGACACGCAGGGATGCTCTGAGATGAACTCTATTAGCACACAGTAGCTGTTCCAATACCCTGCAATTAGAGGATATTATTGAAGGCAGGGTGGAGAGAGGAGTTTGTGCTAAGCACTGTCATTCTGCATTACTGGTTACCATTCAGTACCTCCAAACATTATAGACTTGTTTTCCAACATTTCCTTTTGCAGGGCTGTGTGGGCTCTGCGTGGTCCCTTGGGTATGATAGTCTGGTTTTCCTAGCTCAAGATGAGAGTTCTTCTGGAAACACTTTTTATGTGTTTCATTTACATCATCACTGTGCAACTCACTTTCCTCTATAGTTTTGTGGGGTTTTGGGTTTTTTTGTTTTTTTTTTTTTTTTGGGGGGGGGGTGTGTTTTGTTTGGTTTTTTTGTTGTTTTGGGTTTTTTTAATGAATGCATGAATTCTGCAGTCCAAGAGGCACCTTCAGTTGGCCTCTGGGGTCTTTGAAAGCTTCTGGGTCAGACGAGATGTGACACAGTTTACAGTCTCATCCTAACTCTAGGGTAGCATCTGATCTTCATCTAGTTTCCAAAACCTTCCCAAGTTTGAAGGTTTTTAGATTAGCATGAAGAGCAAAAGGGGAAATGTAAAATCAAGAGGAAGACATCTAAAGAGCTGCACAAAGCCCCTGGGGACTGGGCAGTGCCAAGGTCCTCTGAACTGCCTGTACCTTCAGACATAACCCTGAGCAGTAGTGTCCAGCCTTGCTGGTGGTCACTATGCACTTACTGACATGGCCACTGCCAAAAAGCTTCATCTTGCTCATCCCACACCGGGTGATCTGTCACTGGTGGCACGCTCTATACCCAGAGGCGTGCTGGGGATAAAGGCAGGGACACTTCTCAGTTGAATTGGGATGTTTTGCCTTGAGAGTGAGCTCTGAACTCACCAAAGACATCTCTGTCAGTCATGACAGTGCAATGGATGCTAAGAAGTACTTTTTCATCTCCCAGAGAATTTTTGCCAGCTTTGGTAATCCATGTGGGCACCAGCCCAGAAATGTCACTTCAAACTATACTTTCCCAGTGACTCTACTGGGCTGTAAATCCAGAGCAGAAAGAAAATCCTAAGAATCGAACTTTATGCATTTGAAAGTGAGGATGAAGCCTTGGCTTCTTTTAAATGAAGCAGCCAGACCGGGTGGTGGCAGGGAAGGGCTGGAGTGTGGGTGGCCAGAATAAACAAGCTGATGGGGAGATAGTCCTTCAGAGCTGCTGACTATATAGCATCTGGGTGACATCTTCATTGCTGCCATTTGGCTGAAAAAATGAAAATGGGCATTTTGACAATTGGAATTCAGTTATGACAAAACTGATTTGCACTTTTTACTGGAAAAAATGCCTGTCCATTTCCAGCATACCCAGTTCAGCCTCATGAGGTTTTCCTCAGCTTCATGCAAATTCCCACTGAACCTCTTTATAGTGTCATCCTTCTGCCTCTTTCTCATAAACTTCAGCATTAGAGTTGAGAAGGGGCATTTCTTCCCAGAGAGTCAGGCAAAGAAGAGAGACTGGCAGTAGACTTCCTGGAGTGGTGTATGAGGGGTGTAACTGGTGAGAAAAAGATAAACCCAAAGACAGGAGTGACAGGGTTAAAGCTGCATCCAGGGCTCACTGGGCCTGCTGGAGTGTTTGCAGGCAGTGTTTGCAAACCTCTCTGTCTCAGCCTCTGATGTGCTATTTGCAAATATTTATGTCAGCAGGTTTCTGTTTGCTCAGATATTTTGGGAGTGGCTGTTTGCTTTTATTCATTCATGAACTGGGTCGTGTAGGCCTGACCAAATATTTGCTTTTCATTATTCATTATTTGCAATTCATATGTTGCTGTTGGTAATTTGCTGTCCTCTATTCTTCTCCTTTAGAAGTTCTACTCTGCATCCTCAGAAACAGAAGAGAATCCTAGGTGGCAGGTACGGCACTCGGTACCAAAAAGCTGCAAACAAAGGGAATTTGGTCGAGGGAGCTCAGAAATGGCTGCGAAATGGTAAGCGCTCTGAGGATGAGATGGAGGAAGAACTGTGAAATAGGACAGTGGTCCTGAAGTTAACCTGATGAGCAAATTTTTGTGGGGGAAAAAAACCCCAAAAACTAAGGAGAAAAGCATTCAAGGGTACTCATGGTAGTACCACAAGTGAATTGTGTGAAGTGTATTAGGTTGAACCATCCCAATGAGGAGAAGTTACTCAGTGACAAGCAGAGGATGGAAACTGGGCCAACTTGGGCAGAAAAAAATGTGAAACGGTAACAAGAATATTTACAGTTGTAAAAAGAAAGGACAGGGCAGAAAAAAGAGAAACGATCAGCAGGGGACATGAGGAGGGCTGAGAAGCCCTTCTGCATGCACACAAGGGGAAGACAAAGGAAACAAAACGTCTGCTACTCAGTGGGCAGGGAAAGCTCCCAGAGAGGACATCAAGTAAAATGTTTAATGCCTTTCATATGTCCTTACAAAAAGCAAGACTGCTCAGGCACCTGACAAGAGTGGCAAAGCCAGGGGAATCGGGCTGAAACAGGGAAAAGTAGTGAAGAGTTATGCAAGTTTGTGATTCTTACGTTACCTGAACCTGACACAATTCAGCCCATAGTGTTTCAGGAAGGTCTGAGCTGTCTCAGAGCTGCCTATCACTGTCTCCAGAATCACCTGGAGGAGGAGTGGGTTTCTGGAAGCCTGGAAAAGACCAAGGCAATGGTCTTGGAAGGAAGGATAACCATGGGCTCATAGGATAGTTTAGACTGGAGATCCCTATTCCTGTCTCCTGCTCAAAGCAGGGTAGCCACAAGTTCAGAGCAGGTTGGTCAGGGCTTTATCCAGTTTGTTCTTGAAAACCTGCAAGGATAGAGCCTGGACAACCTCTGGGCAACCTGCCCCAGAGAAGCGATCAGTGCCACAAGGACCAGTTGCAACGATGTTGAGAACTTTCATTTGTTTTCTGGCACCTGTGGGGATTCCCAAACCCAATCTGTATTTCTGTGGTAATTTGCAAGTGATTATTTTAAGGTCTAGAATTTATGGTTTGTGGGTTTGGGTTTTTTATAGGACCCAATAGGGATTATGTTTACATGAAAAGAAAACATTTCTTGGGGTGGAAAAGCTTGGATCTGTTCAATAGTGCATTAAGCAACAACAGATACTTGTTTCACATTAAAATGCAAAACTGAGTGCTGAATCCTTCGGATTTCTATCAGAAATAGATTAAAACACAGCAAGAAAGAGCTGCAACTTTCTCTATATCCAAACTAACAGACAAGTTGCTTTGGGTTTTTTGGTTTGTTTGTTTGTTTTTTAAGCTTTATAAACAGGTACAAAGTCAATCTTGACTGCAGCATGTTGTGCTGGAGACAGACCTGGAGACAGTCAGCATCAGAAAGCCTTTCCAAGGTGATAATTTACTGCAGGAATCACCGCTCACGTCTCAGGAGTTATGTTTCCCCAAGCATCAGAAGTAGCTTGCCTTGCTTCCCTTTCAGTGACAGTTTGTTTCACAACAGTGATAAGAAAACAGGGAAGGTCCTCCGTCTGCGTCCTGCTGGGACTGCCTCCAGATGCTCCCTTCAGTAGCAGGAGCTGGCCATCTTCCAGCCTGCAAGGATTTCATCTAAAGTGAATGAGCCTGTAAAAAAATACAAGCATCTGGTGCAGATTATCCAATTTCTATCCCCCTTTCATTTAGCAGCCAGAATCTCCATCGCCTGGGCCTCTTGCCTTATCAATTGTAGGAGCTTTGAACCCCTTTAATATCCGTTTGGATTGTGATCTGTACGTTCTGCACTTCTTTTCTGCCCAGCTCAGTCTGGTTTATGATTTAGGCAGTTGCCCCAGAATACAGATGACTCTCTAGCCCCTTTGCACTGACAGCCTGGATGTCCCAGATCACAATTATTCCTTTCACCTGTGGGGAAACAGTAAAATTGTGTGTGCTCTGCAAACACCTTTCAGGGCTCTCCACCTTAGCCCTGTATTAACCCATCTGCCTAAGCAGGGATTTGTTGTCCGTGCTATACTACAACACCAGAATTAAACTACATCTTCACAGAAGTGATAACATCAGGGCTTTGGGGTGATGTGGTTTGAGCTCCACCAGCAGCTGGAATGTTCCTCCTGGACCTGTGGTGGGCTTTGGCATCCCATACTGACCTGTTTGCACTTCAATACCTGCACTAGGGAGCTGGGAACATGCTTATATATGTTTATAGGGGCTGCAGCACCACTGCTGGCCTGTAGATTAAGAACAGAGATGTAATTTACCTCCTGTCCTGTTCCAGCCACCAGCCCTGCCCATGCTTTACCACCTCATCTCCACCCAGCATTGCCTCATGGCCTTGACAGTCTCCATCACTCCCCACCAGCCTTTTCTGAGCTCTTGCTCTTCTCTTTTAAGGAGCAGAGACACACGCTCAGCTTTTTAAAGTTCATTTTCACTGCTTACCTATTTAAGGAGCATTTCTGAGGAACAGAGAGATACAAAAGCTTCTGAACATGGGAGCAGTTAAGCCCCCATGCACTGTGTTTTATAGCTTGATGCTGGCATGGGCCCATTCAAATATATTTTGACATACAACGTGTTATTCTTTCCAAGGCAGTTGGTCTCTTTATTTATTTAGTTAGAGTGAAGGATTCATTCCCTTGCTGACTAACGGGAGACCAAGGATTCCCACATGCAGCTGAGCCCCTGCACTTCATTCTCGCTGGTGAAATTGTTTTCATCCATTCTGGAGCTATTGCGCTTCATTCCTCACCAATATATTTTTATTTGTATATAAAATAAAAATGTGACAGCACATGGAAAGTTAAGAAGTGGATAAATTCATAAATTACTTTTATACAGAGAGGCTGATATGGCTGTATTCCTCTGGACTTAACTGCTGCACCACCAAATAGATGTTAGCTTTAGAAAATACACCGTTAAAGTTTAGCTTTAGAAACACACCCTTCCAGAAGGCAAAGCACCCTGAGTTTTCTCATCCCTAAAAATCATTTCCTACCCACAGGCACCACATACCTATTAGTCATGGACATCTTTAGACCACCAGTGTTACCCTTGAAGCCCTGCTGGATTTGGAGAGCATGTCAAGGTGACCCCCCAGATCATGGCTTGTCAGTGCAGAGAAAGCCATCAGCACTCCTGCACACCCACATCTCGTTGGCAGAGGTTGGAATCACCTAGAGTTGCTTCTGCATGGCAGGGCATATTTCTGCTGTAGAATCAGAACCTTCAGCAAGTTATGGAGGGACTGGTGGGGCTGGAGATCCTCTGTGTGCCAGCTCTCGAGTTCTGTGCCCAGGCAGTGGAAAGGGCAGGGAAGAGAGCGCTGAAGGTCTGCCAAGTCCATCACTGAATGTGGCAAGAGCTGCCTCTCCTCATGGGTGGAGCATGGACAGCCCTTTCCTGGAGGCTTCCATTTGCTCCTTGCCAAGGTTCTGCCATCAGTACTTGTGGAAATGGAAATAAGGGAGGGATGCAGGAATTTCAGTATTACAAGCCACCCATTTTTTTCCATTAAGTTAAAACATAGTTTTTGTTAAATATTTGTATTACATTATTTGACATCATTTGCTATACTCCATGATTAATAATTCCAGAAAAGTTCTTCCGAAGTCACGTCTTTGCTATATTTGGTGTTTCTGGAACCATTACCTTGAAGAGTCTTGGTCTCCAGCTCATATCTGAGGGGCACTGGGACAGGAAGATTTTGATTTCTTAAGCCATTCATTACCTCTGCACCACATGGACAGTAAGGAATGTGTTGACCATAAATGAAGTGAAGAGAGATACACAAACAGACCAGTACATGAGCAGGGAAGACAGGAATTATCTACCACTATCCACCTTGCTCATCTCCTGGCAGGATGCACTGATACCCATCCCTCTTACAGACCTTCTCATAGGTGGAGAGGAACATGTCAAGGTATCTTCCTGCCTGAAAATCACAGGTCTTTGGGCAAGGAACCAGTGGGGCATCTTGAGATGGCTGGGCCACAGCAAGGAGGATATCGATGAACCAGTGCAAACTCCAGGATGTGCAGAGCACACTGTGACCAAAGACAAATGATCCTTGCAAATGGAAAGAGGAGGACAATGCCACTCTTCTATTAAAGGGAATGAGCTGGAGGGCCAATTACACTGAACACAAACGAATCCAAAGGAAAGACCAGTAACTAAACACACTGCATAGCAGAGGGTAATCTGAAAACAGGTCTGACTTGGATGGAGTCCAGCACTGAACAAATGCACAAACTAGACAGGACTTCTAGAGTATCCAGGTGGCCCATCTTCAGGTAATCTGTCCCTGTTTCTGCTCCTGCCAGACTCCCCTGACAAAAGCAGGGCACTGCTGCCTGACTGGCCCCTGGAAGGGAAAGGGAAAGGAGATGGAGATGAGCCTTACCCTACCTCATCCCCCCTGGGTACCAGTGCTCCTGCCAGTGGTGGGACAGACAGGGGTGTGTGCTAGGAGACAGTCCCAGTTCCCGAGAGGTTGAGGAGGAGGCAGTCAGGAGGGAAAGATGCAAAGTTGCTTTGGGGTTTTGTTTGGGTTTGGATTTGTTTTGTTGTGGTTTGTTTGTTGTTTGTTTTTTGCTTGGTTTGTTTGTTTGGGGGGTTTGTTTGTTTTATTATTATTATTATTGTTTGGGTTGTTGTTTTTTATTGTTTTTTTCTTCTTGTTTTCCTTTAACTAGAATCCCCAGATGAAATCTGAAGTGTTTGTCAAGCACTTTGATGGCCTCCATGAAAGGCACAGAGCAATGCAAATGCTTCCATCATTATTATTATTATTATTATTATTTGCATTATCCCTCTGGATTGTGGTCAGTGACAGCTGAGTCAGTACCACTGGCGTGATGTCTGTGATGACACCTTCGGCAGAGCTGTGCACACAGGAGACAGCCCTGCAGGGAGATGGCCACACAAAACATCTCAGGCAGGAGAGACAGTTAATCAAATGAGGAGCAGACACCAGTTTTCTTCTCACTCACCTCCTGCACATCAGCAGCTGAGTAGACAACACCCATTTTTCAGCTTCACCTTTTCCCAGCAGTGGAGACAACCAGGGAGAGGATCTCCTCCTGTCAGAACAGCCTGAGGCAGGTAGAAGAGAAGGGTTTATTTTTCCATTACTGTTAAGAAGGTGAAGTTCAGGAGAACCATTTGTAAGGGTTGCGTGAGGTTCCCACCAGCCATGGAGGCTAAATTCTATAGAAACAGCTTAAAGAACTGGCTCAAGACCATGGGAGACTCCCACAGCAACAGCGACCACAGTCCTTGGATTTGGGAGTGCAAATAAGTGCACAAAAATACTTACTCTGTGTAAGAAAGGTGGCAAGTAGTACCTATTTTCAATGTTTTTATTACATGCTCCCTGAGTCCTGGAAGTCCTGTTGCTACAAGTCAAATGCTGAACCCTGGCTACTCCTCCAAGATTGCAGCGAAGATGTCAGCACCTCAGATTGATGTCCCCTGTGTCTCGGGACAAAGTGAGGAAAGCAAAGTTATCCCAGCCCAGGAGAGCTAGAGGCTGCTCACATACAACCACAGAGTTTCTGCAGAGCTTAGGGATGCTTTTTTTTCAACACCAGAATGCTCCAGTTGTTTTGTCTAAATTAGGCTTTTCTCCAGGTTTCCAGGATTCCTGAGGGGAAAAGGGAGAAGAGTTTGCATTTGGATCAATTTGTTTTCCACGTTTACAGATAGTTTTTACAAACTATTTTCCATGTGACATGCATCAAAGAGGAATTTATAAGCGATCAGCTTCTGACAAACTGTGCTGTCACGGGAGGAGGAACTGCACCTCTTCTGCTCACTCTGCTTTTATGGTCCCAAAATCAAAGCTCTCGCTCCACCTGGCATGGCCTCAGCTGGCAACATCACTTACCACTAAGGAAAGAAGCAGGATGGTGTGCTCAGCCCTTCATTTGGAATGGGGCAGGAGAAGAGACGATGCTGATGTTTCACTGCATTTTTTCCCCGTAAGAATAGAGGTGGCGGGAGGGAGGGGGAACAGCTACTTTTCAACTTGTGGGGATAATTAAACAGCAGCTAAGTACATTTTGGCTCTTAGGGAAAGTGTTTGAGTTTTCTGTCATTCATTTCTTCATCAGAAAAAAATTGTTTGTTTGTTTGTTTCCCTCTGGAAAGCCAAAAACTGAAGAGCAAACAGGTCAGTATGGGATGCCAAAGCCCACCCGCCACAGGTCCAGGAGGAACATTCCAGCTGCTGGTGGAGCTCAAACCACATCACCCCAAAGCCCTGATGTTATCACTTCTGTGAAGATGTAGTTTAATTCTGGTGTTGTAGTATAGCACGGACAACAAATCCCTGCTTAGGCAGGTGGGTTAATACAGGGCTAAGGTGGAGAGCCCTGAAAGGTGTTTGCAGAGCACACACAATTTTACTGTTTCCCCACAGGTGAAAGGAATAATTGTGATCTGGGACACCCAGGCTGTCAGTGCAAAGGGGCTAGAGAGTCATCTGTATTCTGGGGCAACTGCCTAAATCATAAACCAGACTGAGCTGGGCAGAAAAGATGAGCAGAGCATACAGATGAAAACCCACCAAAGGAGAATTTTGATAAGAAAAATACTGCCTGTAACTGGTTGACATTCAGAAAATCTCCAGGTTCCAGCATCACAACACAATCCATTGGAAAATGCTGCCCCGATGTGAATGTGGGCATAGTGGGACTACCAAAGCATTGCCTTGGATGTTTTCTGCAGGAATGGATGGGAACTGTCCTGGCCAGTGCTCCTGGTCTGAGGGCA
This sequence comes from Todiramphus chloris collaris, assembly GCA_025345505.1. Taxonomy (NCBI): domain Eukaryota; kingdom Metazoa; phylum Chordata; class Aves; order Coraciiformes; family Alcedinidae; genus Todiramphus; species Todiramphus chloris. Next base: position 247,612 of record JANVCC010000296.1, on the reverse strand, counting down.
CAGATCTGCTTTGTTTCCTTACACTTACGTCATACACACTTGGGATCTCTGCAGAAGAAAGCTTCAGAGTAGACAATTTTCTTCTAGTGCCCATCTCCTGTAGCTGGATATGTTTCCAACATCTTGAGGTGCCAGTGTGGTTAATGACCAGCCTTCAACTGTTTAGCACATCACAGGGAAGCATGCATGCAAAGACCTACTTCTGAATCCCAAGCTGCAACTACAAGGGTCACACCTGTCCCCGAAAGTTCTGTGTTAGGATTGCAGGCAGATGTGCTTTCATCACTCAAGCCTCCTGGGGAACTCTCTTCATAAGGCTCCTATTATTTGTAAGGTGGGAAAATTGGAAAGTTTATTAACACTGATTTGGTCCTGTCCAGGACTGCTCTATTCACTCTATCCATGAGGAGCCCTATTCAACAAGCCTCCTGGAATACGGAAGACCCACAGTCCTTTCTCAATTCACCTTTCAACTGGTCTAGAGAAGTTGAAGCTGACTCAATACAGAATCACTGGGATGTCTCTGCTCTGCTTCCCTTTCCCTTTCTTTGAGGAAAGAGCTGCAGATACAGACATCTGGGTCCAAATGAAGCCTCATCCTGTGCTTCGCCATTTTCTGGTTCACATTATTTCTGCACGCAAGCACCGGTGTGAGTGCTCTGGGGGCAGTGAGAGGCACTCCATCCTGAGCTGTTTGGCAGCTGTGTACAATACCAGCAGTCCAGCGGGAATACTTGAGAATTGCCTTGATTTAATGACTGTCACCATACAGGTTACTGGAAGCATCCATTGAGGAACTGTGCTTTTTTCCTACTGCTGTGTATTTGCCCAGACATTTTTTCCATGGTTTGTACAGTGTATTTAGTCCTGAATGGTAAAAAAAGGCAGCATGGATCATTTCCACCAAGGGCTGTTTTGTTCTGCAGCAGTAGTAAACATGACAGCTCTTGCTCCCTGTGAATGTTGCTGGCAGTGCCAGGACAGAGCAGAGATGCTCTGCTTGCACAGTTACGGATTTGGAAGCCAGAGGAGAAGAGTGGGGACGAGAGAAAAAGGGGAAAAAGCACTGTCTGTAGGGTGCATGGTGACATTGTGCTTTTAATGCTGAGCAGAGGAAAGGGGTTTGCACAGAAAAGGAGCATGCCTTATTTAAAACCCAGTAAAGACACCAGGAATCCGTCCCAGTAAGGTAGAAGACTGTCAACAAGACAAGTTCATAACCCTGGAGTGGAAGAAAGAGCCCATTAGTTCTCTCTGAAAGTGATGAGGCCGTAGTTGACCCAAGGGGATCATTGATAAATCAATAGTGCTTTGGTAGACTTTTCTGCAGCACTGTACACCCGCGTGGCCCAGGAGGACTCCAGAATCTTTCATCAGTTTTTCCTCCATAGCTGATGCACACATGTCTGAGTGGCAAAGGTTAGACATAAATATTACATACGAGGAAATAAAAAGACCTATAACTGAGATTGGGAAGCAGAATTCCTGAGGGGACATGGGGTTTGCAAGAGATTTCTACAACATGCCTGCAGCGCTGCAGCCTCCCAGTCTGGCCATGTAATGGTGTGTGGTGGGGGGACTGGGGAGGTTTGGGGCACTGTCCGTGACACAGGGCTGTAGCCAGACCCAGAGGAACCTGGGATATTTCTGCCTTCGGACTCCACAGGGGCAACTCTTTAGATGCCTTCCTCTGATTTTACATTTTCCCTTTTGCTCCTCATACTAATTTCAAAGCCTTCAAACTGGGAGGAATGTTTATATGAGGTGAGAGTGCTGGAAGATTTGGAAACTAGATGAGACTGTAAACTGGCTCACATCTTGTCTGACCCAGAAGCTTTCAAAGACCCCAGGGGCCAACTGAAGGCGCTTCTTGGACTGCAGAATTCATGCATTCGTCAAAAAAAACAAAAACAAAAACAAAACCAAACAATAAAAATCAAAACTATAGAGGAAAGTGAGTTATAAAGTGACAAGATGCAAATGAAACAAGTAAAAAGTGTTTCCAGAACTCTCATCTCAAGCTCAAAAGAACAGACTCTCATACCTAAGGGACCATGCAGAGCTGATGATCTTCCAAGATGTATTCATTTGAATATCCCCCACCCCAGTCCCTGTCAAGGGGGATAAGGGGCACAGATTGATCAGGCACATGTGTCCTACTCTACACAAACAAATTTAGGTTGATCGTGACAACCAGCAATGTCCTGCACAGGTATCAGTCATGCATTGCAATGCCAAGGAAAACAGACTTAAGGGTGTAAGGAGAGGACCCACCAGTGACCCAGAGCTGAGGATTTCACAGCAACCCTTGTTGAGGGACACCTTAGCCCAGGGTTAGCAGGCAGGGATTCTGCTCATCTCAGGCACTGAGCCCAACAGCTCTTGCTGTATGATATGACCATGAGGATCACTACACGTTAGTGCCCAAGGATCACAAAGCAGGTGGGACTCACACAGAACTTGATCTGTTCCTAGTCTGGTGATGCATTAACCTTATCCACACCTAGGTTCCCAGTGCATCCCCAAAAGGAGCAGCCACCAGCATTGCTGCCTCTAGTTAATCACACCCTGGATTAATTAGGAATCATGAAAAGCTGATGGCTCTTCAAGGGCTCTGAACATCTCTGTTTAATGTTTTACTCCTGTAATTTATGTATAGGAGTCCTGAGCGAATAACCATCTTTAATGACCACATCATCATCATGAAGTCATTAAGAGGGGATGGGACCAGGGGGATCTCAGATATGAATAACAAAGGGATGTACAATATGTGTTCTTTCATTAGAGTGATTAGCCAGTGCCAAGGCTGGTATTGCCCATCCCCTCCTGGTCGCCCCCAGGGCTCTCAGCCTGCAAAGCACTGAAGGGTTGTTGGTCTGTGTATTGACATGTCCTGTAACAGCCAGGCTGATGACATCCTTTGGGGCATGTTTATCTTATGAGGTGACAGATGAGGAAGCAGAAATACAGGCTCAAATGGCAGGCCAACACATGGCCTTAAAACTGAATGTTCATGTTAGAATTAATTGATGTAATGGTCCTATCAAAGTGTCATTATTTAATAGTCTGGATTCATTGCTCCTGTTTCCTACTATTCCATCCCCTACCCTGCCAGGAATAAAAGCAGTCAATGACTTTTAAAACCATAGCAAATGCTGCTTTTTGTCCTCTTTCTTGGGAGTGCTGCAGGGACAGCAAGAGTGGCTCTGGACTGCAGCAGCAGGAGTGTGACAAGTACCCTTAATCTTTTCCGTCAGAGTCACAAAGGTGGGGATGAGCTCCAAAGATAGCCCCGTACATGACAGCCTGTCTGGAAGCACAAGCTGCTCCAGCCCAGCTTATGACAGAGTACAACTTAGAGGGACTGATAAATAATTGACTAAGGTGGTGATTAATAGAAGTGTCGCAGAGCAGAGAAACCCTGTGCAGAGCAGGATCCCAAGGTCTCTGCAGGGATGAAAAAGCACCTCATTCCTGTTAAGCTCATAAACTCCTGGATCCATGGGACAATCAGCAGGGGCTGGGGAGACCTCATCTGCCCCACAGATTGCATACATGCCCTGACATCACCTGCATGTGAAAACGTTGCATTCGTTTAACTTCGTTTCTAGACTCAAGTCAAGCCTGTGAAGGATCCTTCTGGATTACTGTAGAATTACCTGATGTTTCTGTAGCTAATTCCTGATACCGTTTCTTGTTATCAAAATAAAGGCTTTTATTTATCTTGGGGCTGGTATAATTTTAGCTGTGCTAGGTTAAGCTGCTGTTCACAGCAGCAAAACTTTCATGTGCAGATCAGGCTTTATACAGACCAAGGTGCTGCCTCCTGCTGCCCTTGTTCATGTGCATTCTCTGGGTGGTCACAAAACTAGACCTAAATATGATGATGTGGATGAAACCTGCCCAAGGCAATGCTGAAGAAATGTGCTGTCCCACAAAACAAAACAAAACAAAACAAAAGCAAACCACAGGAGCTCAGGACCATGGGGAAAAGGGTTCTGCTCAGTTTGTAGATGGATAGTTGAGGGCTGGGTACAATCACATTCCCAGTTCGGAGCTGACGGGCAGATTAAGCAATGATGGAGATGAGACATCCAGGAAGAATAAAGTATTGATGGTGTCAGAGCTTCCCCTTGGACCATGCCTCCTTTTCCTTGAATGCATTGCACTTCTGAGTTTCCAAGGCACAGGGAGCCAAAGGAGGGCTCTTCCTAGACACTGTGCCAGTTTGTCTGGAGGCTGGTCTGATGTCCTCAGGCTGTGAACTCCTGGTGTGGCAGGATGTCTCTGCCATCAAGGACTGCACACAGCTCAGACCTGGTGCTGCTTTGTGCAGACTGGGGCTCTCTTGTAAGCTTGAGCTTTGCAAGAAGCCCTTTCACAGAAGTGACCTCAGTCAGATAGCTAAGGGCAGAGATAAAAGAGAGGAAGTAAGGGAGGAGTCAAAACAACGAGGGCACAAAAGGAAATACAGATAGTGAGTGATATAAAGACTAATGAGTAAACTTTCTTTAATGAAATAAGTAATGAGAAAAAGACAAAAGAGACTCTTTGCTGTCCCACTGCTACTCCAAGGAGGTGAAGGAGTCTTGACTGATGATGCCCCAGGCAAAGGAATTTATCCTTTGCCTAGAACTTATCAGGAACTTATCCTGAAGGTTGTTGTTTCAGCCTTGCTAAAAGAGTTGATGACAATGACACAGGTAATGCAAATCCAGCTCTGGTGACAAAGGGACAAGAATTTACTCTGCAACAGTGGAAAAGTGGGTGAGAGAGCACTTAGGTACATTAGAGGATCTCAAATTGCCTGGGACTGCCAGCGTTCTCAGTATGGTGCTACAGGAGGCTGAATCAATCTCAGAGCAGTTGGCTTTTATCTTTCGAAGTGTGTGGAGAGTGGATAAAATTTTGGAGGTCTGAAAAAAAAAAAACAAATGCAAAGCCTATCTTTAAAAAACTAAGGGTGAAATGGGGATCTGTTGACCAGCCAGATGCCCAAAATACCTGGAAAAGAACAGGAACGTACTTTCAGGCAAAGCACTTGAGAGCACCTGGGAGATAACAAGCCAGGGAATTACAGCCAAGTTTGATTTGTCAAGAACATATCACATAAAATCAATTTAATATCCTTTCACGTCAGCGAAACCAGCCTTATGCTCCGGTGAGTAGTGATGAATGCCATGTATCGTGATTTCAACGAAGAGGAAAAATCAGCTGCCCAGAGACAGAATATGGAATGCCCAGCGCTGTGGAAAACTGTCCTGGGGAACCCAGGCTGTAGGGAGCACAGCAGAGAGGTCCACAATGCCACTTTGTGGTGGGGAAAACAGGCACCATCCTGCATGTGGGACATGAGCATGTTCTCCAACACTGGGGACTACTGCACTCAACACAGCTGAAGCTTTTCCTGGAAACAGAATCCCAGAATTGTCATGGTTAGAAAAGACCTCTAAGATCACCGTGTCCAATCATCATAAAGACAACAACAACAAAACAAAACAAAACAAAACAAAACAAAACAAAACAAAAACTACAACCTCCCCATCCCACCAGAGCATGCCCTGAAGCACCTTATCTACATGTTTTCTGGACACCTCCAGGGTTGGTGACTCCACCACCTCCCTGGGCAGCCTGTTCCAGCACCTGACTACTCTTTTTGTAAAGAAATTCTGATATCCAACATAAACCTCCCCTGGTGCAACTTCAGGCCATGTCCTCTAGTCCCGTCTTCATTTACTTGAGAGAAGAGGCTGCAGTCACCCCACTACAACCCCCTTTCAGGTACCTGTAGAGAGCGAAGAGGTCTCCCCTCAGCCTCCTCCAGACTGAACACTCACAATTCAGCCTCTCCTCAGACTTGTTCTCCAGACCCTTCACCAGCTTGGCTGCCCTTCTCTGAACCCACTCCAGCAACTCAGTGTCTTTCTTCTGGTGAGGGGCTCAGAAGTGAACACAGTACTCCAGATGTGACCTCACCAGTGCCCAGTACAGGGGCACAATCACTTCTCTGGTCCTGCTGGCCACACCATTCCAGATCCAGGCCAGGATGACATTGGGCTTCTTGGCCAGCTGGGCACACTGCTGGCTCATGTTCAGCTGGGTGTCCACCAGCACCCCCAGGTCCTTTTCTTCCAGGCAGCTTTCCAGTAGGTCTTTCCCCAGACTGGAGTGTCCAGGGAGTTGTTGTGACCCAAGTGCAGAACCCATCACTCCAGCCTGTCCAGACCCCTCTGCAGAGCCTCCTACCCTTGAACACATTGACATTCCCACCCAATTTGGTGTCATCTGCAAACTTGCTGAAGAATCATGTGGATCACTGATAAAGATATTGAACAAGATGGAGCTCTGGGTGACACCACTGGTGACAACCAACTGCCAACTGGATTTAATTCCCTTTACTGTAACTCTCTGTACCTGACCTGTGAGCCAGTTTTTAACCCAGATAGTTTTTAACCTGTGTGGTTAAAAAAGTATGTGGCTGTTTCAGTTCAGGAAGGACGTAGATGAGTTTGGAGATGCAGAAGTGCCATCACTGGTGTAGAAAACATGATCTTTGAAGAAAATAGGAGCTGTCATCACAGAAAGGAAAGAGGTGACTGTAAGAAGACATTTCTGCCACAGATTACAACTGAGCACAGTAAAGCCTGGTAGGCTCATGTATCTCACACCACAGACTTCTCCTAAGGATCTAGGAACCATTCAGTAGTCTGCAAATGGTATTTTCTCCTGCACCAACCTTCTAGGTGCTTCCCTTTCCATTTCTTGCTCAGAAATGTTCCTGTTTGGTACATCATGTATTGGTAGGTCCAGGGCTCTGCCTGGGATCTGCTACCAGCTTTGTGGCCTTCCTTAGGTCTGTACCCAGGTGTCACAGCTTCATCTGATATAATCTTGATTTTTAAAGAATTATTCAAGGAATGAGAGATAAAAAAATCCCCTTCTGTTTGAAACCTCCAAAACCTGCAAATTTGTGTAAAGAAACAGATCAGCTTCGCCTGTTCGCTGGATTCATTATGACCTCCCTGGAGGTTGGAGGTGTTCACTCGGTCTGTGCAAAAAGCTCCATACATGGGAACCGTAGTGTCGGGCACGGCCACAGATGTGTACAGGAGTGCAGCAGGGTGTGTGCTCTGACCATCTCCTCTCTGTTCAGCAACTCCTGGACATCTTCTCTCTTGCTGTCCCTCCTTGCGTGTGAATGCTTGTTAATATTGGCTCATGGTCCAGAGCCCATGACAGCAACCAAATTAGGTTAATGGGGATGTTTCTGCTGTGTGGCTATGAAAAAAGGAGTTTTGTCTTAAATTACCAGAAGTAGCAAGGGGAAGCAGATTGGTTTTACAGGAGAGTGCTACGAGTGTGTGGAAATGGATGAGCCACTGGGTCTGACTGGATGCTGTGGGACACCACTGTCGTGCTGTTTCAACTTCAAAGATGTCAGCAGCGTGAAGTCGGAATAATACATCACTGAACTCAGGTGTCCTCTACCACGGGATAGAAGAGGGAAGGGGAACAAGTGGGATGAATATGCAACAAATAACCCTGGGTCCAGTGCAAAGTTATTAGGAAGCACACACACCAGACAGTGCACTCCCGTACACATCTGGGAAAGTGTTGTCAAACTGTTTTGTCTTTCCATGAGTCAGAGAAGTGATGCAGGGGTCTGTGAGGTCCCCGTGTAACCCACCAGAGCTGCAGATGCTGGTATTGAGGGCACTTGCCACTCTGTGGCTTGGTAAAAGAAATCCAGAGTGGGCAGGTATGGGTGAAAATGAAACTATGATTTTGCTGCATATGCTCATCAGACTAGATGACATTCCCTGAAAATACCACAGTCTCTTTAGTCAGAGGTTGTGGAGTTTCCTTCACTAGAGACTTTCAAGACCCACCTGGATCTGTTCCTGTGTGGCTTGTCGTGGATGATCCTGCTTTGTCAGGGGGGTTGGACTTGATGATCTCCAGAGGTCCCTTCCAACCCCCACCATTCTGTGATTCTATGATTCTGTGAAAAAATCTGATACCTTGTGGGCTCGAATGTGGTCCCAGCTCACTTTCTCACAAGCTACAAAAATGGAAGAGGAGGGTGATGCCTTGTCCCACACAGAGAGAAGCAGGCAGTGGTGTGCCCAAGGCAGGCCCCTGTCCTTGCTCATTCCCTCCCTACTCCCCTCAGCTTTGGGCTGCATGACTCTGCTTTCTGCTCCTGCCCTTCTGTACTCCCTCTTCATGCTCCAGTGAAGTGAACGTGCAGTTAGGCTGAGCATCAGCAGGAGGGTCGAATCCAGACCTCACTTTCTGAGGCAAGGTTCTGATTTGCTCTTCACCTTGTGTTGTAATTTACTTTAGTAGATAGAAGGTTAATTGTGCGCTACATAGAACTTTGAGCTCTCTGATTGAAGGTGCTGTTGAGAGATAAGTGTTGCTGTAGCTCTGATTTAGTCCTGCTCACCAGGGTGATAAATTATGGGGAGATATGAGAGAAGACTGTTGAAGTTTGCAGGCTGGTGAAGTTGTTCTTGCTCTCCAGCAAAAGAAAGTTTGGTTAGTCCCTAGTGCTGCACCTCCCACATTGTGTCAGTGTTTCTCTGGGACTCTGTATTCTCTGCTGTGACTGAACATATCATTTCAATCCCCAGATTTTACCAGTGTCAGTGGTAACAGCTCTGTAATGGGCAGGCTACTTCAGAAATTAATAGGCAATAAAATGCCTGCACCACAGCACTGTCTGCCTAGGAGGACATGATCACCTGGTTCAGGTTGGCAGGCACTTCTGGAGGTCATCTTGTCCAACCTCCCTGCTCAAACAGGGTTGCCTACAGCCAGTTGCTGAGGATCATGATAGAGAAGTGAGAGATGCTTGACTGATGGGACCACCATTGGCTCAGGCTCTCCAGTGCACTGGACCAAAATGAAGGCCCAAGATACCAGCAGCAGAAGGGATTCATCAGTCCCTTTTCTGATGTTAGTTCATCCTGGGCAGAACAGTCTCAACATGGAAGGCTACCTGAGCTGAACAGTTGCTCCTACCCATGTAAACAGAGCAAAAAACTAGCAGGCTCCTTGTATCCATTCTCCCTGATGCTGGAGCACAGAAAGAAGATGGACTTCAGCTTGATGGTTGTGTATAGATTCATTTCTTACCATGCCAAAGGAAGGGCAAGAGAGCATTGGTCTCACTGTTACCCAGGGTTTTTTTAATGACCACACAGGAGGCTAAGGTCAAGCTTCTTCTGCTGAGCACAAATCACCCTGGGGGCACCCTGGCACTGTGGACTTTCCCTCAGGTGAAGAACACCCCTTTTCCTCCATTTTCAGATGCCTTCTCTGCTCTCCACCATCCTTGTCACCCAGTCCTTAAGCTTATCATAGATATTCATGGATTGTATTGAGGGCTCTCTGAGACTGTGAGGCCCTAGGTCAAGTCTGTGACATGAGACAGAGATGAAAATCAGCTTCATACCATCTCCACTGAGAACTGCAGCCATCCAACCACCCCCTCCTCAGGGACACAGCTCCAGGGCATGAGAAGGACTCCTGTGGGTTATCTGCCTGAGTAACAGAGGATCAAGAGAAGGGGCCAGGATGGCTCAGCATGATTGAGAGGGACAGAATGAGGCAGCAGTTGGTGTTAAAAGGCAGCAGACAGTGGAATTAGTCCTGGGGAGTTCGCTTTCAAGGGTCTGTAGCACTGGACCTCCACTGCCTACCTGCTTGTATCCACAGTGAGGGTGAACAGAGGTGTCTCAGCTGGGCCAGGAAGGTGATGGGGTCTTGTGCATGGCAAGGGGGCTCCTGGGCAGAGGGATGGGTTTTTTGCTGGCACCTGGGTCAGTGTCTGGGGGGATGCGCTGGAAGGGGAGAGCTGGGCTGGACTGGGGCACTGCCATGGTTACAGCAGGCTCCACCGGTCCACCTCCCCGTGACCCCTGCTCTGAGAAATGTGAATATCAAGGGCAGCAGCTTGATCAAAAGGATGGTTTTGTGTTATTGTGCCGTCGATGCTCCGTGTCACATGTGCTGGAAATAAGGTTGTGGTGCTGTGATTGCAGCCAGAGCCTCTGGGTGCAGTCTGGGCCCTCTGATATTGGTTTTCCATCTTCATTTTGTGCTGGACCTGTACAGCTCAGTGCTGTGCTGGCTGCAGAGAGGATAACACCACCCCCTCCAAAATGCAATTACGGACCCTGCTGCGCGTTAGATGTTGGGCTGGCTGCAGCACTGGCTGCTGTGACCGCGGTGACCACGGGGCTGCATGGCCTTGCACAGCGGCTGCCTTACCTCACACGGTGCCTGCCAGCAGCTGATGTCTGATGCTTCCCTGTCCCCACTCCATCCCCTTTCCCCATGTCAGGATGAAGGGGAAGCCCCCAAGTCCTTTCCTGTGCATGAAGCAGGGAAGGAGGGATGTAGAGCCAGGCCAGGAGAAGGAGGCACTCAGCAAGTCTGCCCGAGGCAATTTGAAAATCCATCTTCTGTCCTTTAATGACAGTTCAGAGATATGCCTGTAGCTCAGGAGGGGTGAGGGATCCTGGTCTGCTCCAGTCAGCTTAGAGGCAAAATTAAGTGGAAAAAGTGGAAGGCTGCAATTAAATGTTGATGCCTTTTGATTTAAACAAAGAGAAACAGAGATGAGGCTGGTGGGAGAAAGAGAGCAGTATCAGAAAATGGATGGAAACTCACATTTTGGGGCAAATCCTCACATCTGTGCCCTGGTGATGCTGAGAGGATCATGTCTGAGGTGAAGCAGCAGACGCTCAAAGTCCAGTGACAGGATGAGACTCGCCAGGAACACGGGCTTCTCGCAAGGACCATACCAGGATCCAGGGTCAGCATCTCCCCTGAAGGTACCTGCTTTGTAGCCCCTAGGCCAGGGGAGCAGGAATCCTTCCTCTGTCCCTGCCAGGTGGGAGGGCACGGAGGCAATGTGACTGGTGGTCCCTTTTTCTGACCACATTGGGTTTGTGGGACAAGGCTTTGATAGTGGGGGGGCTACAGGGGTGGCTTCTGTGAGAAGATGCTTGAAGCTTCCCCCATGTCTGACAGAAGCCATGCCAAACGGCATCAAGATGGACCCACCACTGGCCAAGGCCAAGCCCACCAGCTGTGGCAGTAGTGACTCTGGGATAACTTATTTAAGAAGAGGGAATAAAACCCAAACCTGTACTATTGCAGAGAGGGAAAGGAGACAGAATATGTGAGAGCAACAACACTGCAGACACTGAGGTCAGTGAGGAAGAAGGGGAGAAGATACACCAGGAGCTGAAGCAGAGATTTCCCTGAAGTTCATGGTGAGGACCGTGGTGAGGCAGGTTGTTCTCCAACAACCTATGAAGGCCCGTGGTAGAGCAGATACCTACCTGTACCCCCTGGAGGACATCACACCAGAGCAGGCGGATGGTGCCCAGAGGAGGCTGTGACCCCATGAAAAGCCTATGCTGGAGTAGGCTCCTGGCAGGACCTGCAGACCTATGGAGAGAGAAGCCCACCATGGAGCAAGTTTGATGGCAGGACTTGTGACCCTGAAGGGAACCAACTCTGGAGCAGTCTGTTCCTGGGGGGCTACACTGCGTGGAAGGGACTCCTACTGGAGGTGTTCATGAGGGACTACACTGCGTGGAAGGGACTCCTACTGGAGGTGTTCATGAAGAACTGCAGCCCAAGGGAAGGGCTCATATTGGATAAGTTCATGGAGGACTGTCTTCCAGGGGAGGGACCCCACGCTGGATCAGAGGAAGAGTGTGAGGAGTCCTCCCCCTGAGAAGGAAAGAGCAACAGAGACAACATGTGATGAACTGACCACAACCTTCATTTTCTGGCCCCCTGTGCCACTTGTGGGGAGGAGGTAGAGAAATCAGGAGCAATAGAGCAGTTTTGGTGGGACCCTGTCATGCAGCCAAGGTCAACCTACCACAACATGAAACAACGATAGACAAAAATCCCAGCCATAATGCCCCATGTTACTTAAGCCTGTGAAGAAGCGAGGCAGGACAGAAGCTGTTTTAAGACTTTATATTTATTTCTCATTTTCCTACTCTCATTTGATTGGTATTACATTAAACTAATTTCCCCAAGCCAAGTGTGGTTTGCCCATGCTGGTAATTAGTGCGTGACCTCTCCAAGTCCTTATCTCAATGCATGAGCCTTTCATTATCTTTCCTGCCCCCTGTCCAGCGGAGGAGGGGAGCGATAGAGTGGCTTTGGTGGGCACCTGGCATCAAGCCAACCCCCCACACTGACTCTCCAAGCAGAGCATGGTGGGTGCCTCGGGGCTGAGGCCAAGACACTGCACTGAGCTCTGACCCCTGCTGCACCCTCAGCTCATCCTGTCATCTCCTAAAGCTTGTTTCCCCGTGCTCTGCACAGCATGGCAGTGATTTTAGAGCTCTCTGCAAAGCCGCCTGCTCTTCCATTGCCCCACAGGCATTATAAATAGCAGCAACTGCAAAATTCCTGCAACCTTCCTTATAGGCTCCTGGCATCACTGGGAAAGGGCTTAAAACCTTTCTTCAGGAGGCAGCTAAGCCTGAGAAGAAGTGTGGCCGGGCAGCTGAGTGACCTAGCGGCAGCAAGATCCTCCCCAAGTGTGACATGAATCTCTTCTGCTCTCTGACTTCCCCAGGATCAGTGTCTGGGAGCACCCATGCTCCTCCCTCCCTTTGCATCTGAAAAGACTCCAGCATCCTCTTAAGCCCTGCTTAGCACCTAGAGAAACCATCTGGGTACACAAAAAGCACTTGATAAAAGCTTTCCTCTTTAGCACAGAGCAGAACTACAGAGGAAAAATGAGCTCTGAACTGGTTAGAGATGTACAGAAAAGTCCTTTAGCAGCTAGCACTTTCCGTGGAAAGCCTGAGAGAAAAATCACCGCTGCTTCCCTTCCCAAGAAAGGTTATTTTTTATCCAAGATACAAAGCATTATTATGTTTGTGTGCTGCCCTTCATCTGCATTACTCCACTTAAAATCCCATTTAAGAAATATGAGATAATTCTGTTTTCTTTGAAGATATATAAGTCCTGTTCCCAGAGGGATAAAGGAGCAACATAAAAAAGGGGACAGTTTTAGTAAAACAGCACTGCCAGGGGGCATAATAAATACATAAATTACTCACAACCAGCAAGGCATACTCACAAACTGCAGAAAATGCTCCTGGAGTAGAAAGAAATCTGTTCCCATGCTAAAGGAAACCCGCACAGATATGCAGGACCCTACTGCCTGGAGCTGCAGCCCCTCCACTGGGCACTGGCAATGTTCTCTAGAAGAAGGAAGAGTCATAGCCGTGTCTGTACAGCCAGGATAGCACTCAAACATTCAAACCTGTGGCCTGAAAGTGTTAAAGGGACTCAGAATGACTGTGCTTAGGGTGGTAATTACTGGGCTGATGGACTGGCTCTGCTACAGGACCCATCCACAACCATACAGATAACAACAGGTACTGAAGACCATGTCAGCATTAAGAAGATATCACAGGGACAAGAAGAGGAGTCCCCCTGGAGGACATTGCTTAAGGGGGCATGAAGTCAGCAGAATAGAGATCAGCTAGTGCTGGAGTACTCTTGACAGTAAGGCTGTGTGAAATCAAACCCCTAAGCCAAAACACCTTTACCCCTTTTTAGCCCCCAGGGCAATCATGGACAACAGGTACAGTGCATTTCATCTCAACCTCCAGTGCATAAATATTCTCTGTTTTGTCACTATGGCGTGCTAGTTTTCTTGTCGTTAACCTGTGAGCACCCGATCCCATGCAAGAATAAACTTGATGTCTGTGTTTGTGTGGATTGGATTTTGCACACTTTGTAGAGAATCCATTTTGGGGACAACAAAAGAAGCTGTAATTCTTCTGGAACACAGCACCTGGAGCACAGTGAGCTCCCATCCAAACAGGATGGCTCACACACTCACCATCCTGCAGAACGTGAGCCAGCAGCACCCCAGGTCCATGCAAAGTTGATTCTGTAGAGAAGGAAGCCTCAGGAAGCCCAAAATGCCTCCTGTGGTTCACCCAGCTGTGAACCTGCTCCTGGAGACCTGAGGACCTTAGGATGTCAACACCCATGTCAGCACTGGGACCTTTTTCTTGTATTCCTGACATTGTTTTACACTTGTTGGTTCCTCTTCCTTCTCCCATCACTCCTTTTCATTACTGCATTATGCTCCTTCTCTCAGTCCTCCTCCCTGAGCCACCCACAGAGAGCCAAAGGAGACTCTGTCCTTGCTGGTCAGGCTGTGCCAGCAAGTCTTCGCTGGGGCAGCAAAGGAGGGAAGGTAGGAGGTTTGCTGTTCACAGAATTTCCTACAATCAGCACCAGGAGGTGGCAGGAGTTGGGAGGTTGATGAGGACACATCCACCAGCTCTTTCAGTGTCTCACTCAGAAGCATGGAGCAGAACCTGCTGAAATTCAGGTTATGGGCCTAACCAGAAGCTCCTCAAACACGTTCACACAGTGAGGACCTAGGTCTCTGCTGGTGAGTCACCATACTGTCACTCACAGCCCCATGGGCTATCTAGACTTGGGGTTAGGTTTTGTGTAATGATGATGATCCTGGAAAAAGCTTCAAGTCTTGGGGTGAGACCAGCAACCAACCTTCCTCAGCACATGTTCCCAGCAACACCTCTAGGACAGTTGGCTTCATTATAAATATCTCTCTCTGGTCTAAGTGTCTTGCTTTATTTATTCTAGTTTCAAATCAGGAGGAGGTGGGAAGGAAAAGGAAGGATCTGTGGAGGACTCTCTAAGGTCCCATAATCCCTCAGATTCCTTGTCTTACATTGCACATATAGCTAGCAGCAGAGTTGACTGAGGTATGTTATGTGACGTATTTCTGCCTAATCATTCTTACATGGTCTAACCTTCTACCTTTGCACAAATGTTTGTAATAACAATTATCCTGTATGTGGGAGTCTGGGGTCCACTAGCTGACAGAGTTCTAGAAGCTTGTATTGTGACAAGAAGAGTTTGGCTCCATCATCTCTGTTACTTTCCTTCAAGTAGTAGTATGGAGCTATTAGATTATATCTTCACTACATGAAACCATCCCAGCTCCTCAGCATCTCCTTGTAGGACATGTGCTCCAAGCCCTGGACCACCTTGTTAGGTCTCCTGTGAACCCCTATCAGTTTCTCAGCAGCTCTCTTGAACTGGAGGAGCTCAAAATTGGACACAGCATCAGAGGTACCTTTCCCTCATGCCAAGGGCCGTAACACTTTCCCTCAGCATGCCGGCCACTCTCCTCGCAAACATAGCCCAGGGTACAGTTTGTTTTCATTTCCATAAACCACGCACTGTTGTTTCATACTCACTCTGGCATGTGTTATAACTCCAGGCCCTTTCCAGCAGGACCAGTCCATCAGCGGGCGAGCAGTGCATAGTGTGGTCCAGCTTCCCAGCAGTCTACATCCAACGAAACTGAGCTAAGATTTCTTATTAAAGATACTGAATTGGTCCCTTGTACTGAATTATGCACTCCTAATGGCTGTTACCATCCATCAAGGGTTGTTGCATTCTTTTAAATTGGATAATGATTTTATCCGTATGCTGAACACACGCTGACGTAATTATTTTTAGAAGCTATATTTAGGTATTTTCTTTCCTGCCTACCTTACATCATGCAACAACTCAAGTGTCTTGTGTATCTCTTCATTGCCCTTTGAAGGATTACCATCATCACTCCTGCTGATTATTGCTGGTGTGCTTATCAGTTGAACTCCTGAGTTCACCATTAATTCAGCTGCAGTTAAAATAATCAGGCATTTTTTTTCAGGCATATTCAGCACTTCTTTAGCCTGCCATATTCACCGCCTCGTACTTGTCCTCCAGAAAAAGATGGGAGATGTTTTTCACCAAGTGTGAAAAATAAAACACAGATATAAGACCTAAGGAATACCCACATGAGTCAGCAGTGTTAGGGAAAAGAATATGGAGACAGTGGAGCAGATGCAGGATACCAATGCTGAAGTGCCTACAGAGAATCAAAAGGAGGGGTGCACAAGGCACTAGAGGCAAGATCATGGCAGCTGACAGCCTTCACTCTCTCTACCTTTGCTCCAGCAGTCACCCTGGATGGGCCTGCCCTCTTCAGATAGACTTATTTATGTCAGAGAGGTACCACAGCTGACTCTATCCAGAGTCTGACAAGGGACAGTGCTGTGGCAATAGCAAATCTGGGGGACAAGCCTGGAAAACCAACTTTCCACCCTACAACACTTTGAGGCTTTCTCTGTCTTTGGTTCCTTGTGACTGTCTTTTCTCTTGTGTATTTATGACTAGTAACCAGGTCAGCTTATGTGTGGTAGTGTAGCATCCCTGTAACGGGACCTCAGCTGCTCTCGCAGCTTTGTCAGCATCGCAGCACCCCTGGGAGTGAGGAAAGAGTTGGGCTTTCCCTTGCATTCAGGAAACCCCACACCAGAAGTGTATCTCCTTCCACCTCCAACAGAGAGGGCTTGTCAGGACAGACACACAGGATGGCAGAGGAGGTAACTAGGATGGAAGAGGCCTGGGGAACAGGATGCAAGAGTACTAACCTCTCGTCTCTTCCCAGCTGCTTTCTGCTCTCTATGTTGTCCCCAGTTAAGTTCAGGATATCCTCTTGGCATGTTTGTTGGAGCATGTTCTGACATTTTCAAAGCAGTACTTTGGTTGGATTACTCTATTATATCCTTAGCGCAGCGAGGATAAATTGAAGAGTCAGCAACTTAAAATGTTACCTTCCAGAGAGCAGGCTTTATTATTGCAAGTTCTTAACTGCCTTCATTTATTTTTCTTTGCTGTCATCTCAATTGTTCCCTTCTCTTTCCATCCCTGTATTGAAGGTGTTTCCTTTTTAGTAGGTTCACCTTTCTGGGCTTTGCACTCTACTGCAGCTGTAGCTGTGCATCATCACACAGCTCATCTGGTACTGGACAACCAAGACACACAAGATCTTGCACGCAACAACAGCAGCAGAGAGAAAGTCCTCCATAAAAGATCCACCAGAAGGAAACAATCTGAGATTCAAATTCCTGATGGACCAGTCTTGAGTCACATGTTCACTGCTGGACCTGATCAATTCTTCTCTCAGAACTTGTCTTGCTGTTGTAGTGATAATCTCCCAAGAACTGCTTTGTAAACTGTACAAAGTCTTCCTCTGAAGGTACTCGGGGGTTATTTATTCTAACAGACTTTAAAAACTGGATGCTTCCAGTGACTCTGTCAGATACCTGAGCAGAGTAGGAATCTGTGTTCGTATGTACAATCCTTGCATGTCCCATTTTGATCATCCTCTGCAGAGTGCACAGTGTCATCTTGTCCGAAAATCTCCAGGGTATGTTTTGTCCAGCATCTCCCAGGGCACATCACACATGTATCTTGACTGTTGTCTGAAAGAGGAATTCTGACCTCAGGCCTCAGATCGTACCCCAAACTTACAAGAATTGAAACTGTGAAGGATCTGTCTGAAGCCTGGGAGGAAGGGACAAACACCTCCTGGATTAATTAAATTGTATTGAGGGCTCACCAAGTGTTCAGATATCGAAGACGAAGTGAGAGGTGAGGGAACAAAACCCAGCTGTCAAGGAACTAGCTGTAGCATGCACAAAATCTTTTGGCTCTAACAGCACCTTGGCTAACCCACTCCAGAAACATCACCTTGAAGGAACTGTTTCAGTTCCCAGAAGGCAAAAGTTAAGGTGTTTCAGCAGAAACACCTCTCTCTGTGTAGGAATATTTGGGCAGGCTGGGTCATATCTGATGGCATAAGGTCAGGGTAGGGCCAGGGGCTGTTGCGAGTGGAATGGAACATCCAGGTCACCTTATCCTCTTGTGAGATAGGGGGAACCTGAATTCATGTAGAAAATGGGAGGAGAATGAAAGAGACAAATGACTCAGAGCATCATTCAGTGCTGTTGAAGGGCAGTTCAATGTCTCTTTAGAAAGGCACGGTTCTGCTTGGCCCCACCGTATCTCCAAAAGGCTTTGACACTTGCTGTGTCTAGAGCCCATTGTGAGCCAGTCCTGAGCATGTGAGTATGATACTGCAATTCAGCTGTTCTGTTTCTGCCAAAGAAACTTCTGTTGTGATCCATAGTTTTAGTAGATTTGGGGGATTTTTTTAGCATTAGTAAACAGTTCCTAGAAAGCAAATGAAACAGTCCAATTACTTCTGGCTTCTCCCAGGATGTCTCTGAGTTAGTAAAGTTAATAAAAGAAGGCAGCAAACAAGCTAATACAGGAGGAATATGTTGCCATCCTCAACTCTGACATTGCAGGTGTGTTTGCTCATCCTCACTCTCCTGACATCGAGACTGGGCAACAGAGGCTGAAGGAGGGAGATCCAAGTAGCACAAGGAAAAGAAAACTTGAGGTAGGGAAGGGATAAGCATAAGCTCAAAATATTGAGCCCTGTCTCCTGTGCTTGTCTGGCATGCTGTGAGCTCATGGAGTGGTGCAAATGTTGCATGAGAAAAAGACAGATTAAGGCTGCTTCCCTGTACTCAGCCATGTTCACCAATACTACAGGCTGAAACTTGCCTTGCTGGCATCTGGGTGGTGTAACTGGAAAATTGCATCTTGTTCTTACACCTCCCATTGCTGCTGCAGTTTCCTATTGCCTCTGATGCTGCTGAGCCTTTGGCCTGTGGTCTTTCTTCTTGCTCAGTCACTGCCCAGACATATCTGTCCACCCTTTTGCTCCCTGTGCCTTCACCCATCATCTCATAACCCAGTGAGGGCTGTGCCCATGAAACACTGTCACCAGGTGGGCATTGACTTTACCCAGTTCTGCAACCTCAGGACCACAAGTTTCGTGAGCTCTTTGTCTTCAGTCACTGCAGCACAAGTGCATCTTTGAGCAATTCCCCTCTCCATCACACATTTTCCTATCCCATTCTTTAATTCTCTGCAGCTTGGCCTGTTTAGAGTTGTTCCTGAACTACTTCATGAATTAACCCTTCTGTCACTATGTATTACTAAACCCCATCACCCACTCTCAGAAGATATTATGAACACTCCTCCAAAGTCACCTGTGCTGTGGAAGTCACAAAACCACTGACCACAGGGAGCCTGCTGCCTGCTACATTAGTGCTCATTTGCACTCTCAAAGCATATGATTTGATGGCAAGTGTTTTGGAGCAGGAACTCTCCCTTCATCAGAGAGATACATACACTCCACCATGGTAGTCAGGTATTTATGAGTCTCCACATAATATTAAACTAATACAATGGCAATTTATCAGCTTGACATCTCTTAATCTAACAGGACTAAGAGGCAAAAGGAAGAAAATGTATGTGGAGTTTTTTTCCTAGGCTAAAGTATTTGCTTCTGGTACTGGTGAGTCATAGATACAGCACCATAAAGGTTTCATGGGTTCTTTCACAGCTCGTCTCTGCTGTTCTGACAGATATTTCGCACAGGGTGTTTCAAGCCCTGAACCCTGAGCTGGTGTAATTTTCAGGCCCTGAACCTCTGGTTTTACTGCATCAAAGCTGTACAGAACAGAAAGTTCTTCTGCTGGAGCCAGGGACAGGAGGTCTGGCTCTGCATTTTGATACCTGCTGTAGGATTCACTCTGCTAATCAACTGCAAAGGGCAAGGAGGATTTGAAGAGACCCTGGTGTTGTCTTAGAATAAATAAGCCCCTCAGCTGGGTCTATTTATCAGAGGATGTATCTTAAACTGAAATACAAGCAGGGAGGCTATGGAATAAAATGATAAAACAGCAGGAACCCGCCCCAGAATCAGACAGCATCCACACACAAGTCCTAAGGGAACTCAAGGACAAAACAGCTGTTATAGGCAACCTCTGGTTTAAAACCATCATGGGATTAGAGAATTTATTTCAGAGTTTTTGATTTAGTTGACAAAAAGTCTAAAAGACTGGAGCTTTCAGCATTTGTAGGGAAGTGGCTGAAGATAATGTATTGAGAAAGAGTCAGTGCAGCTTTCCTCAGAGGAAGGCAAACAACTAGTGAACACCCCCAAAGAAGCCCACATCCCAGAGGAGACTGGCATGATTCAGTCTACTTGTAGGCTGAAGAGCACACAGTAAGGTTTCTCACAAGATGCTTTTAGAGAAATTTCTTTGACACGGGTAGAAAAGTGAAGGTCCTAATGTGTATTAACATGTGGTTGAAAGAAAGGAAAGGGTTTAGGAGTAAATGAGGAGCATCACAGTGGAGGGAGGGCAGCAGGGAACTGCCAGGTTCTGTGCCATGGTCTGTGCTGCTCAGCTTTCTCATCAACAATCTGGAGAAGTGCACAAGTGCTTAGGGAGCGGTTTGCTGCTGCAGCACCATTGCTCAGGGGACCCAGGAGAAAGAATTATAGAAGCACAATGTGATAAAATGGAAGGTGAAGTTTAACGTAAATAAATGTAAAGTCAAGTGCATGGGGGAAAATACTAATTACACATCTCTGGCGATGGGCTCCAAGTTGATTACTGCCATTTAAGAGTGAGGTACTGAGATTATAACTGCTACTTCCATTAATACTTCAGCTTAGTACTGTCGCTCCCATATAGTACACAAAAAAAGCAAATCAAATTATAGAATTAACAGGACAATAGAAGGCAGATAGATAAAAATATGTATTATACTGGTAAATCCATGATAAACCTCTACCCAAATATTGTGTGCAGTTCTGGTCCCTCCCATCCAAAATGGAAAACACGGGAGCACTGGAAAAGGTAGGAAAAAAGCACAATGGGGTGAACAAGGTCATAGAAAGATTTCTGTATGAAGAGCAGTTGAATATTTTGGGAGATTTCAAGTAGAAGTGGACGTGACTATAAGAAATATGAAAACCAGGAAAAGGGTGTGAAGGCGACAAGCTCAGGGATAGACAAGGGGAACACCAGAGATAGACAGCTGGGTGGGGAAACTCTGTTTGAAAGCATCAAGGGAGCTCCTAGACATGGTCCAGAGCACCCTGCTTGGAGATGTGTACAGAGAAGAGTGAGGAACCAGGTTCCACAGTCAGTGCAACACTCCTCATTCAATCCAGTCATAGAGGATCTTGCTAGATGCAGACAGCCTTGTGATTTAGTGAGATCTCAAATGGGAAAGGGACAAAGCCTAAAACTGCAGGTGAAAGAGGAGGGGGTAGGGTAGGAAAAAGGGCTTGGGCCTTGCAGGAAATATTGATAGCTGCCTTACACAGGAGATAAACGGGGTCAGGTGCTTCTCCCAGTATGCTTTAGAAGAGAGGTAAGTAAAAAAACCCAAACATTTGCTGTTTTTTCTCCAGTCAGCCTATGGGAAACTGCAGAGGGCAGGGCCAACAGCAGGACATGGATCTCCCAGTCTGGGTGGTTGTTGTTGGGAGGCAGGATGATAGGGCAGATGGACTTCATATGATCTTGTACAGTCATCCTTTCTATGCTCTTCTCACTTTTTCCCACTGGTGCAACAATGAGGCTCTCAGTGATCAGTGGGGAAGTGAGAGCACCACTGCCCAGCAAACATCGACCTGGCAGCACCGACAGCTCTTCCTTGGAGCCATCAGTGTTAGTGGGCTCGCTTGCTCCACGGTGTAAAGTGATGCTCTTTTGCATGTATTAAAAGTCTGGGCTGCGTGACTGGACATCTGATCCCAAGCTCTTCTGGCCAGAGTTTTGAAGGGATGCAGCTCTGCTGTCAGCACATGTCCTGTGTGTGTACCCAAGTGCAGCTGTAGCCATACACAAGTGGAGTGGGTGGCACGCTTGGACAAGCTGAGCTCTGTAAATCACACAATGGCCTTTAGAGCAAGGGAGTGCTCTGAGCACTGGGTTTACTTGCTGATTCAATTGCAAAAATTGTGCAACTGTGCTGGAAGACCTCTCTGTTGCAGTCCCTATCTATAGAGTTGGCAAAATTGGGCAATGGGTCAGAAGAAAACAGTGTCTCTTTAGGATCTTGAATGTGCAAGCCACAGAGTGGCCCTGAGCTGCTGTCGGGTCGTTAGGAGCTCCTGCTACAATTGTAACATGGACTCGATCATAACAAGCTATGTTCTCTTTTTTGACATTGATGGCTTTCAGCAGTGACAGACGTAATTCCCTGGACTCCAGCCCTTGGTGAGAAAGGCCTGAGAGGCACCAATAAAGATGGGTATTGTCTGTTATCCATGTTAAAGCCTGCTGGAAGATGACAGGCACTGAAGAAGGGACAACATCTTTAGACCACACACAATCCACTCATGCTGGCAGCCTTCCAGGGAGAAAGGATGCTTAAATAGCAAACCAAACTATTTTTATACATTTGTTTTCTGTTGCAACAGTAGTCAGGGGCTTGTGCTGTCAGAGGGGTATCTCAGGAAAAGGACAAACAGCAGCTGAGCTACCCATCCAAATGGAAAGTGAAATCGTTATCTTTGAACAGTCTCTGATACTCCTGGCTGCTCTGAACCAGTGACCTTTTCATCATTTTCCTCCCTGCCTTGATGGTGAGCAAGTGGATGCTTGCCACCACACACAGAGATTCAGTGTTCCTCTGGGCTAACAGCCTCTACCATTTCCCCGCGTGGGGCATCCCCTGCCCTTAGGCTGCAGGGTCCTTTTTGCCCCATTGACTGATATTTGGTCTAATCCTCAAGCTGAGGACAGACCATGACTTTTCTCAGGTCCTAGCTCAGAGCAGGAGGTAGGACCTGAGATCAGAAGAGACCTCCGTGAGTCCCTGATTTGACCTCTGGTCAAAGCAGGGCCAACTTCAAGTTGCTCAGGGCTTTGTGATGTTGCTGCCTAACTATCTCCAAGGATGAAGATCCCACAGCCCTTCTGTGTGCCTATCCCAGTGTTTGGGGAGCCTCATCACTGTTTATTTCCATCATGGCCCTTCCACCCACCCAATGTGGAGCTGCCCCTTCTCCTGCTGTGCACACTGGGGAGTCCCACGTAGCCTCCATCTGCACATGCTTCTTGCTGGCCCTACCAGCCAGTGAAGAGACAGTGTCATTTGTCTGTCAGATCCCTGAGCTGCAATGTTTGCTGGATGTTCCTGTCCACGACTCTGCAGAACTGACCCCCTTCGTGATCACGTTGTGGACTGATTTCAATGCTGGGAGCAAAACTGTCTCCTCTTTCTCCTGGCAATGACAGAGGAGTGATCTCAACTATTTCATCTGGAATGAGACATAAAGCTAATGTCTTGCTTCCTGTACAAATTAGCTTTCTTGGCCTGAAAGAAAGTTCTGGTCAAATTCCAGTGAAGATAATTACACTGAGCTCACCTAAATTCCTCTAAAGCCTGAACTGAAGACATTATTAAGGAATAATAGTTTCTTAATTTGCTTCCCACAACACAGCTTTGTACAATGTCCAGTAGTTATACTCCAAGGGTGGCTGAATTTCATCCATGGTCACAATGCAGCTGATGGCTCTGTAATATTTCCTGGCTGTTGCCATGATGCAGCTCTTACACAACAGATTTGGAGCTAAAATTTAATCCATTATGGCTGTAAACAGCACACTCCAATGTGAAGCAGGTGTAACCTATGCTGCCTGCTGAAAATATGAAGTAATAACTCTAAGAAAATGTTAAAATTCTAACCGTCTGTCTCACTGTTTGTCAGCATGTAATGTGCCCTGCATCCCGCTATGGCTGAGGGGTGGGACTCATCTGGCTGCATGTGTCCCTCTGCAGTTGCTGGAGCTCTCATCAGTATAAACAGAAGAGCCCAAGTCACCATTAGTCTCATCCTAAAGTCTGAAATAGGTCAGTGAAGAGCACCTGAAAGTGCCACTTTCTCTCCAGATGCTATAAAGGGAATCCACAGAGATGTGATCAGACAGAGGCATTAAAAATTAGGAGGAATAAATCCCCTGGTGAATATCTTACCATGTACCTGAGCATCCTCATGGATTCCTGCATAAATTCACTCTAAAAAAGCAGTGGAAGAAGACAGACACTGCTAACTCTGTCCCTACAGCTGTTCAGCTCTTGCATGTCATGTTCTGTAATGTACACGCATGACTTGCATGTTCATTCAAGTCAACTGTGAACTGACATGGTGACACCACCATCGGGTAAGGCCAGGGAAAGTTGTCCATTTACGTTTTCCCAGTCTGAACACTGATCTGTGACAATCCTGTGTCCTCGGACATAACTCAGTCTATACCTCTATCTCAGGGTAACTGGGGATTGTCTTGAGTGATCCCCTGGTATTTGCTGGGGCAAGGTGAGTCCTAACAAGTGGTAACATGT
This sequence comes from Todiramphus chloris collaris, assembly GCA_025345505.1. Classification (NCBI taxonomy): domain Eukaryota; kingdom Metazoa; phylum Chordata; class Aves; order Coraciiformes; family Alcedinidae; genus Todiramphus; species Todiramphus chloris. The sequence continues at coordinate 223,453 of JANVCC010000296.1, read as the reverse complement.
GGTCCAGGTAACCCTGAGTAGGGAGAAACTAAAGGTCAAAGTTTGCAGTGTCTGAATCCAGAGTGTAGAAGCAAGTCCTTTTTATCCTAGGGAAAGGTGATGAGGAAAAAAGTGCCATTCACACAGGTATTCTCAGATGTGGAGAGCCCTGCCTCCGTAGGTATGCTGTTATGCTGGAAAGGATGGGGCAGTCATTTGCTATTCCAAGTGACTCCACCACCCATTCGTGATCAGAAAAGGCTGCAGAGCTCATTTTTCTCACCTTATCTCCTTCTGTGGTTACACGTCAAGAGGGTCATGCTCTTACAGGAGCTTTTCTATCCTGTAACATATTGCATTCAGCATAAAAGCAATTTTACACAGGAACAAACTGCAGGGTATATTTCTTCTCACACCCTAATCTCTCTGAGAACAGAAGCGGGCAGCAGCTCAGGTGGCTGGGGTGGACAGGGAGGAGTTCAATTTATTGCCTGGAACATAACCCAGCATGTAACAGAGCCGTGATGGAAATGTGGATCCTATTCCAGTGAGACAGGGAGAAAAGCTGTTAGGAAAATGAGTTGGACCTTTCTGATAAGCTGCTCCATTTATTACTTGTTGAGTATAATTCACAGCCCCTCTGTGAACCTAAACACATTTGCTTTCCCTTCCATATATTCTTTCTGTGCTGTCCAGGGTTTCTGGGCCATCTGTGAACCACTGCCACTGTCCCCAGCTGGCCAACACAAGCATCCAGAGGCTACCCAATTCCAGATTAATGGATTAGACAGTAGGATAAGAGGCCAGAGAAAGCAACCAAGTTCATTAGGAAGATGGCAAGGAGGGGAAGAGAGGGGTTCAGGGGAGAGTGCTGCAGACATATAACAGGATAGTCTGGAGAAGATGAATTGAGTAATCCCAGCACAGAGGAGTCAGAGCAAGAAGTAACTGCACTGAGAAATACAGAAGCAGAAATACGGGCTTTTTAGTCACTACACACCGCAAGCTGTAGGAGCTCTCTGCAGTGAGTTGTGGGACAAAACAAGTCTTGGAATCATACTTTTCAGTAGGAATCAGACATTAAGAAATCCATCTGACAACACATTAAAATTGATGTTCATGTTTCAGTTTTTATCACGATGGTAGGAAGCAGCTTTGTCTCCTAGCCTGGTGTTCTCTCATGATGCACGACAGAGGGATGCATCAGGTTGAGGCTGTGATCTGGATGCTGGACTCAGTGGGACATTCACCCAGTGGAGACTGGTGTTTAAGGGTACAATTCTCACATGGGTTGTCTCCTTACACCAGCTTTGACTCAGGGTCATCTTGCTGGGACATCCACCACTAGTAAAACAGACTTCATGGCACTGTGGCTACCCAGACAAGTACCCAGCTTACATCCAACCCCATATTCAGCCTATTTATACATATTGCTAGCCACACTGGTCAGGTGAGTGCCATCTCTGACCTAGCTGGGCTGCTGCAGCCATACTTCTCTCTTACTTCTTTTCTTCGCTGGAATAAACCTGTCAAGGCTGCTTCTTTCAAAGTTTCTGAGGCTGGAGATGAGTCCAGGTAACACCACACGTTTTGGTGTTCCTGAAGGCAGGAGCCAGAAGATGCTCCTAGGTGTCAGGAAGGCTGCAGATATGTGGCTGTGCCATATGTGTGTCCCTGAGGACAGCCCTTTTGCACCCACACTGCACGTGGCCAGGTCACCTGTGGACTACTCCAGCAACACCCATGTGGAGGCTGAGAAGACATTAGCCCTGAAACCACGTCTCTTACCAGTACTCCAAAAGCTGCCTGACCCAGCTGGGAGAGAGGGGAGCAGGAGACGTGTCCAAGCAGGCCAGTCCTTCTCACAGGAACCACAATGCACCATTCAAGTGACAGCATGTTATGCTGGCCTCTTATCCCTTATTTTAAAAGCAAATTCATGATGGTTTTGATTTGCTCCTCGAGGTGATTGCCTATTCCTTCTTACAAGAGATGACCCTTATTTCATTTGTTACATGAGTTATAGGAAGGTCGTATCAATCAGTCAAAGCCTTGAGAGTCAGCAGTCACACCATTGATTAAACCTTGCTCTTGGTGTGGAATTCAGCCTGGAGGAACCTTTCTGTCTTTTAACAGAAACTAATCATAAAGTTAGGGGGGGAAGGAGTTTCTCCTTTTATGTTGCCAAAAATGGTGTTCCTTGTGCACTCACAATAAAATATCATAGATGTGGTGTTATGTTCAAGACTTTGCCTGTCAGATGTTATTATCCCTAGCCTCTGCTTCTGCACTTGTCAATCAAGCAGGGGAAAGGTGTACAAGAAAATCTCCTGGACAGATCGATGGAGAAAAAAAACGCAAATGTTCAGCCTATCCAGACACTCTGACATTTTATTGCAAGGATTTAGCAAGACTAATGTGTAGGACAGGGCTTTGAGACATCCTACAAGGTCATCTCTCTCTGACAGGACCTGAATGTCAGAGTCTGGAGCTCTGAAAATCTCCATCCCTGGCTGGTGGGGAGGGCTGCAGAACTGAACTGCAATTATCAACCTCGTTTCCCAAAACTTTGGGATCAAGTTCATCATACTTCATCTCACATACCGAGAAACCATATCTACACAGCATCTTAAGAAGCAAGGGGTTACTACATTACTTGGAGGGCATTTTCCAGGAATTATTCCCATTTCCACTAAGATATAATGACGTGTTTGAAATGTCTGTTTAGATGTGATGACACTACATAGTCAATCTTTTCTCAATATAAGGAAATTTTTAAACCATTGAGACTTGAGACTGGAGGGCAGGGAGGTTGGCCAAGAGTGGTGATCCAATCATGGTGTGATATCTGTGTCCCATGTGGATTTTGACCACGTAAGTGACTGCAGCAAGTCAAAATATGCCCCTAAAAAGAAAGAAGCTTTCTATTTTCTCAGCAGAGAAGATCTCTCATGGATCACTAAATATAACAGGAGATTCCATATGTCTTGCTGGAGTTTATATGGAAGTAGGTTCTCAATTGCTTGAGGTGGGTAATCAGGTATAAGACAGTATGAAAATAGAACACGTGCAAATGCTAAAATTATGACTTTAGAGATTTATGGAATATAATTACAAATTATTTCTGTATTTAATTATTTTTTATAATTACCATGTAACTTGAAAGTTTTCCATGAGGAAAATTAAAATGTAGAATATGACAAGGCAACTGCTGCAGAAAGAGAAGGGTATCCCAGCATTATCTATAATCATTAGTGTAGACTTCTGTGACTGTGATAACAAATAAACCACTTTTTTCTTAGGCTTTACTTAACAGCAAAATGACAAATCTTGGTCGGGCAGAAGTATGTATACTGCCAGCAACATGTCAGCTTTCCTTCATCTGAGGTAAATTATTAACAAAGTCTGGACATTGTTTTCTTTACTGTTGATGCTTTGTGCTGTGGAGGTAACAAAACCTGTTGTTGAGCATTACAACATTTTATCATCTGCTTGATTATTTTCAAGAGCAGAAAGATGAGGCAGTGCTTCTTTCAGAATATACCAAAAATGAAAATTTTTGAGCTTTTGACTGGCATCATTTGTAGATTCTATGCTAATATTAATTTTGGTAAATAACATTGACTCCAAACTAACAAGAAAGGAGAATGAATATGTGCCCTCTGATAACTACCAGCTTATATACAGCATAAAATCACAGGGTATGCCATAAATCAATCGTAATTTTATCTTCAGAATCATCAATAAACAATTTCAATCATTCCTCTTAACTTACGAAAGATGAAAGAAACTTAACTTCTCTTAACTTATGTAAGAAACAGAGATCTTTCCTTTTGGCAATACTATGCACATAGAAATATTGAGGTATATGCCCAGAAGCTTTATTTTTCTCTATACTGTGTAGCCAAAAGGATCATTAAATGATTTCCAGCTATTAGAGGTTACTTTTGAACACTGAGGGAGGACTTTCTACATTGAATTTTTTAATGTCATTAAACAGCAGTAAAGCTGGTGATGCAGACTCTTTTTTTGATATAGCAACGCGTAAATATATATTTATTTCCCAAGACACCAAAATATTTTCCTTTTATGGCACAGCTAATTAAAACAGTCTCATCTCATGTTCAGTTTCCCAGGTATTGCTGATATTGAAGTGTAAGCTAAAAAAAAAAACCAGGAAAAAAAGACAAGAAATGGGTGATGGATTCATTGGCCACAAATATGGCTCCTGTTAAAAAGACAGACATTTTCAAGGTAGGAAAGAAGCAAAGCTTTTTTTTTTATCAGAAGGTGTTTGGGAGGGCTTTAAGTTGGTTTTGTTGCTTGTAAGAAGACTACTGTGTGCAGAAAGCTTCAGTACATTGTGTGTGTGTGTCAACAGCCCATGAACCCTGTATGTGGAAGTGTCTGAAATTCAAGCTTCAAATAGTTTTTTCAAATCCTTACAATACCAGGGACTTGTGATGTCCAGATATCAATGGGGAAAAAGAAAATTCCTTGAATAACCAAATATGAACAGGCTGTAGAAAGCAATGAAATACTGATTCTGTTCAGGCTGGCCTGCAAATTAAAGTTAATCCTGTTCATATACGTAAAGAGTATTTTACAAATTCATTAAAAATAACACTGAAGTTCCAGAATGCACTAAAGGTGATTAATATGAACCAGTTAGAATCATATACTACAATTTACAAAATCTGAATTATTTATGAGAGCAGCAGTAACATCTATTGGAAGGAAAAATAAATGAATGTCTAAGGTATAGAGTGTTTTTCTAAATGTCACAACATTATTTCCTCATTTCCAGTTGGTTGTTCCACATCTTGACAAAACCACAGAACTGCTGAAGTTGAAGGCATCTCTGGAGATTACCTAGTCCAACTCCCCTGATCAAGGAGGGTCACCTAGAGCAGATTGTCCAGGACCATGTCCAGTGGGGTTTTGACTGTCTTCAAGGATGGAGACTTCACAGCATCTCTGGACAACCTGTTCCAGTGCTTGACCACCCTCAAAAAGAAAAATTCTTTTCTTAGGGGTAAGTGGAATTCGCTGTGTTTCAGTTTTTGACACTGATCCTGCCACTGGGGACCACTGAGAAGAACCTGAGAAGTACCCTTCTCTCAGATACTGATAAGAGCCACCCTGAGCCTTCTCTTCTCCAAGCTGAACAGTCCCAGCTCTCACAGACTCTTTGTATGAAAGACATTGCCATCCCATAATCATCCTCTTGACCTTTTGCTGGACTTCTGTTCCTGTGACAGTCAGGAGGCATGCAGGAGTTGCTGCAGCCAGAGGAGAAGAGGCAGAGGAGGCTGTGGCACTGACCTCCAGAGCCAGGGCAGATTTACTACTCCTGGCAAGTGTTCGGGTCCAGTTTGGGGTCTTGAGACATCAACTACAGCCTCAACAAGATGCAATATGAAGCCAGAGCTCCCCTCTGCTGTCCCCAGCACACCACCCTCCCCGTCCCAGTTAATGTTGTTTGACCATGCTCAGCCACTTGAGCCACACAGTAATTCTTTGCCCTGCCAGCACCACAGTGGCACGGGCTGGATTTATCACTTGTGCAGCCACCTCCGGCAGCTGTTAAAAGAAAATGGGAAAAGGAGCCCTCCGTCATCCCCTGGAGACCCACTGAGACAGAAACTCCAAACATTCGTTGTGAAGATGGACAGTTTTAATACCGTACAAGAGCCCACAGACACTCACGCCGACTGCAGTGTGTTCAACAGTGCTTACTTTGCTGGCACATGCCTGCTCACACTTCTTTATATTTTTATTATTGTGCTGACAGTTTTTCTGTCCAGCTGTTTTATGAGCCAGACTTTTCATTTTGGTTAAAGCCCAGGAAGCGTCAAGCAGGGACAGGGTTAAAGGAGGTGAAAGGAGGAGGCAGGAATTGCAGTTCTGCAGCTAGGATGCTTTATGTTCTCCTTAGACCTACCTGCCAGCTCCTCCTGCCATTGCCATGTGATGGATTGGCTCTTGGCTCCTCGCTGGACACCTTGCACAGCAAAAGCACTGTCAGAGAGATGACATCCGAATTTGGAGTGGGCAGTTGTAGCACAAACTGGCCACCACTCCTAACTCAAGAGCACCTACTGATGCTGAGTGCTGTGGTGGGAGTGGAGCCAAGGAAGTGGGACCACACACGTGAGGTTGTTCTGCTTGCTGTCAGCTCAGGCAGGTTCCTTTCTTCAGAGTGTGAAGATGTTGGAATGTCATAAATCTTCACTAGCCAAGATGACAGATGGCCCTAGCCACTGATGCTCAGGACTAACTCCCCTTCTTAAATGAAGTGGTGCGTCAGTGATGTCCCTGCTGGAAAGTCATCCTGAGGTCCATGTCCATACAGGCCATCCTCCTGGGGCAGAGAGGGACAACACCAACCCTCCCATCAGGTGCAGGGACTCTGCAGGATTCATCAATGGATTAAGCACTAGAGTCAGACTCTGGCCAAGAGTCAGAGACTTGGTATGGTGTCATGCCTTTGTCTCTCACCCAGTCCTTTCTCCTCCAGACCATCATTAGATGAAAAGGATGAAGGGGACTAAGGCATAGCTTTCTGTCTTTCACATGCTGTACATCCCACAAGGAAGAATGTAGCTTGGAGGAGACTCAAGTCATCCACCACAAGCACAGAAGGGGACTAGAAGCTCCCGTGGGATTTCTGGTCCAGATCACCTGCTTGTTACAAAGCACTCAGAGGACAGCAGATAATCTCCAACACTGTCAAGGTTAGGTCTCCTCTGGACCCTCTGCACTCATTACATCCTCTCAAGACATAAGAAGAAATGGGTGAGAATTATGCTTTTTACCAGAGTTCTCTGACATTGTTCTCCTCCAGAAGCACTGCAACAAAACCCACAGTCATGTCAATGACATGACATAGACAGGATTTGAAGAGCGGATATTCACCTCCTGGACAGCCAAATGTTTAGCATCATGACAGCTGTGAAACAAATGCCTGGATAATTCCACTGCTGATGGCACACAAGAGAGAGCAGAATCAGGGATGTCTGAAGCATGTAGAAAGGAGAGTTCTTTCCAGCAGAGCTCTTTGTTTGGAAACGTGCCATTGATGAAGTTGTTTTTCTGTACGGTTTCTTATTGCGACACAACATTACAGTCATTAGCACTTCACATTTAGTGACAATCTCCTTCCTTTGGAGACCATTATGATATGAGATTATGAAGCAGGAATGATCTGAGTGCTTCTCAGGGGGACCTCGTTATCTTGTCCAAAGGAACTTATGTTAGTGTTAAAACATAGGCTAGAAAGCCAACAACAGCAGCCATCAGGATCAAAACCGAGGCTCTGTTTTGTGTTGCCAGACAGATTGGCTCAGTAGGCACAGCCACGGCAGGGCATCAAGGAAATGAAACACTTCAGGGTCTCTCCCTGTGACCCTAGTTGGGTTTCAGTAGGCAAGGCAGGAAGAGTCAAGTAAGGCAACAGGGCAAGCTTGTTACCCCAGCATTCATTTGCTTAAATTGCCAAGAATCTGCTATTGAATGAAAACAACAGTTTCTGCTCCTGGACATGTGTTGGGAGTAAGGCTGGGTGAATAATTGATTTTTCAGTTCAACTACCAAGTTAAAAAGTGAAAAAAAAATCAATTTGATCCAAAGTAAAGCAGATTTTTTTTTTTAAGTTTCCTTGCCAAAAAGAAAAATGAAACAATTCCACTTCAGTGATTAAAAACAAAAATGTTTTATTCCGGTATGGGCCATTTTGAGGAAAATGCACCTGCAGCTTGGAAACCAGAGTTATAGCAACTTTCTACACTCAACAGCCCGTTACATTCAGCATTAGCATAGCCTGGAGCTGTGTCTCAGTGCTCAACCTCCACGCAGGGGACAATGTTCCCATGTTTCATGGTGAATCTGTTCCACTTGTGTGCTACTCACCAGAACAAAAAAGGAACGCAGGTGTCTCCTCTACTATCACATCCTCTGAGATTCAGGGTCATTCTAGTCCCCAAATTAAGTATTTTGTCTGAAGTGGAACAGTCAGGGTATCGTACAAAACCTTGCCTGCAGGTAGAGGAATTCAGTAGTGGTGAATCGCCCCAGCAACTTAGAGGTCTACTCTGAATTAATCAGAAACTGTATTTCAAATTGAGACAGCAATTTGAGCTGCTAACTAATTGACGGGAAGAAAGTAGTTTATCTTGTTTAAACTATTTGCTTGTTCATTCACATTATCAGGCTGAACATTTTACAAAATAGTTACTTTGAAATGCATATCAGAGCAAAACGTTTTACACTGGTTCGTTCTGACACTGATGTTCACTTACCTGAGTTGTCACTGAATCTCATGAAGATGGTCTGTCAGGTTGCTTTGCCTTTTCCATTTAGAAACTTGCCCAGAGCTCAGAATTGTTAGTATTAAGGTTAAATTCAACCCCAGCAGCAGCAGGTGCCACTAATGGTGCTGTAAAGAAAGGCAGAGCTGTTTCACTGGTCCCCCCTGTACCAGAAGATGGCTCAAGTGTAGTTCTTGTTTCATTGTAAGGTAGATCAATTTTATTATCTGGAGATAAAGTCCTTCTTGAATATCTTTAAAAGAAAAGGATGTGGGGGATAGCAGTGAGAGCTGTGTGAATACAAAAACATAGCAGTGAGTGGTTACACTAAGCAGCATGTTATCTTAAATCAGAAACACTTGCCCAGGCTGCAAGAAAGGTAGGTATTTATTTGCTCTTCTGCTGCAGGGTATCCCAAGGCAGGAACATCTCCCTCCCAGAGAAGGCTCTCAATGCTTCTCAAGTAACTACTTGGAAAAAGATAGCTGGGAGGGATGGAATAGGGATTTTCCCCCTATTTTGTGGAATCTAACCCCCTAAAAATAATTCAGACTTTAGATTGTGGGATGAAGTTTTGCTTGTGTACTTGAATGTCTGGGGGACATCCTTACTGCAGGAAGGTACTTCTGCACTAGCAATGAGCTCTATTATCTCAGGACTCTGAGGATGCTCCCATCCCCCTGGGACTGGACTAACTGGAGTTATGCTCCCACTTTTTGGCCACCAAATCTTGATAGTTCTTTTACAGAAGGACAAGTCTGGCAGTTGGGAAGATGACCCACACTGAAAAAGTGCCTGCAGTTAGTAGTTGGGTTATTCTTCAAGGGAAATGAAAGAGAACATTGTTCAAGGAGAACTTTGAGCAAACAGAGAACTTCAAGGTAGAAAACAAACAAACAAACCCAAAACATCAGGCAGCTGAAAAGGATCAGAACACTGTTAAGACTTTTGCTATAAGCAGGGTTGCAGATTTGGATTTTGCACCTACGTTTCATGTCTCTATCCAAGTCTTCAGGCAAAAAGATTCTCAAAACATCTGAGGCAGCAAATCCACCTACGCTGAGGTCTCTGGGATTGCAGCACTGACATTACATGCATACTAACAGCAGGCAGTTGGCAGCTGGTGAAAATACTAACAATTCTCCAAAGTGAGAAAGAGGTGCTCCTCCTTCCCCTTTGAGGGACCATGTTACAGGGTCACAGAAGCATCTGCTGGGTGTTACTTGACACAGCAGCCTTCCTCCCCCATGATTTACAGTCTCCTTGTCTGTGACTCTCTCCTACCTCCATCCCAAATAAACCAAGGGTGTGGTAGCTCAATCCATAGCACAACTGACAAGCAACAGCAGAAAGATGAGCAGCCGAGAGATTCACACCAAACTGGTACAAGCATCAGTCAAAGCTCTTCTCAACAGAGCTACAGGGCATGGACCACCTGAGTATGACCATGCAAGTGGCCTAAAAGTGGGGCCAGTGACAGTGAGGCAGGAGATCTGTCTTCATGTGCATCAGCACTTACTCAGCAAATCTTCCACTTCTTTGAAGGCAGAGCCTGTCTCAGGCTAATCCTATTCCCCACCCAATCAATGCTCAGTTCAGTCTCACTGACATTTTTCTGTTCAGTTGTTGCCCATTTCTACTAACTAAGGCCCTTGGAAAATTTTATACATGCTAACTGCAGGGAAGGATGCTGGGCTCAAAGAGGATATGGTATGGGTTCATCCAAACACCCTACTTTACAGAATAAGGTGGGGACAGAGCAGTAACATACATAAAATCTTTGAAAAAACAAAGAGCACTTACGGAGAATTGTATTAGGAGTGATTTTTTCCAGAATTAATACCAAGAGAGGCAGCCATCTCTATGTGCCATCCCTTACTACTAAAATGGGGAAGTTTTGCCTGCATTTCAAACCTCTGTCCCACCATCCCTGACTGGGAGAACATCTTGCTGTGTGAGTATGGAAGCTTTGGATCAGGCCCTTCAGAAATGTCATATTCCCAGTGCAGCCCCATTTCTGCTTCAGATTTTCCGCCCATGAATATGTGCAAATACATGTGTGGGCTCAAAAAGCCAGCTGTTGTGGGAAGAGTCTCACTTCCTGCATCAAAAGTCTAAATTCACCGCTGGTACATCCAGTGCTCCTAGAAGGTGTTGGACCTTGGGCTTTCTGTGCTCTGCACTTGGTCTGGATGGGTACACACAGTGGATGCAGGTGGGATTTCTGCATCTCAACAGTCCAGTTAGTGCTAGTTCACAGAAAACACAGCTGGGCTGCTCTGACCCTGGGGAAACTTTGTCTGGATGTAATTGCTGCATGGAATAGAGGGTATGTCCCAGGAAAACCAGCTAGACAGCCTTAGCCTGGCAGAAGTTTCAAGGCAGATAGTTTTGAGAATTTGTCCTTGTAGGAGAAGAAACCAGTTCCTATGGTAGAGGAAAAACTTCCCATCTGGATACAACGGCAGGACCATGTGCATGAAATGTAAGTTTCCCGAGTCCAGCCTTGCAGGAGGGCAGAATAAAGCATAAGAAATTAGGGAGAGCTGATCCTTGATGAACAGCTGAGGTGCACCACTGAGGCCACCTCTTACTGGTGGTGGTGTGCACACACACAGCACCCTCTTGGAAAGGGAGAGGGGGGCTGGAGCAGAAGCTGTGCTTCTGCTCTCTCGCTTTGCGTCTGTTGTTCAGAGAGAAGATGCTGCTTTTCGAAGGCTGCCAGTCTATCACCTTCCATCAGCGCAAAGTATGTTTCAATAAAGAAATGAAATATGCAAGCTGAGGATAATTGCAGGTCGTAGATGGCGATAATAGCTGTAATTTGGATTGTGGAAGCAATAAACCCAGGCTCAATCACTGGCTGCTTTATTTGGGAAAGAGCCCAAGCTGCAAACACTGAAAATGAAATTTATGAAAAATATATATTTCAAGAAAAGTAATTAGCATATGTCTGTTGCTGTGGTTGCAGGGGATGAAGCGCTTCCAACTTTCTGCAGGCTAAGCCAAGACATTTGCTTTAGGACAGGCAGGCTGGGTGGGAGACAGTTCTTCCCAGGCTACCATGGGTAGTAAGTGCAGGTGGGATGAATCACCCCTCAGAGGTGTGAATCTTTCGTTATCAACAATTAATTGCGTTATTCGGACATTGAATTTTTAGGCAGCCAAAGGCAGGTGGGATAAATTTTGCTGTCATTTGATTGACACTGGGTCATCAAAGAGACACTGTTAAAAACCACCAAAACATTCCCACCGAGGTTGCCATGTTCGTGCCAGTGGACTGTAAAACATTTCTAATTGTGCCTGCCGCTGACAGCTGACTCATCTCATGCTGCTCCAGTTTATGACGTGCTCAGCAGGTCATACGATGAAAGGAAAATACGAAAAATCCCATCTCAGTTTTTTGATTCTGTCTTCCTTTTTCCTTTTTCTTTGGCAGTCTGGAGCTTCTCTGCACCAGTGCCCTGCTCAGCTACAGTTAGGCTCGTTTTAAGCATCTGAGGTAAAATCAGACAAAAAAAAAAACCTCAATGCACTTAATAAGCAAACTATTACAAAAATTAGACTCAGAGTGAATGAGACTACATTTTATTGTTCACCAAATTCAGTTAGTGCTCTGGGTATAAAGAAATGGAGGAAACTGAAAATGCACAAGTGTTGCATCTACATTTTCAAAACAAAAATGCTGTGCTATGGAAATGCAAGAAGATAATTCTTTAAAAAGCTTATTAAAATGCATCTTTTCAATGTAAAAGTGAGCAGCATCAAAAGAGCAAGACTTATATAAATCAGGCAAAATAGCCCAAAAATAAAGCGCAGTATTTATCTGCCTCTCAAATCCAGAGTGACCCAAAATGGAATGAGGGCTGTTTGTTTTCTTTTTTCTAATTCTGTGCTTTCAGCAAGAACAACAAAAATTCTTTCCAAAGCAAACCTCACTGGATTTTTAAGCTTGGTCACTGACATGAAAGCTCCATTATTTTCCCAGATCGTATCTGGAGCACCAAAGTTTCAATCATCTCCCTCCCAGAACTCCCTCCCCTGTAAATTTGATCTCCAGTGAGAGGTTCCCTGACAGTCAACCTAACCTTCCTCTTGCTCATTTTTGTCCCAGTACTCCTAGCAAATTATTTTGTTATTGTGATGAGCGATGGGTATTCATGAGACCCTTCTCACTCTGATCTGTGTATTATGGGATGGGAATGTGGTTGGGAAACCTCTTAGTGCAGATGGTGCACAAAAAATTGTTTTACCTTTTAATATCTCTTTGGCAAAATACCTCAGGTCTGTCCATTTTTTTGTGGACATGGGACTTCACCCTCATGAAATGGAAACGGCACAGTAATGGCCCATGTAGCTCACTCTGGAGGTGGGAGGGCTGTGAAGGAACAAAGAGAGGAGAGAAATTGTAAGTCTCATGAGTTCCTATAGAGTACTAAGGAAGAAAGAAAAAAAGAAAAAAAAAAATTCATTTTTTTCATCTTATCTACCTATGGGAGAAAGGGTCACCTCTTCATTTCATGGGTGTTGAGCAGAACCTCCACTCTGTGGCTTCCAGTCCAGACATGGTTTATTTAAAAATAGAATCACTGAATCAATTTCAGTTGAAAAAGACCTTCAAAACTGTGTCCAACCATTTACCTAACACTGCCAATTCCCACCACTAAACCACATTCCTCATCACCTCTTCTATATGTCTTTTAAATACCTCTAGGGATGGCGACTCCACCACTTCCATGGGCAGCCTGTTTCACTGGTTAACAACCCTTATGGTGGAGAAGGTTTTCCAAATGTCCAAGCTAAACCTCCCCTGGCACAACTTGAGGCCATTTCCTCATGTCTTATAACTTGTTACATGGGAGAAGATACCAACCCCCCACATAAACTTTTTCTGATACAAATATGGCATTTCCTGAAGAAAGTGCACACACATAAAGGCATCTTCACACTCATGTCGAACATATTAGGCCAGACACAGCTGCAGTTTCGCTCTCTAGACACAAATAAGCCATTCTGGAAAACTAGTTGCCAGCATCAGCACATTGTGCTATGGCCAGACAGCTGAGGACCTCGTGCAGGCTGCTTCTGCTTCTGCTTCTGCTTCTGCTGGCCTCTCCTGTGTGCAGAGCAACAGGAACATGTTTTGAGGAGATGTGCCTGGCATGGACTTTCAGGGAAACTCCAGAGACCCTGAACTGCCCTGCCACAGTTTTTCTAGCTGCTGGAGCATTCAGGGAGCTCTTGTCTCACATTTGTGCTCTGTAAAGAGTCAACAAAGGGTGCTTCTGCTTTCAGGCATTTGGTTATTCATTCAAGGCAGCAGGGAATGGTCCACTCCAGTCTCTTTCTGACACAGCCACACATAGGTGATCATGTTCTCCACCACATGTGCCCATTGCTTTGGTTATCTAACATCAGCCACAGACACCAATACTGCTTAAGATAAAAGCTGAAAATTGTATTTTTTTATTTCTTAGGCAAACAAATCAGTAATCCCTTTTCAAAGCTGTTTAAGGGTTCCCATCACCAGGCTTTCTCCTATGTCTGGACCAGCACTTGATTCAGATTATTTCCCATGTTCCCTGAAAGACAGAGAATGGGAAGAACCTCAAGGGCCCTGACTGAGGGTCATAGAATCACAGAACAGTTTGGGTTGGAAGGGACCTTAAAGATCATCTTGTACCAACCCACCTGCTATGTACAGGGACACCTCCCACTAGAACAAGATGCTCAAAGCCCCATCCAGCCTGATCTTGAACACATCTGGTGATGGGGTGTCCACAGCTTCTCTGAGCAACTTGTTCCAGTGTCTCATCACCCTCACAGTAAAGAACTTCTTCCTTACATCTAGTCTAAATCTGCCCTCTTTCAGTTTAAAGCCACGCACTAGGTGATAAAATGATGCCAAAGCCTGCCAAATGAAGACACTAGTCACAGAAAGACATTTCACAGAATGACAGAATGGTAGGAGTTGGAAGGGACCTCTGGAGATCATCTAGTCCAAACCCTCTGTCAAAGAAGGTTTGCTTAGGGCAGGTTGCCCAGGATCACATCCAGGTGGGTTTTGAAAGTCTCCAGAGAAGGAAACACCAGAACCTCTCTGGGCAGTCTGCTCCAGGGGTCCATTTGATCCAATCAGGGTAACTTGGTGACATGCTGAGACAGAAGTCACAGGGATCAGAAAGAAAGGAGGAGTAAAGAGAAGACTCAGGTCTTTAGATTAGTTTTGGTGCACCTGATAAGCTCCAGCACCATATGTAAGTCTTGATTTTTTGTAAAGTCTGCGTAAAGTTACATCTGCCTGCAAATCTTTAGCACTTGGGAAGGGATATAATGAACTAATAAATACTTGTCTCTGCATGTCAGCAGGACACAATGTCCTTGGCTTCAGCATGCCAGCAGGTTGCAATGGCCTTTGGGCACTCCAGTCCACTCCACTTTAAGTGCTTGGACATGTCACTCTCCTCTTAAACACTCTGACCGTTTCTCAGCCTTTTGGTCAAGACTTCCAACACTGTCTGCCACCAGGAAGCACGTGTGCTGTTCATAAATGCTCTCCAGCTGGGATCATTATTTTCCAGAGGAGATGGGAAGACATATGACCTGGTGTGTCCCAATGACGTTTGCTTCACTGATGACTTCCTCTGGTTTTATTGCAGATTTAGTCAGAGAGTGCTGCAGGGAGCAACACAAATGCAATTTGTGATGACTCAACAGAAGAGATGAGTGGTTTGGCAGCTATCAGAAAGTAGCCGTTGTCAAAATATCACAGGTTATTTTTGTCATTCTCACCTTCCTGGTCCCAAAAAACCATCCATACCTGGAGCTCCTCCCAGGGTCTCATTTGGCTCTAAGCCATCCAATTCTCAGCCCAAGTGGAGTACCCTTCATGCAGCACTACAAATGCTCAGTAGGAGAAGGGCAGAGCTGTCAGGCAAAGCAAATGCTCATCCCCAAACTGTGCTGGTCTAAGACAGGGTATACAGCTGAGACGTTCAGATTTTAGCTAATTAATCACAAGATTTTTATTTACATGCATTTCCTGGCCATGGGCTCCCAGTGTGAATAAAATTTTATAGGAAAATCAGCCCCTTCCAGTAGTAAACTGAGGTTTTTCCTGCCCACTGTCATGTCTGAGCTCTCAGTCAGGGAGTACTTTTCACAGCTGTGGACAAGGCAATCCTCACTGGCAGAAGAAACCGTGTGGGATGATACGTCACCTCTTTGTCATCTGCCAGCTCCTATCTGAGGGCTCAGGAGGTGATAGGGAGTCACTGATTCCCTCCTTACTGTAAAGCCCAACAAAAAATAAATATCTTGTGTCCAGCAGATCAAGGGAGTGGATTCTGCCCTTCTGCTCTGTTCAGGTAAGAACCCCCTGCAGTGCTGGGGCCAGCTCGGGAGTGCTCAGCACAGCAGAGACAGGGACCTGGTGGAGCGGGGCCAGAGGAGCCCCAGCGATGCTGGGAGGGCTGGAACCCCTCTGCTGGGAGCCAGGCTGGGAGAGCTGGGGGGGTGCAGCCTGCAGAGGAGAAGGCTCCGGGGAGACCTTCTTGGGGCCTTTCAGGACTTCAAGGGGCCTGGCAGAAAGATGGGGAAAGGCTGTTGAGCAGGGACTGTTGGGAGAGGACAAGGGGGGATCAGTTTAAACTAAACGAGGAAAATTCAGACCAGAGAGAAGGGAGAAATTTTTGACTCTGAGGGTGGTGAGACACTGGCCCAGGTTGCCCAGAGAGGATGGTTGATGCCCCATCCCTGGAAGGATTGCAAATCAGGTTGGCCAGGGCTCTGAGCAACCTGGTCTAGTTGAAGATGTCCCTGCTCATGACAGGAGGGGTTGGACTAGATGACCTTTTAAGGATCCCTTCACACCCAACTATTCTATGATGTTCCCTCTGGAGATTGGGCTTTAACTGGCCTAATGTACTTGCAAGGTCCACAGTCACACAGTACAGCAGGAGGGAGGATGTGATGTATAAATCCCATGCAGATGCCATCATTTCTTGTTAATACTAGGATGCAGTCATTCATGTGCTGTGCTGGATGTGTACAGACACACCTAGCATATCAAACAAACACAAAGCAAGCATGAGGAGATGGCACACCACCAAACACAAGAAGCAGCAAAATAAATATATGTCTTCCTTAAAAACTGCATTTATTCTTTACCTTCCCCTGGAAAACAGAGTTGAAGAAGCAGGATGATGAAAGAAAACAGGAGTTAATCAACAAAGAAGTTCTGGCAAGAAACCAAGTCACCTTCAGAGCTTCTTGTGCTGAACAAGAACCCATCAATGACAAAGTATAGCTGTAAATGATTTTCACAATGGACTAGCCCAAAACACTGAAATGATTCTGCAGGGAACAGCTCTTCACAGGCTAATTGGGCTTGTTCAGTCTTGAACACCAAGGATACACTGGGGGCTAGTTTACTTTATTGGGTTTAGAAGAAGTATTTACAAATCTAAATACGTAAATCTGAGTCTTTGTAGCCTTAGCTAAAGAGCAGAAACGGAGCTAAGACTGAAGTCAGACCGGACTTTGCCTTCATTCTTGATCTTAACTGATTGAGTTACATGTAGATCATTAAAAAAAACATATATTAAAAGAAAATTCCCAGCCTTTGAGGAAACCAGCCCTGAATGCTTTAGCGCTAGAGAAAAACAACCACCGGAACTCAGAAACAAAAAAAAAAGAAAAGTATCTTGCAACAGCATTGCACCAAGTACATAGAAATCATTCCAGTCAGAAGCCCAAAATCTCAGCCTGCCTCTCTTCTCTTCACACTGGGCAGGTGTCCTTTGCTTATGTGAACTAAACTTCACCACACCTGGACTATGGTGCACCAATATGGTGACATGTTCAACCATGAGCAAGGTGGACATTGAAGAAGGCTTATGTCAAGATCAACTGCCTTTATATGTCCCAGCAAACACCCTGGTTTTGGGCTGAAGAGCTTCCTCCAGACCAGGGACTAGCTAGACCAGGCCCAGTATTCAGTAGTGAGCAAAGTCTCTCAAATGCATGACCTCAGTAGGAGTAAGGTACATCACAAATATCAGTGAAATTTGGCATATGGTTTCAGCTAAAAAAAAAAAAAAAAGTTAGGAAACTTTCTGGAATCAGAAAAAAATTATCAGATAATTCAGGTTGGAAGGGACTTCAGGAGATTTCCAGTCCAATCTCTTGCTCAAATCATGGTCCACTCTGAGATGAGATTACTTAGAGCTTTGTCCAGGTTTGTCGTAAAAACCATGTGGAGACTCCACATCCTCTATGGGCAACCTCTTCTAATCCTTGCCTGTCCTAATGGTGAAAACAAATGGAATTGATCTTTGCATTTTTGAGTGGTCCTCTTCAAAAGATCAGGAGAGAGGGAGAAAGTAAGGTAAAGTAGACAGGCAAAGGAAAAGTAAAACCGCCATATGTCAAGTAGTGGGTCAAGTAGAAGGAGCAGAGCTCATTTCACCTTGTTTTTTAGATCTCCATTCTGACTTGGTCATTCCAAGTTCCTTGTTGCCAGATGAGAACTGACATATTTATGATATTATTCACTCCATCCAAAAGGAAGCATTTAATATGGCTTAGTCCCTCATGACTGATGAAGTTCAACAAGGATGTGTGTAGAGTCCCACACCTGGGGAGGTACACCACCAGGCACCAGTACAGGTTAGGGGCAGACCTGCTGGAAAGCAGCTCTATGGAGAGGGACCTTGGAGTCCTGGTAGACAGTAAGTTCTCCATGGGTCAGCAACGGGCCCTTGTGGCCAGGAAGGCAAATGGTCTCCTGGGGTGCATGAAGAAGAGTGTGGCCAGCAGATCAAGGGACATTCTCTACTCTCTCTATTCTCCCCTCTACTCTGCACTGATGAGACCACATCTGGAGTGTTGTATTCAGTTCTGGGCTCCCCATTTCAAGAGGGACAGGGAAATACTAGAGAGTCCAATGGAGGCTATGAAGATGATGAAGGGACTGGAACATCTCTCATGAGGAAAGGCTGAGAGCCCTGCGGCTGTTTAGTCTGGAGAAGACTGAGAGGGATCTTATGAACGTTTACAAATATCTGAAAGGTGGATATCAAATAGAAGTGGACAGTCACTTTTCGGTGGTTCCCTTTGGCAGGACGAGGGTCAATGGTCACAAGCTGGAACACAGGACATTCCACCTCAACATGACAAAAAACTTCTTTACTTTGAGGGTGACGGAGCCTGGCCCAGGCTGCCCAGAGAGGTTGTGGAGTCTCCTTCCCTGGAGACTTTCAAGACCCACCTGGACCTGTTCCTGTGTGGCCTACCGTGGTGATCCTGTGCTGGCAGGAGAGGGTTGGACTCAGTGATCTCCAGAGGTCCTTTCCAACCTCTACCATTCTATGATTCTTTGATATGATTCTATGACTTCTCTCTGGTGACTGTGAGGAGGGCATAGGCTACTCCTGCAGAAAAACACACCTCCACCAGGTTGTATCAAGCTGGACCTGATGACATGTGCCTCTTTAATACCATACCCCAGACATACTTCTCTTGTTTCTGCCCCACTACCACCAGAAGCTGCAAACTTGCTGTATGAGAGAAAGCTGGACCCACAGTATCTGCTCAACCTCCAGTCAAAACTTTTGGCATCTTTCTTATAGAAGCAAAAGCCAAAGCATTAAAACTGAGGATGATGTGCTTGTAGAACAGCTTGGGGGAGTGGATTTGCCCCCCCACTTAGGAGCAAAAAAGGGACTCTGGCCCCCAGAGAGGGGATGATCCATGCTCTTTGTGCTTGCTTTTCCTCATTCTCCAGTTCCCTCTTTCAGAAGCAGATTCAGGTCCAGCCAGTAGGCTTGCATGGATCCCCAGGGCTCCCCACAAGCTCTGAGCTTGCAAAGCCAGCACATTTACTTGTACATGCAAGATACCACTGACATCCAAATCACAGCTGCACAAGGTGGTCTGGCTTGTTCAGGGTGCCACATCCAGCATCCTTGTATATCAATCCAAGCACATACGCGAAGCTCGTTCACAGGGAGCTTGGTATGGACAATAAACTACAATTTGTCATCTAATTATTCTGGACCATAGTGGCTTGTATACTTTAAGGGGCTCGTTAATTTAAACTAGTCTTTTACGTAGCTGTTACTTTTATGCAGCCTCACTCATCACTCAGTCAGGCCTCAGCGTAGCCCATTAGCCCCATGTCACTGACACTGTATCTCCACCCCATGTGTGCCGTGCAGGGCCTTTTCCAGCTCCAACGGACCAGTGGCCGAGGCAGCAGCTGGAGATTAGGACTGAACATTAAGTGTGAGCCAGTTGTAAATGCCACTCCACTGTTTTGGCTCCTGAAAAATGGGATCAATCCAAATAGCTTTGGGAGTGGCAAACGTAGTTTGCAAATGCACCTCCTCTGATGGCACCTTCTGCATTGTGCACTGAAATGATCAAAATGGTAAGAACCTGAAACACAAAAATCGTTTGATGTAGTCCTCTTTATTTTCTAGCTCGTCGGTAGGAGGGATTGTTTGGGCACAGA
This sequence comes from Todiramphus chloris collaris, assembly GCA_025345505.1. Lineage (NCBI taxonomy): Eukaryota > Metazoa > Chordata > Aves > Coraciiformes > Alcedinidae > Todiramphus > Todiramphus chloris. Next base: position 203,650 of record JANVCC010000296.1, on the reverse strand, counting down.
GCAGTAGAGAATTAGCATTGTTAATTCAATGCAAGCCAGGGTAGCTATATGTGTTCAAGAAATGCAACACAATTAATTAGCCTCTAAAAAAAGCATTTGAAGTGTTTATTGCAGGATCAAGCTTCTGGTTTTATAAGCAGATGGGGAAATAAAGTGCTAGGAATGACATGGAGAAAACAGCTGCACTGGGACCAGAAGCCTAATTCATAATTCAACAGACTAATCAGTGAACATCTTCTGCAGTTCCTCAGCTGTAATGGAAGAACGTGAGGAGGCAAACGATTAGGCTGCTTTATTTCTTAAAGAGGCTGCTACCAATTAGCTTGCTTTCTTTGTTGCCCATGTACAAATCTAATGATGTGGCCCATGTTATTAAAGAGACAGAGAAAAGTAGGTCAGCCTAAAATAATTGTCTTAATGATAAACACTCTGCAGCACAATTTCAATACAGTTTGCGAAGAATTAATTAAAAGAGTAAAGACCGGCTCACACTCACTTTTCTGATCTCTCTCATTTTCCTGAATAAAGAGAAAGGGCTGATGTTTTCTTGCTGCTGTTGTTTGCTCTGTAATTGCCTTTTAGTAGTGACTGCAGAGTCAGCCATGCTGGTGGTTCATCTCCAAGAAGATCCAACTGGCACAAGACAGCTTTGAGTTCAGTGTGTAGCTTTTACCTGCCTTAGATTTGCAGTCTGGATGCCAAGTACTCATCATAAGCACCCAGGAGGATTCACCTCTTCAGTAAAGGGGACAGCTCTGAGACACCTGCCTCTCTGCAGAGACAGAAGGGGAGCCAGCTGTGACTGGCCCAGATTGTGACATGTCTATGGCTAGATGAATAGATTCTGTAAGGATCTGACTGCTTTCAAGGAAAAGTGAATCCTATCTTGGATCTGTCCCATAATCCAACAAGAAAGATTGTTCTGGGGAAGACACTGCAGGAGTGTCAGTGTCCTACACTGTCTGATGTCCTGGGAATAAGCACTTTGCCTCAGCACAGTCTACTCTTCATCAAGAGCTTGGCTTGATGTGAAATGTTATGTTTTTCTTTCTGTTAAAAAACATTTGTCTCATCTCGGATCCATCAGGATGCCAGCAAGCATCTGCATTTCAGCTTCTTTTAGGGACTCTTTCTGGTCTAGCCTGGAGATCATTTCACTGATAGAGTTGTCACTTGCTGGCTCAATTTCCCTGCATTGGCAGTGGGGACCTGAGTATTGACTGTTTTTCTGTGTCACAGGAGAATGATGACTTGGCCCTGGTTGCCTCCAAGCATCCCTGTGCAGGTCTATGCAGCTGCATGAGTCCAAGGTCCAAGATAAACTCACTTGTCTTGGAATCCCTGGGCTGGCAATAAGCTCGGTTGCAATGCAGTTTTTCCTTTTCATGGATCCCCCAACTAAAATCTTCAAGCACAACTGGTAGAGCGAACACACTGTATACCTCTGCTGTTCTTCCCAAGGTTGCAAGAGTCCAGGCTCCATAAAAATGCAGCTGGACACCACCATCCCAGCAGTTCTGGAAAAAACCTGCTTCCCTTGGTGTAGCAACAAATCCTCCGAGCGTAGAGAGTAGCTTGTGTCTTTCTGCTTGCCTCCTGAAACCTTTTTCAAAACGAGACAGAACTGGAAAGAGTCCTTTAGCTGAAGTTTTAATCAACTTTGAAAAGTGGAACATTTCCAAACAAAATGTTTTATTTATTCCTTTCAAAACAATAACTTGCCCGCATTTGCATTTCCAAATAACAAATGCACAAAATTCAGTGAGGCATCTTGTCAGTTCGTCCTTTTTACAACAAACCCAAAAACATTTTTAAGTTCTTCCAGAATGATTTTGAAAGGTTTTGTTGTTTTTTTTTTTTTTTTTTTTTAATTTAATTTGATGTAAAAGTCCAATCCTTTTTCCAAATCTGACTGGGATAAAAATTGATGTTCAGAGCCCATTGATATGACCAGGCTGTATTTGGCTGTTTTGACATTTATCTAGAGACAAGACGAAGCCAAAGCCACAGATCAGAGCCACTGCCTGAAGAACAAATGGTTGAGTCCTCCCTGCCGGACACTTTGAAAGCACCAAACCTGGTGCCTCCACTTAAGCCTCAGAGCATCCCTTGCCATCTTCCCCCTCAAGACCTGCTCCTGTGACCTCTCTGAGCTACCCTGTATCTCATGAAGCTGCAGTTTGTCATCTCTTGAACCTCCAGAGCAGTTTAGAGCTCTGAATGTGTTGCCTAGATGGGAGCTGCAAAGTTCCCTCAGTACAGACTTGCATACAAAAAGTACGATCTCTTCTTCTATGGAGGCAAAACCAGCCTTCTCAAGGCATCATTTTCGAAGAAGCCCTCGTAAAACACCAGGTTCTGATTAAAAGGAAGGAAAGTCATTTTCCATGCCTCCATTCACGAACTGTATTACTGAGCTTCTCAATAATTACTGAGCTAATCTGACATTCATGATCACATCTAACGGATGGACTTGGTTTCAGTCATTCATTCAGTGCCACATAAAATCTGATTAATAAGATGTTACTTAGTGGAACACAGTTTCTCTTCTTCCCCAAGGACATTATAATTTTAGAAATCATTTAAATATTACAAAGGATAGCAGGTAATTGGCAGGAGCACTCATCATGCAATTCACAGGCTTCCTCGTCACTAGAAGAGGTCTTTCCCAAAAGATCACTTGATAAAGAAGCTGGGAGGAATCAGCTGGGAAGGAGACAGAATTCCTCCATGGATTCCCAGTTGCTCACCTTTGAGCAAACAGCCTGTGCAGGATCATACATTTTCAATGATGCATTCCTCCAGCCCACTGAGCCCATGGTTGCTGTTGTGGCACAGGGCATCTCCACTCTTTGCTGTCCAAACCTATGGATTTTATATACAATTTGACAGGCCAAGCAAATCTGACAAACAAAATGACAGCAACATTAGTTAATTACCTCCTTTTTAAAAAAAATTATTGTGCCCAACTGTTGTGACGAGCAGATGATACAAGATAGATGAAAATGTTGACAAGACCAACTTACCTCCTCGTTATAACTGTGCTGGGGGCTGCCTGTCTTTGTGAAGCTCAGCCCAGTGTCTCAGTGCTGACAGCCTGGCAGTGTATTCCTCCTAAGCCTCAAGCTCCTGCTGCCTTTTACAAAGAGAATATTAATGTTCCTTCTGCCACGCCAGATCCAGGGCTGTAGACCTCATGCAGTTCATTATAATCCTCCCAACAGAACTCAAATTAATCTGATACCTGCATGCCTGTTTTTTCTCATGGACATTATTGGGTTAATTAGTATCTGGTTGACTTTCACAGATCCCTGTGTGAAATACATTTGAATATAAGCATTACAGGCAAAACATCATCACATAAAAAATGCATGTTAAGTGTCCAAACCATTACCTTACTTCTAAAAGCAGTTTAGACTACTCACACAGCTCGTGAGGAGCTCTTTGCCCAGCTGTACTCCTGCTTCCATGCAAAGCCTCAACTCTGCATCTCATTTCTAACGTAAATCTACCAGAAATGGGCTGCTTCATCCCCCGCTGCTGCTCGGGTAGCTGTGTACAGCTAGTCCTGACTAGGTTGGCTAGTGACTCTTGGGGACACAACTTTGGATGTCTGAAGATGTGCAGAGTGAAGGTATATGCAGAATAGCCCTTGTGAGACCCTCTCTGTGCCATGCCCAGCTCACCCCGGGCAGACCAATGAGCACCTGTGCTTACCCATGACACATTCTACCTTGTTTTGTGAGCATTGCTGATGTCCCTGGAGGTTAGGAGTGTGTTAGCTGTCATAGCACAGAGGTGTTGGTATCTGTGCAGGGGTTCTCCCACAGGTCCCCCTCAAATGAAATGGTGCTTCACCTCCCCAGCTCCCATAAAAAGGTGAACATGGCAGCAAAGCCACTCCAGGCCAGGGCTGCCCGGGATACTCCTCTTGCACTTCAACTCCCCTGGGTGAGCCCCTGCAAACATTTGGCAATCTGGGGTGTAATCTGGATTAGTAACAAAAGTGTATTTTAGAGGCAATTCACCGAGAACAGTGACAGGAAGATCTGGCGAGGATCCCATGGATGACAGCAGCACTCCTAATTCAGACGCCAGCCTGGTACATGGCTGGGAGCTAAAGCATAGACTGTCTGCCTTCATCTCAAAGCCCATGGCATCTTTCAGGAAAGGTACAGTGTGGTATTGACCTCTGCATCTATCTCCACACCCCCCTCAGTGGTCTCCTTCTGCCTTCCTGAACTCCTCCTGAACAGGTTTCCTTGCCTGCAATGTCTCATCCTAAGCCCTCCATGGCTGAAATAATGCCTTCTCCTATCAAAAGGGGTGGGCTGGGGGAAGGGGGTGCTTTAATTAAAGAAATTAAATCAAATCTTCAGAGATTTGGGGGTTTTAGAACCTGAGAACTTTCTAAAATAAAACACTTTTATTACTTGAAACAACAAAAAAAGTGAAGAAAAAGCAGGTGAAATTAAGCTAATGAAAATCTAAATAATTTAACTGAGAAAAGAATTCTCAATAAATGCTGGCTTTATTTTTTAACTCTCAAATGTCAGACCTTTTTTCTTCTAAGATCTCACCCACGGGCTCTCTGGGGTCCCAGCTGTCCCATGGTGCTGGCTGTTGTGGCAGGACAAAGCCCCGCGGGGCAGGACAGAGGCGCTGCTCCAGCTTCGCCTCCCTCTCTCCTGCCACAGCAGCTGCTCTTGCCCTTCTCTCCTGGCCACCGAAAGGTGAGCAGGGGGTGCTGCTGGGGAAATGTCCCCAGCTCTCCATGCCAGGCTCTGCACGCAGAGCAGGGGCCACTCCCCACATGGTGCACGCACAGCTGGGAACCTCTCCTGCCTGGCCATGGGACGTGGCACCAGGAATCACCCAAAATGGGCACTCAGAAACCACTGGGCCAGGGGAGGATGAGCGAGTGGCTTCCCTCACTGCCGCCATCCTCCTCCTCCTCCCCCGATGCCTCCTCACTGCCACCACTCAGCACCCACAGCTGGTCCAGGGCCAGGCAGAGCTGTGGGCGCAGGGTGCTGCCATGTCCGCAGAGAGCAGAGGCGGGCAGGGAGATGGAGGTGGCCTCCTTGGGATGCCCCAGGCAGAGAGAGAGAGCTCTGTCCCCCTCCTGCCCTTGGCACGCACGTTGGTGCATCCAGCACCATGGTCCCAGGGCATGGGGCCAGTGCCAGGGACCTCAGCCCTGGTCTCAGGGCCAGAGATGGGGGCAAGGGAGCTGGGCTCTGAGGGTCTTACTGCAGCTTGGCGACCACCAGTTCCTGCCGGAGGAGGAGAAGGCGCCTCTCACTCTGCTCGCAGCCTGGTGCTCAGCACGGGCTCTGTGCATCTCCACTTGCCTTAACTGGTCTCTGACACCTGATCCTACCCGAGCCTCTTGCACTACAGGAACCTCTTCTTTGCTCCAGCCTGCCACCAGGGCCCCAGGGCCTGCGGCGGCTCAGGGTTCTCTTGCCAGGATCAACATGGCCCAAGAGCACTGGCAGAACCTTTAGCTCCCTTCACCACCTGCTCCCCAAAGCTTGCTGCAGCCAGGCTGTGCTGACCGCAGTGACCCCTGAACATTGCTGGCTTTAGTCCTCAGCTTACAAAATCCTTCAATCTTTTTGGATGTCACTGATGTCACTTGTCCTCTCAGAAGATTTCCGGAAATGGGCAAACAGAATGGGCTCTTCCAGACTTTTATGTCGACCAACAACCTTCTTTGTTACTCTGGGCTTTATATGTTTTTAATTTATGCCTCTTTGCAGTGCCACAGTGAGCCCGTGCTTCCCACAGCAGCATCCTCAGTGACATGTGGCAGAGCTGAAGTTGGTATCGGTGAAGTGGAAAAAGGTTTATTGTCACATCTTTCCTTTGCTGGTGAAATCGAATTAGAGCTGTTAGAAGAAAACAAAAAAAAAGTCACCTCCATACCAGAGACATCCCAGTAGCATCACAGCTTTAGAGGCAGCTGAATTGCTTGGTTTCCCTCCACAGGAGCTGGTGGGCTCAGCACTTTCATAGGTTGTTTGAAACTTCCACAGATTGGAGGTTACCAATTCTTGCCATTTCATCACAAGTAGTACTTCCTTTTTTAAAAAAACAACACCATAGTCATTTTGCAGTTTCTGGTGGATTTTTTCAGCTAACTCTTACCCTTATGATTATCAAGAAGGATTAGGAAACATGTCCTTCAAAGCCATGAAGCAAATACACAGAGGTTAAATCTCCCATGTGTTCAACCAGTGCTAGCACTTAGGGGGACTCATCTGCTAGTTTGTGAATGTACAGGATGAGCAACGGTCCTGCAATACACCAAGGATCCCACAGCACTACTGATGAATCCATTGTGCCAAACAAGGGCAAATCAGAGCGAGTTTTGCAAGGTGTCCCAAACCAAGCAGCCCTCCAAACTGGACAATCAGAAAGAGGAGCCATGTGAGCTCTTCTTTACCATTACAAATCATGACAGCACTCCCATAATGACCATGTGGGTTTTTGAAAGATTTTGCATGCTCTGGTTTGTGTTCACGGTCTAAGCTGAGCCCATTGTTGCAGCATCTCAGGGTGAGATGCTTGGTCCACATATGCTTGGATATGGTTCACATATGCTTGGGCCAGTTCATGGTAACTGGTCTAAGGTACCCACTGCAGCACATCATTTAGGACATGGACTTTTCTGCATGTGCTGATGCTTTTCCAGTCCACCAATGAATATCAGAGACCAAGCATGGTGGTGCTTCAGAAAGACATCATTCTCCATTGTCATTAGCATCCATGAGCATGGACTGTCATGGCACCCTACACCACTTCATGAACCAGTTCTTTGCTGGCTGCAATAGTTCCTCTGGAAAATTGTCTCACTGTCAGTGAGGCTTTCCCACTTTGACCTTCAGAAAAATTAAAAGAGCAGCAGAAGGACAGAGGGCTTCTGATTTATGCCTGCTTTGATCTGCATAGCAAATGTCATCACAACATGTGTAGGATACTGTCCACAACAGCCTTATGCACGATCCAGTGGTGGGAACGCTGGAGAAGCCAGATCGGGGTTCACTGCTGTTTCCCCTGGCTGCCATGGACATAATTAGGTAGTGCTGGGCCATGACTGAACTCAGGCAAAGTTTTCCCACTTGTGCTCCAAAGAGATTCCATTATCATTATTTTTGTTATGGCCCAGCTGATGTTATGACATTTGTACTTGCCAACAACCGCTATAGATCCTGTTTGGTGGTGAGGATCTCTCCGACATGTGCAGATATAATTGCCTACCCCACTGAGAAGTCTTTTCTGTAGTGCCAGTGACCTACTCAGTTCAACATTTTTTTTTCCTAGAATAGCAGGTGTTTTGCAGAATTCACAGTCGCTCAGAGTCTGGCAGGGGCTGTAAGAGGGATGCTCCTACACTGGCCTGACGTTGGTATGAATATGTAAAGATCTGAACCAAAATGGGAAGAAAGGGATTAAAATAAAGACAAGCTCCCTGGTATGTGTAACAATACATTACAATGACATGTAGGGAAAGCTGTGTTATTGTAATGACCCCCTTATTGTGTGACATAAGCAACATGTTAATTAGTGTAACAGATACTGATAGCCCTGGCATACTGGAGATGGTACCTGTTTTACTCCTCACTAAGAAACATCCAACACTAGATGCTGTTGGCTTACTAAGTAATTTAGTACCATCAGCAATGTGCCAGAGTAAGGGAAAGACTTATCTCCTGGCTGGCTGTTAGCTCTCTGTATGTTTTTGAACTAAATAAAAGGCAGTTTCAAGAAAATTTAAAAAAAAAAAAAAAAAAGGAAGGCTCTTTCACAGAATCACTGAATATTTGAGGATGGAAGAGACCTTCAGAGCTCATCGATCCTTCTCCTGAAGCGGGGCAGTAGAGCAGGTAGTTCAGGGCTGTGTCTGCTTGGGTTGTATCTGCAGTATTTCCTATTAGTCAGTCCGTTATGCTTTTCCCAGTTGCTTCAAGTCAGCTTGTTGTGCTGGAAGCAGCAGAGCAGATCCAAAACGATCAAAAGCAATTAGGGATTCCTGGGAAAGATCTCACAAGGAATCTGCAACAAACTTTAAGTAATTATGTTGTTACAGTTTACTGTGTATGTATTAGCTTAAAACTAATTATTAAACCCCACAGAAGATACTTGAAATAATTATTCTCATTTGGAGAGACACGCTTGAAATGACAACTCTGATTTGCAGAATCGCATTAGCTACTGCGCAAAGCTAACCAACCCTGGGAGCAAAGGCACAAACACTCCTGTTATTCCATCAGGACTGTGGAGTCTGAACTCCAAAATCACAACAAACTGGCCCCAGTAAAGGGCAAAGTCAGGTGGACAATCAGGGTGCCAGTCCAAGTTTAGTCTGTAGACCTGCTCTGCAGTGCCACCATGCCCAGCAAGAGTAGACTGAGGCATGTGGTGGGGGAACTCTTCCCCAAGCACCCAGCAGTCCCTTCTCTTGGGATTTTCCATGCGTATGTATTAAAACTACACAATGTACACATGGAAAAACAAACACACTCATGAATTTCAATTCAGGAAAGAATCCATTTTACTGTAAACAGTGAAGCATTGAGAACAGAGATTCTGACAAAACCTTTCACTCTGCTTCTTATTTATCTTATTTTCACACATGAAAATAAACCCCTGTACTGAACCCTCTCTATAGTACCGGGTGCAGGCAGAATGGGGACGAGGTCACACTGACTGCACCAAATTGGTTTATGTATCTTGCTAAATCAGATTACAGACAGGAGACTTAAATTAAATTGAATATCAAAAATTTAAATGCATTTTATGAATCTTCCAGCTTCTACAAGTGCACAGCATTCAAAATAACGAAGGGATGTAAAATATGCATCCTGGGGTGTTTCTGCTGGCTATAACCTTTAACAGTGTTCCTCTGTTGTGTTGAGAAGCTGAACTCATGCATATTCACTGAGCAGATTTTCGCTGTTCAAGTAGCCGCCTGAGCATCGCCTGCAAGTGCTGCTGATTCATGTCCAACCAAGTGCCCCATTTCTTCATGCTCGGGAAACTGCCCAATGAGACTCGTCAAACATTGTGTGCCTTAAAGCTTTCTCAGAGAGACAAAATCCACAAAACCATGATTAGGCCTGAGCAAGTCCCCAGAGTTACCTGCCAGTCTTTACATTTACAACATAAAAGCTCTGAGGTCTGCTGCCGAGGTTTTACAGTTCATCTTTTTATGGTTAATAAAACTGGGGGAGCTATTTTGATAAATATGTCAATAAATACACTTGGGAATGAACATAGGGGAGGATTTTGCTATGTTTATTGCAATTTAAATAATAAAAAGGCAGATGATACACTAAAAGAATTATTTCTTTTGCATGAAGAAATCTCCCAACACCTGCATGGCCAGGTGTTGACAGCTCCAGTGCTGGAGAAGAAATAGGGAAAATTAGGCAAGAAAAAGAGTTTCTTGGTAATGACAATGGCTGACACCAGGGCCCTGCAGTTCTGCTAGGTGTTAGAGAGGAGATCCCTAAGGAGGAGATCCCTAATCTGAGACCCCATTGTGGCAGCCCTCCATTGACACCACAAGGAGTCCTATACAGGAGCAGGTGACCAGCTCTAGACCCAGCACCAGAGCCACAGCTGACAGCAGGGTCCGTGAATCCTGCAGGGTGACTGCACTTACGAAGCACCAGTTGCTGTTTGTTGGCCATAAGGAAAGGCAGCCTGAACATTTCACCTGCAGATACTGAAGAAAGAGACACTTGGTGACCTGCCTCCCACCTGTACGCTTCGTTCAGGCAGTGCCACAGCATTTGACAGCACTGTCCCACATTTTGATCTGAAGTCTATCACTAAGCAAAATTAATGACCCCCTTAGAGATTTGGGGAGATTTTCCAATAAATAATTCTCATGGAGATCTGCTCTGTATTTGAGGTGTTTCTAATAGGTTCCACCACAAGTTATTCTTAGCTTGAGATAACATCAAATCCAGTATTAAATGTCGATGATAACAGTAGCCAATGCCATGGTATTTGTTGGGATGGGAAATGATGACTGTGATTAATAAATTCATTATGCAACTTGACTGCTTGGTTACAGGATTTAACAGCTCTTTCAAACTTGCAAAAAAACAAATTGCAATTGGTCTCCTTCTCTGGAGGCATTCAAAACCCACCTGGACACGTTCCTGTCTGACCTGATCTAGGTGATCCTGCTCCGGCAGGGGCACTGGACTAGATGATCTTTCAAGGTCCCTTCCAATCCCTAACATTCTGTGATTCTGTGAAATTGTGAATGATGCTACTGGAACCAAGGTGGCACAATGTGTGGTACTGTGTTGGAGGGCAGTGGCCCAAGGATGTCAGAGGGATAGCAGAAACCAAAACACTGTGTGAGGTGCCAGCACAAAGTGGTTTGGCAAAGAGCAAAATAGGGATCAAAGTTAAATAGATGAGGTGTAATATTTCCTCTGGCATGGCAATAATGAGACTGTCACTGGCCCATAAATCTAATTCTAAGGCCCAGGCTTTCAGAGGAGGTTGACCCACTGGAAGAAGTTCAGCAAATCGACACAGAAATAGCTAAAGGTTTGAAAATCTCTGCATAAGGATCTCCAAACAGTCAGTGTTTCTCTGGTTACTGCAAGTTCCCAAATGACCAGTCTCTGGTCTGCGACAAGCAATCAGAGCACCCTTGCTGGAGGTAGACATCCAAACTCAGTGCGGCATACTGCCAAAAACATTTAGCTTTTGCAAAGATCACTTTGCATCCATGTCAGGGTAACTCCGGAAGCTAGTTTGAACAAGGAAAGGGAAGTCTTGTCATCACAGAGGGAAGAAAACCAGTTGGATTAAAAGAAAAACCTTCTCGAGAGAGTCAGTGACTGCTTTGAGTGAACAGTATGACAGAGGCTTCTGAGATATATTCCGAAGATGGGTGCCAGCCTTCCCTAGATTGTCATTTGAGAATGAACAAGATCAAGGGAAGAAAAATACAAATATTTCTTTTTTCTTGCTTTACAAGTCTTTATTTTGACTATAATGCTTTGCTCATACTGCTAAAGAAAGTCTAGTTGCAGGAAGATTTTAGATCTTTGTCTCCAATTGCTGAAAAGCATAACTACGAATGCTCAGAATCAGATCCTTCAGGTATTAGCAATGGACAGTAATAAGATGTTGCAGTCTACCTGGGGAAAACTTACCATACCAGTCGAAGAAAATTAAATCATGACACCTGGGAGGTCTTGCGGTTTGGGACAGTGGGAGAGTAAACCATGTAACATCACAGTCCTGTTGGGGTGCTGGGGATGAGTTGAAGGAATACAATTTAATACATAAAGAAGAAAGAGAGACCACAAATCATAGATTTACCTGCAGGGAAGGTTTCAAATAATGAAATGCTGAATCCAGCCATCAAGAGCAGATCAGGAACCAGTAGCAAAAACCTGAAACCAGGCTACTCCAGACTAAAACTGAAATACCAGAGTCAGGGATGATAGTTTACACTTCTTGGAGTGTGCAGTAAATTGGATGTCTCCCTAAAATATATTCTGTAGTTCATCCCCAAATGGTCAATGCCATGAAGGAGTTATGTCCTCTGTCCAGTGAGATGTGACACACTGGAAGATAACATAGATTCATTCTGGAGAAGCCTTGAGAAAAATCTCTCGTGTTTTTACACACAAACTAAGATGTATCAATATGGGTTACTGGACAATGATTTATGAAAACTAAAAAGCACATAAAAAATGAGCTAAAGAGTAAATAAATTGGGTTTGATGGAAACAGACAAAGCTTCAGAAAGCAGCATCAGTATTGGTATGACCAGTGTTGGATGAATATCTGAGATAAGAATTTCTTCACCTGTTCCTTGGTGATGCTGTGATGTTAAGACCAAGATTAGGACAGAAACTGCTGGAAGTGGCCAGCATGTTCCACTGCACATTTGTCTGGCCAGTAGAATTCGGCACAGAGTGATGGGGACACCAACAGCGGTCACAGATGACTGCAGGTTGGAGACTGCTGTGCTTTCTTACCTCTTATTGCTATTGTCAAAGGACAGGGGTCAACATCTTGGCCAGCTGCTGCCTTCCCACTGTGAAGCGTGAAACTTAAGAACCAGACCCTCCCACTGCTTTGATCAAGGGGAAGATGCTTCCTGGCTGGGCTGGCTTCAGGGAGCAGTGCTCAAAACCACCCCTTCCAGAGCAGGATCTGTCCCCCCAGCATGTCTCCCTGCTGGCCTTTGGGAGCCCACTCCATGCACAGTTGGTGATGGTGCCGTTTGTGGAGGCGGCTGGAGAAGGGCGGTAGTGCAGCTCTGCTCAGGCACCACGACGCTGTGCACTGGAGTATGTAATTGTAATTAGCTGTTAAACCCAACGACTACTGCTCGCACAAGCCTATCAAAGGCTATTCCTAATGATATTGACATTATTCCATCCACATTTCAGCTTGCATGTTTTCTATTAAGATTATTTATATGGTCCTTAAAGGAAGCCTCGCAGCCTCTATTTGCCATTCCAAGGCAGTTGCATTAACTTTGTCTAATGGGACATTTCAGCTATTAAACATGGAATAATTCCAGTTTAAGTATACTTCAGAAAGTTAGACATTAATTACAGCAACAAGCTTAAAAGAATTAAACGCAACTAATTAATGGGCTGCTTCATTGTTTGTCAGAAGTGATTTCTTCCGATAGGAAATGGGGTTTAAGACCAACTTTACAAATGGGAAGTAATCACAGATCTGAAAATTTATCTCCTTCCAGAAAATTTGGCAATAATTTCTGCTGGGAATGAAAGTTAATCAGGAAGGCACCTCCAAGCCATGCTGAACTCTAATCCCAATATTTAATTGTAATTCTTACTTTTCATTAAACTTGTAAACTTTAGAAAGCAGGTTGTTTTGTTTTGTTTTTTTTACTTTATTGTAACTACATTCACAATATTCCTAACACGTAAGGCAAAGTGTTTTTCAACAAGATTTCTCTTCTTGATTTTCATCTGACACTTCCAACTGTACCTTCTTGGTTCCAGTTCTGGAGCAATGACTCTTGTGTGTTAGTTTGGTCATCCAGTTACACCATTAGATAGCACTTCACAAAAGTGATGTTACATTTTTCATTACTATTATTTTATTATTATATTAGTTACTTTGAAACTCAGTTTTGGGTTTGGTTCATTGTTTTTGTTTTTAATCTTGAATTTTGGGGTTTTCAAATAAAAAATATGTTCAGAGGAGAAGAAGAAAAAAAAAAGGAAAGGTATAAGGTTTTTTTATCCAATCCCATATGACAGTGCATATGATAGATAGTCCAGTTCCAGAGTCCATACTTCAGAAAGCACCAAAACCAAACAATTCAGAAAAGACCTGCAGAAGTTATTTGAGGATGAGAAAATGCCTTTTAGCAAAAGACCAAAACATTTCATTTGTGGTTTTCAGGCAGAGGACGGTTGCTGAACTGCCATTAAAACTTTCTCTCTGGCCAGCCAAGTAAGACAAACATAGTCACGATGCTTACATCTGCTGTAGGAGGTTTTGCAGCTTTGCAGAAAAAAAAAAAATAGGGGCCTTCAAATCAAAAGTGACTGACTTGCTCTATGACAGTGCAAAATGATGATGTGATTGCAGCTCCTGGGGCCATGCTAGCAAAGAGATTTCTGACCAGAGTTAGACTTGCACCCTTGCAGGCAAAGGCACCTACAAGCTCGAAGCTGCAGGTAGATACATCTGTGATAGATACACAGTGAGGTATTTAATGGGGGATTAACCACTGGGGTCCATCACTAGGAATAAGGTGAATCCCAGAACTTTTTCTACAAGGTGCACTCAAAAGATAGAGTCCATGTAGGGGGCACTAGGTGGGACTGGCCTGGAAGCCATGTCTAGGTCAGTCTAGACAGTCACTGGGATCTCACATGCCTTCAAATCCAGGACCTTTCTATTGTCCCTCAGGGTATGTGAGCATGAGTGGAAAGTGTTCAGTAAATGTTCAGGAAGCTCGACAGCAAAATTGACAGAATGGATTAATGTAACCTCTCTGCCACGTGGGCAGAAGAATGTACTGCCATGGTATCCACATCCAAGGGTGGATCGTGGCATTGGTGGAGGGAGAAATGAGCAGGATTAGCAGTAAAGGGCCCTACAGGTATTCCTGCAAAGCACAAGGGACTCACTGATCCAACTCCTCTCCTGGACAGTGATGTGGTGCATGCAGGAGGAGCCCAGACTGGGGCTGGAGGTGGTTGCACAGGCATGCTGGGGCTGGCGGATGGCTGTGCATTACGGATCTGAGCAGCTATGGAGCCCTGGGTTACACAGAGATTATTCTAATCCTTTCATTAGTTTAAATCCTGCTTTTCTCCAGCATAGTTGATACTATTACAAGGAGAAAGGAGTCAGTGGTGCAGGAGCACACTTACCCTTTTCTGCCAAGAAGGAGCTGAGATAATCCCCTTTGTTGAACTGGGATGAATGGTGTGTGATTGGCACCACCGGTCCCTCTGCTAATCACACCAGAGTAGATGGAGATGCTCCATGCACACACAGCAGCTTGGGAAAGAAGCAAATGCCTCAGAAGGCATTTCTTAATCAGGAAGATTTCATTTCTGCAGAGTAACGTATTTATCATCATCCACGCTTCCAGAGCACAGCTCAGCAGGATCAGGGTACATCACCCTCCCTTGCCAGGGTGGGGTGGGAGTGCCCCACAAGGGAGCCAGCATCTTCCAGGAGAGACTCCCAGCAAGAGAGCATTCTTGTACTCCAGTGTCACTGGGAGAGAGCCAGGAATGTTCTTGTCAAAGCAGTACCTGTTGTCACCACTGTCACAGGGGACTGCATCAGAGACTTCTATCCTCTCTGGACAGGGTGAATTGAGAAAGACAAGTGTGATCACTTCTCCTTTTGAGAAGTTCTGGTCATTAAAACCCCTGGGAGGTGCAGATCCACCTCTGTGATCAATGTCAAATCTGATCTCTGTGTTCTCTGTTTCCACGGGGCTCTAGAGATTCCCTGGATGGCCACAGGCAATCGCCCACTTGGCTCCCAGCCCTTCCAGGGTCCTCCAGGACATGCCTAGCTCCAAGCTGAGCAAGGAAGTCCACTTCTCCCTTAAGGTGATGTGATCCATCAGACAGAGACCAGTCCATTGTCAGACAGGAGACTTAAAAGCAGTGAAGCCAGTGTACTTGGGTTGGTGGGTTGGTAAGTTGGTTGGTTTGCTTTTTGACTTCCAGCACTGAGTGACCTTTCTGGATTCAGGTGAGGTATCTGCCCCCTGCCAAGGTCCAAACCCACAGATGCCTGTCCTGCTCTATTGCTCTGTCTATAGGACCATCCTCCTCTGCTGGGGTGGAGGGTCTGAGCATACACTGTGGAGTCAGCAAAACAGACATGCCCGACTGGTGTCCCATTCAGTAGGGCATGCAGGATGAAGATTGCTCCAGGCCTGATTTCTGGGTCATTTCCATCTCCTACAGGCACCACATCCCTACCCAGCAGGGCAAGACGAGTCCACCAAGTATATCTCTTAGCATCTGTTGCTGCTGAGCTGCAAATAGTGCTGGAGAGTCTGGACAGCCCAGGTCTACCTCAACCTATCAGCTTGACATGGGGCCAGGAGGCTGCACTTGGCCACCTCCTGCTATTAGGGCCTTTGTTTATCACTTCAAATAATGTGTTTTGCCCCAAATCCAAAATGCTAATCAACTTTAAGTGATCACTTTGTACCCCTGTGGTTACTCCTGTACCAGATGGGGGGGGGGATCTCTTCTCCTCAGTGGTGACCCTTTGTCCAAGGCTCAGCATGGGACAAAGCTTGTCTGGTGCTGCTGGTGTGCTGGGTGGAAGGGGCCATGTGCTGGATGGGACACACAGCCTGCCTGCCTGCCTGCCAACCCTGGCTGGCAAAGGGTCTAAGGCCCTCTCAGGAAGGCACATGGCATTGGCACCCCCCAGTGTATCCCAGGGCCTTCCAGTTCAGCAGAACTGAGCTGGATTCAGTCTAGGGACTTCCTGGCAATGAATCCAACCTGTATCCCTAGCACCAGCCAGCTGCAAATGGTTACCACACGCCCACCATTCATCTGTACCATGGATGCCTGCCAAAGCCAGTGATGCTGCCAGCAGCTTTTCCCCTGTCCCGCCTCCAGGGTTGGTGAACAGCTGCCCTTCCTCTGAGCAGATGTTCTCGGTTCTGTTGCCTTTGCCCCCAGAGCTATTACCTGATATCAATCTGCATTGCACAAGCCTTCTATCTAATAAGACAGCTAATTACAGGATTGAATTCCTTTGTGTCTTTTAAGAATATTATGCCGTGACCTAGCTGGAGTTACGAAAGTAGCCAAAGACCCTGAACAAACCATGTGGAAGGGCAAATGCTTGTCAAAGGACCAGGATGGCTCCTGACTCACTGCCTAGCATTTGCTGTGGCACTGGTCACATCGGTGTGCTCAGCTGCCACAGTGGATATCCTTGTCCTGTGCTACAGAGAAAGCTGGAAAAGAGGCAGCATCTGAAGTGCTGAGCCAGTCCTTGCAGACGCCTTTCTGATCCATTTCACTGCTGAGGGACATCTAGGAAGAAGCCCACAATTTTCCCTGAGTTCCAAGTGCCTCATGATTCATTTTGTCCCCTGAAAAGTCATGTTCCATTCCCAATTCCTCTGTGTCAAGTGAGACAGAGACATGACTGTCTATAAGGAAAGAGTAGCTTGTTCTCGTGGCTCAGATATAATCCCTGGCTGACCTTGGCCGACCTCACACCTGAGATATTCCTTCAAGATCTCCCATGAAGAAGAGGTGATCTGGTGGGGTCACATTCACGCTGTATATTCAGGTCGGGGCTCTGGCTCTGCGATACCCAGGAGTGCTGGCAGCAGCTCTGTGACAGCAAGTTGGAGCTCCTGAAACCTGGAAGAGAGGTGTCACTTCAAAATTACAGCAATTGCTGACTAGAGCCCAGAGGTCCCCGAGGGAAAGGGCAGCAAAATTCCTGGTGTTCGTTAGCAGGAGGATGTACAGGCAAAGCTGCGGAAGCTAGAAGGTTTATTTTGGAAATTTCTTTTCTATGTCTGACTTCTCCTAAAAATTTTATCTAAAAATTTGCTGGAGGTCACTGTCAGACATACCAGGCTAGGTGCACCTCTCATGGCTATTTGTCTGTTGGATGCGTGGAGTTTTGGAACAAAATACCTGGGAAAATTTTAGACCATTTAGGACAGACAGCACTTTAAATATTAACCCCATTTGCTCA
This sequence comes from Todiramphus chloris collaris, assembly GCA_025345505.1. Classification (NCBI taxonomy): domain Eukaryota; kingdom Metazoa; phylum Chordata; class Aves; order Coraciiformes; family Alcedinidae; genus Todiramphus; species Todiramphus chloris. Next base: position 186,403 of record JANVCC010000296.1, on the reverse strand, counting down.
CTAAGTAGGGAAGAGAGAACACCAGTTCTATGGAGTAAATCTCTTTCCTGTCTCACCATAACTCAGGTAATGATGATTTTGGGAGATCAGCTGTTTCGCAGGCTCGAGTCACAGCACAGAGCATGGGGCTGGCATGAAAACTGGCAGGAGATAATCAAATTGTACTGGAGCAGATGTAATAACAGAGGAAGATAAATGGGTGGGAGTTAGGAGGGAAGCAGCAATAGTGAACAGGGACTGTAAGACCCGATAGATTAAACAAGATAAAAAGCAATAAATATGTACATTTCTAGTAAACAAGGATTAATGGGAAACAGCAGATGTTGCAAGGATGGATTTATTGGAGCCAGAAGGAGGAGCAGAGGGTAACAGAACTAATGAGACATTATGAGGAAACAGAAACAGTGGCTGGTAAGCCTTGCACCATCGCGGCGAAGAGGAAAAGCAAGGGCCAGACTGGTGGTCCCCCATTGCTTTGGTTAATGAAGAGGACAGGAAGCTTGTCTGTAGGAGACAAGAAGAATGACCAGATTGGCCTCTCTGCACTTCGGTCTCACATCTTCATGACTCAGAGACAGGCTGTGATGAAGACAGTCATTCCTGTAGGAGCTCTAGTTCCCCCATGCCAGCTCCCTGCATGGAGCTTGTTGCTACTAGTTATCGTTGGAATCAGGATGTTCTTCTGCTCTCCTAAGAAGTGTGCTGTCTGTGAGGATACAGCCTCCCACAAGCAGCACCAACTGTTCTGTTTTATTGCTCACAGAGGAGCAGAGCTTGAACCTATCTCTCTCTTCCTTTACAGGCAGGACCTCCAAGGGTCCTTCATGAGAAGCTTGAAGCCTTGACCCTATTGCACAACCAATTTACCAAACACCTTTATGCAGAGGTTTGGTCACTACCTGCCTTCCATTGCTATTGCAGAGACCCAGAACAAGGAGGGCAGGGAATCACTTGGCAGCCTAAGCTTGCCCAGCTTGGAGATGCTTTCAGAGCCAAGGAGCTGGGGAGCATATCAGGCAGTTCTGGCCAAGGACAGGAGTGTGAATTCCTTACCCTGCTAAACTGTCCACCAGCTGCTGAGAGATGGGAGCCATTCATTAAATGTAATTTCCCTTTTCCCATCAGGCTGTAGATTCTGCAGTGATAAAATTAATTAACAACTGCAATAAAACCAAAACCTTCCCTGTTTTGTCAGAATGAGTTATAGATTTTATAATGTCTCCACCATGCAGGGGAGAACAAGGGGCTGAAGTGTTCCACAAGTTGTGATCCCTTAAGCTCTAAATCACTTTGTTCTCCTTGGGGAAACATGTACAAGGAGGCCTGGATCTACCTCCAGGAAGGCAGGGAGACAAATGGCCTGAATATCCAGGAAGAGGTCCTGATGGCCAGGAGAGCTAGAGGATGGGTTCCATCTCTGAGGCTGCAGGGATCCTGGGTTCATGACAGAGACCAGAGGATGAGAAAGGTCCTGTGTGAAGCCCGGGCCTTTTCTCTGTAGTAGACATTGTTTTCAGAACCCCTCCCAGCCCACAAACAGGTGGAAAGTGTCATCAGGCCGTGTGAGGTCATGGGTAAATCCTGCACCTACGAGAAAATGTGTGGTGCTCCAGAGACCACACTCCAGCCTAGGAAGGTAATGCATCCATGCTTTCAATGTGCTGGGCACCAAGGTGGGTGGCAGAGGAGAGATTCATGTCCCAATCCAGCATTATCTGATCATGAGAGCCACAGGGGATGTTATTCCCCATGCTGGAGGGGTGACTTCCTCACCAGGGATGGTGGCTCCTCTAAGACCCTGTGGACAAAGCTGCAGTGCTTGGGCAGACACAGAATGAGTCTGTTCATGCCCCATGTTAGTACCACCAGCTTGTGGAAGTCCCTAGATGACAGCTGACCAGATGTTCTGTGGTGGTACACCTCAGGCACCTCTTACTTCACCAAGAGATGCTGACCACAAACCCCAGTGAGAGCTTCAGCTGCTGATGTGCCTCTGAAGCAGCTGGATGCTCTGCATTGCCAGACACCCCTTTCAACCTGCACACCACTACAGCCTGCTTTCTGTGAGATGGGTGATGGGAGATTGCTCCTTGCCCAAAGCTGGGCTGGATAAGGAAAGCAAAGGTGTTTGGGGCTGAGTTTCTGTGCCCTCAAGGGGAGAACAACATGGATGTCTTGGTGCACTGCATCGGGACACTGGGCAAGGACCAGATAGCTGATTTGTGTCCTGGGGCTTGTGTCCTATCCCCGACAGTATCCCCTGACAAGGGAGATGCAAGGGAAAAATCTCAAAAATAAGTACTGACTCTGACAATGTCCAAATTTTCAGTGGCATGAGTCCTAATGCTTCCATCTGAGAGCAGTATTCCCATCTAGTCTGTGCTCTTAATTAAATCAATTATATTAAGTAATTGAATTAAGAGCCATTTATATGAGCCTGATTATTTCAGGTCTTTGTGGAGTCATTAAGAGGGCAAAGATTTCAAGCAGGACCTGACTGCACCAGGGATATAACTAAATCTTGCTGGTGCAAGACAGAGAGAAAAGCCCCAGCAAAATCCTGCTGCGTGGAGCCACAAGTGGATTTTTTCTTCACATTAAGACACCAACACTTATGTGTCCTCACATGGGGCAGATATATATATCTGAGGTTGTGAACTCTCCGACCTTGGAGGTTTCAAGATCATAGTGAATAAAAGCCCTGAGCAACTTTTGTCTGATCTCCATCTGATCCTGCTCCAAGCGGGAGGTTGCTCTAGAGATATCCTGAGAACCCCTCCAACTTCAATCCTGCTGTGATCCCATTAGTTACTAATGGGACCTCGGCTCCCTTGCCACGGCTGCTACCTGTTGGTTCTGAAAAAATATTAAGTTTTTGTTGGGTGACTCCTGTTAGGGTGAGAGCAAATCTCTCCAGACTTTTCTGGTTTTTAAAGGAGTTTTGAATTCAGGGCTCTGTGCTGCCGGGAGCAGGGCGGGCAGCAAATCCTGCAGCCACACGTAGCAGCACCTTAATTACAGCCTCTTTGCAACACCAAGGAAACATTTCAGAATGAATAAAATACTTGGTTTTTTTTTTTACCAGAAGCACTTCAGAGGTTTTATATGCTTGGTTTTTAAATAAATGTAGCAGCATTTGCCACGAACAACAAGTATACTGCCATTAAAGCAATAAAGAAAAGATTAGCTCTTCAAGGGAAAATTTTCAATTTGCTTACAGGTGGCATTTAAAACCTCTTCTCTGGGCCTTTCCCTTCCCCATTCTCTGGAACAGGCTGCTTGCCTTCATAGCTGAGATAATCAAGTGTCATCAGTGCAGGAATAATAATAATTAAAAAAAAAAAAGTAGAACTAATCTTATTTAATTCATCTTAATTTTATAGGAAATAAGCAAAAGGACTGGGTTCCTACAGACACGGAGTCTGGCGTGGGGCCTGAAGCTCTTTCCTTCACCTTCAACTGGCTGTTGAAATGCCAGGGAAAGAGAGAAGTCCTTCTATTTAAGAAATTTGCATTTGCTTTCGCTCCCCAGAGACATTCCTGGTTCACTACGGCCAGAGAAAGGAAACCAAATCTCACTGTCGTTCCCAGAGCTGAGTTTTACAACAGACTGATTGTGGCTTAATAACAAGGACTTAATAGAAATACCGAACATTTGCCTCACGGAAAATGGGAATCAAACTGAGCCAGAATACTTGAAAAAGGGAAAAATCTTTCAGACAGCCTGTCTCCAGCAAGAGGCTGCAAGATTAATGCTGGCTTGATCCTCCGGGATTATCCCTGCTTGTGTATTTTTAATTTTCTCGCTGTTATGGATAGGTGCTTTGAACATCTAAATAAATAAGTGATTCAATTGCATAGATACTCCATCAGATTTAATTTTCACATAATAAAGAATTATCTTGTAATGCCATTTGTGCCTGTGTCCTATTAAATAGATCTGCAGAAGATTATTTTCTTTTTCCCAGTTTTACAGTTAAGATGCTTGTTGGTAACACAAAATGACATATCAAGCACTAATGAGAAGGAAAATCTTGTGGGAACCAAATCTCAAAACCACCGTTTGGTACAAAAGCTGGGGATGAACCTTTGGCTGTGCTCCCTGCCTCTGACAAAGACAGATCTTATGGTTTCCCTCCCAGTGCCTCTCTGCCAGCACAGACAGACCTAGTGCCTGTGTCCTCCTTGCTTTTCTGCACCACCTAATGGTTTCTTGCTGTTTCACAGATTAGGAGGGAAAAAAAAAAAAAGCCTTCCCAGTGTTGTCTGGCAGCATCAAAAGCAAAGAATTGCCTTAAATCTCCCTTGGCTCCTGAGGCAGAGCAATGGTCTGTGTGTCTGATGGCTGCAGGCAGCCCTATGTGACTTCTAGCCTGTAGTTCAGACAAATGTTTCCTTTCCCAGCTATGCTGGAAAGGGAACACATGTCTAATAAGACCATAAATACAATCATAACTAGTCTTCATACTGTGCATGAAATAATTAGTGATAGAAGAAATCTCTTTACGGATCACTCACGTTTTATTAGGTAATGTTCTTCTGAAGCTGCTCCACGTGAAACAGGGTTATGGCTGCACAAACATGGCCAGGAAGATGTTTGGATTTTTAACAGGCAAGTCTTTACCTTAGGAAAAAAGTCACATTCGTGTGGGAATGAGTGTGGAGAGAGCAAGTACACCATGGAGACTCCCTGACAAGGTAACTCTTCTCCCCAGTTATTTTCTTTCCATACAAGCTATATCTGAGGAGCACTGTGGTTTAACACATCATGTCAAGCTGCATCAATGCACAGACGATGGATGCTCAAGGAGAGGTGGATCTGGACCTAGGACACACTTCATGAAGGGTGTCCCTTGGCACCAAGTCCTGGGGCAGCAGCAAAGTCTGATTTTTCTCCTGCCATGTCTGATGATGCCAGGAAGAAAGGAAGCAATGAAGGGTCAAAGCAGGGCATTTGTGTGGGGATGAAAGCAGAAGAGCCTGAGCAGAGGCTGGCCAGGAGCCCCCACACAGGACAGGACCCAGGTGGTAGTCCTGGAGAGCAGAGGGCTCCAGAGCATCTGTATCTCACCACAAACCCTTGTCCCTGAGCCAGTCCTTCCACACCATGCTGCAGGTGGTTCAACAATGCAGGGGATAAGCCATCCCAGATACCTCCACCCATACCCATCCCAGAGTCCCACAGCACCTTGCATGATAGAGTGCAATGATCTGAACTGCAGATTATGTCATGTTGAGATATTTGTATTTATTTTATTTGCCATTTTGCTTTGACACCCCCCAGTGTTGCTTGTCTCCACCAGCAGGAAAAATGGATGTTTCCCCTTCTTCCTTTCCCTGAAAACAAAGCTTGAACTCCCACTCACATCACTCAACATCCAGTCTTAAGCAATTGCCCATCCCCTGGGAGACATGTGAGATCACAGCAAACACTGCTCTGCATCTAGCTCTGTTTAAAGGTAATCCACTGAGGAACAAGCAAGAGAGCACTGTACCAATTCTATGGCTTGGAGAGGCCGTTTGGATCACCCACCCTCCCCTCTGAGAAAAAGCAATTCTCCCTGGGTGAAATAAAAGTAGGAGAAAGTCCTTTTCAATCCTACCTTGATGGTCCACCCACTAAGCTGTACAGGGTCTGCAGGGTGTACAGGAGCATCACCTGTGTGACCTGTCTGACCCAGATGTGCTGCTGAGTCACCCAGCATCATGACCAGACAAAACCTCACTGCCACTGGAAGCAGGGCAGCATGTACACATCAGCATGCCCAGAGTCCTCCTGTGCCTGTGCCAGCTCTGGGCAGGACGTCACGAGCCCTGCCAGAACCCTGCTATGATGAGAATGGGAGGAGGAGGATACATGCAAGGATTTGTCTTTGACACAGAGAAATCATCTGGGTTTTGCTAATTGGATAACAAGGTCATTACAGCCTTGGATGTGTAATTCACTGGCTTGAAGTGTGCTTAGAGCACATGATGTGGTTGTCTCAGTGTTGGTGGTGAGGCTTTGGTGACCCCACTGTGAAGATCTGTTTCAGATATGAGACCTGTTGCTCGTGGCTCTGACCATCCTGAGCATGACCCAAGGCTGGGTGAGCCCTGGTCCAGCCTCGTTGCTTGCAGTTTGCCCTGCACAGGCTGTGGGGCTGCTTGGGCACTGCATCACTCTTGCAAGCACCATGAGGCTCCTGAGGCATCCGCCCCAATCCAAATATCAGCACTACCTGTGACCTGCTGCACCATGGATGGAGCTCCCATCACTCCACATGCATGCACAAAAGCACCCACTGCCCTCCTTTCTCCTGACCAAATGAGAAAGGATCTTCTCTTTCTTAGCTTCTCCATCATCCTAAAGGGTCATGCTCCTCCTTTTCAGAGCAAAGCGGCCCACACACTGCCCTCCAAGAACATCTTGCCAACATGCTGGTTGTTCACTTTTCTCTCTTTTGCCAGCAGACAAATGTATTTCAGATGCTTCTTCCTGCCCCATCCTGCAATTCACACAAGAGATGTGTCAGGAGAAACCCAGGCATCACATCTGCATGCAGAGCTCTGGGCAGCACCTGCTTGTTCACACCAAGCACCACCTGTGACCCAGGGAGGTTTCACAGCCTCCCCATAACTCCTTGTTAGTCCATTTCCACACACTTCCTTCCTCTGCACTTGAATAATCTCCATATCTAGCCCACAGACCTGCCTGCTGGCAGAAATACATGATGTGCTTCAACACAGAATCATAGAATCATGGAATGCTTTGGGTTGGATGGGACCTTTAACACTCATCTAGTGCAACCCTCCTGCAGTGAGCAGGGACATCTGCAGCTGGAGCAGGTTGCTGAGTCCCTGCAGTGGTTATACAGAGGCTTTCTGCTGTTGCAGTTTGATCCAGGGCTGCATGGGCATCCTCCATCAGCACGTACAGGATGCTTCAGCCTTCACCTCCATTCTGGAAACAGATTTAGGGAAAGTTTTGTAGCTCTGTTTAAAACTTTAGCCCAGCTCTTGATGTATTTTTCTTTGGGAATATGGCGTTGGGTCTCATAACTACTCTTTTGGGATGTTTTCTGCAAATCTCCTTTTTAATCCTTTGGGTTTCCTAGCAGGATCCTAGGTCACTTGCAAATATCCAGGTAAAGTAAGAATTTATGCCTCTAACAACATGATTAGTCAGCCTTACACCCTGGGAGACCTCCAGGCATGCAATAAATCTTTACTTGCTCTTTAGTGAAGGTACTTTAAAAGACTCTGAGTTTCAGAGTTGATTGTAATGTCTTAAAGAGTTTTCTCTAGCCATATTTAGGAAACTGTTTTGTGCCTCAAACTTTGCTTTTTATTTTGTTTTGAGCTGGAACCAGGAGTACTGTCTCTGCTATGTGGATATGTCATGAAACAACACAGCTATAATTTTATGTCCCCGTTGTAAAATGACTTTGTGTTGTGTTTGCATTTTGAATTTGCTGATGGAACAATAATATTGCATTTGGGTCAGAATTAGGGTCCTTGTACTATGATAGAATTTTATGCTTAATAAGAATAATTTTGTTTGTTATGTGGGCACGGCAAGATTTATGGTGCCTTTAACCATTCACTTTGCTGCTTTTAAGTGGCCAGGTGTTTTGGATGCTGTGATAAGTAAGTACGTTGTTGTCAGTCAGACACTGTAATTGGCTTTTGAAACAAAGACTTCTGGCTTTGGGGATATTTACAAGCAAGTTGTGACATTTTCGACAGATCAGGCAAAGCTGCTGACTGGAAAAAGCTTATTTTTGTGACTATCAGCAGCATGACCTCCCTGGCTTGAAAAGAAAAAAAAAAAGTGATTGTTCTGCTTAGAGCTGACAATGAGGTTTCACATTCTTTCTCGTATTCACAGCATATTCCTAATGCAACCTGGTTTCTAATACAACAGAAACTGCACTTACAGGGATGTATTTGAGTGCTGCACATGCATTCAGACTCTGGTCAGGAAAAGTTTGGGCTTAGATAATGTATTGCTATGATTAGCTGCTGAATACAGAAACACAGTAGCCCAGGCGGCATCAAAATTCCCATTCCTTCTGATCATCAAAGGATGTTGAGAAGGGACATCCAACCCCCTATCACATTTGCAAATGGCATACTCCTCGTAGGAGCATGCGTACTTACTGGCTGCTAATCATCAGTCTTGCTGCCTTCAACGCTAAAAAAGTTGTACTTCTGCTCACCTTCCTGACAGCAACTCCAGAGCCTGCTATTGAGATGACCTAATTAAATGACTGTGAGTCTCTTTTGCTGCGGTCACATCTAGAGCATCCGTGTGAGCTGCCACATGACACCACAACTTCTGGACATGAAACCCTTGATATTTTGTCTTGCTCTTGCTGAGGCTCTGTTCTGCATCCCTATCAAAGTTGTGACAGGCACTACAAAAATGGTGCTGTGTTCACATCTAAGCTTTACACCTCCTGCTCTTTGGGAGTCTAAAAATCAGTACTAAAGTTCAGCACAGCAACAAAACTACCCTGAATTTAGGTTCTGAGATGGAAATGACCTGATGCTAGCAAACTGATATTCTAGGAGGTAACCATAGAAACGTTCCCAGCGGCATATATGGAAGATTAAAAATTGCAAGAAAGCAGAAACATGCTCTGGATTAGTTTTTATTAGTTTTCGTGCAAGGGCACCACCCTGGCAAGGGATTATTAATTACATGTTCTAATTCTGCACTTCTAAGGAGCTGCTTCCACGCAACTGCAGCTGCTTCCTAGACAGATGGAGTGGTCCTTTTCCCTGAAGGCAAAGCAGATCATGCATGTGCACACATGCATGTTTTGCAGCTCTTGCAGTGGCACTGTCAAGTGTGCACGCAGGCGTTGCAATGTCCAGCGCAGGCAGCTGTGCTATGGCTCAGTGCAACTGATGGGGCACTTGGAGTCACAAGGCTGATGTTGCAGAAAAGGTATTGATGTTGTTTTGCTTTTAAATAGGAGAAAAGTCAAACTTCGGAAGAGGGATGGCTGCTAGAAATTTGAAGTTGTTAGCAAGAGGAGGAGAGACTCGGTGGAGTGAGCTGAGCTGTTACCACAGGTTGGGCTTAGCCCACCGAAGGGCTGGACTGGCCTGCCTGACCCCAGAGGACTCTGTAGTCCTCCTGTTGCAGAAATATGGACATGCTCAAGGCTTGGACAGTGAGTCTTTCACCACCCCTGATGAGCTCAGGTGTCAGTGAAATGCAGAAACTATCAGAGCAAAATGTGACTCCAAACAGGATGAAAGCCGTTCTGGGCACAGCCCTGATCTGACGGTAGGCAGCTGCCATCCCCCCGCAGCCCCACCAGCACACGCAGCAAATCACCCCTCCCTGTAAATCCAGGCCTGGAAAAAGGCTCACATTCCCAAAATACATGCCTGTGCTAGTCCCTCTAGGTTTGAATAGTTCATTAAGTATTGCATCTTTATGCTTTTAGGATCCACAGATCCATCTCTCTGTTTTCCCACAAAATCCGTGCCATTTTCACAAGACACAGTAACACCAGAGGACAGTACTATTTTTTGTGCACTTTGGTGCAAAAAAAGGTACAAGATTTGGGGCACCCATGGGCACATCACCATGTCTTATGAGTACTTACAAGTGCCTCTATTGAATAACTTTCATGTACATGCGAAAACCAAATTAAAGCCATCAAAATCGATTTACTTTACGAGTGCAGCCCTGTACTCGCTGCATTTGTTTTGATAATAACTAATGAATCATTAGGTGTGAATCGGAAGAGCAATCATGGTTTAATTTGTTTCACAATACTCCTGTAAGATTCCATGTATAGTATAATTATATTGAAAACCACGAATCATTCATGTAAACTTGCTATTAGCTGTTGCTACTGTAACAAAGAAAAATACGAGGGGGGAAAAAAAACCACAACACACTCAGAAGAAACCCCCAGCCATTAAATCAATCTTCTGGCTCAGCTTTCAAAATGTTTATACTTGACTGGAGACTGATCCCGCAGGCGGGCTGCTGGGGAAGAGGTGCGAAGCTGTCCTCACCAGCCCCAGCCTAACTGTGTCTTGTTCTTAGGGACTGCAGGTGGAGCAGATGGCTCCTCTCTGGAGCTACCGGTGGGACAGAAAATCTCTATACCTCATCCTCCACAGCTCCCACTGGCCCTATGGAGTGAGCAGTGTGCCTTCTTGTTAGGCTCTGGACCAGGGAATCAGCTCTGTGCAAGGACACAGTCGTTATACTCCATGACTTGGCCATGCCCATGCCACCAACGCACACAGCTGGTTAGAGATGACACCTCCTAGACATGACATGGTGCCCTGAATCCTCAGGAGTCTGGGCAGTGCTCAGAGCTCCCTGCTTACACCATCAGATGGGCAGGAACATGAGGGGACCAGGAAGACAGATGGTAATGTGGGGGACAACTCTGTTGCTCCAAGGGCCACGGAATCTCCCAAGGGCAGGTTCAGCTGTTGGTGCTGGTGTACTGTAACCTTTGGGCTAAAGTCCCAGGTGTCTTTGCACTAGGATTGAACCTGGAGACAAACATTCATAAGCTCCAGCATCTAATCTTGTGTCTTACTTTGGTTTAAGATGCTCTGAGCAGAGGTACCAGTTGGAGGCCAGAGCTCTGCAGTATGATGAGACATCTAAGTGTCTTTACCAGTTCTTGCTTACAGAGCAATTAATGTCATACGTGGCAATATCAAAGACAAGGTTTTGATGCACTTGCAGCTCTACTTCTCTGAGACCAAATGGGTGCAAGGCCTACGTGGAAGAGCATAGGGTACAATGCTCAGGAAGTGCTCTGCACAGAGATCTTGTTACAGAAGTTTTCCAGAAAAAAGGATGCAGGTCCAAGGCCTGAACATTGTTCCTTATGGACCTCCCTCCATGGAAGATGTTCCACCATGCTTTACATCTTCAATACAAAAATATTGCCAGATGCCACCGAACTTCTCAAAAAACCCCCAGCAAAACAATACAAATGACTTAGGCTTTCAGGGCAGGATTCCGTTCTCGTGGGCATTTTTATGTGCTTGCTTGCTATTCATTCTACTTTTAACTCTTGTTTCCAATTCAATGCATCTACTTCTTGTATGCACCCTGTTGGACACCCATGAGGACCCTCGATGAGTGAGAACCCCCACTGAGCGAACCACACAATACCACACTCACTTGAAGCTAGCCTGGCTCACTGTTGCAGGACACAAACCTGACTGTCGCCAGGAAAAAATATCTGAGAAAAAAATTTCATACTTCTAAAACAATGGTGATGTTTTGCTAATGACCCAACACACAGCAAGACATGAATGATCCACATCTCAGTTGTTTGTAATTTCTTTTCCTTGTGTCAAAGACTAAAAGAAATACCAGGTGGAATCAAGGGCCAGATGAATCAGACCCACTTCTCCCTTTGCAACATACATTATTGATAATAAATTTTTGCTGAAGATCTATTTGCAGGGTTCATGCTCCTGCCCTTTCCTTGTAGTATCTGGACAGCTTCTCTATAAAATGAATAACAAAAATTAAATCCCTAGTGAGCTTCAAACAGTATCTGATCCCTTTTACTTGTCAAGGACAAAGCTCTGCCTCATAGGGCTCTGCTAACCAGAGTAGTGTGGAAGAGAGGAATTGTTTTTTAGCACAAAGATTTGTAGAGGTTTTGAAATATAGTCCCAGTAGGAATGAGAAACCAAACATTTATATATTTTTCATAGATAATTCTTGAGGGGAAAATTACAAGCAGCCAATGAAAGCATTTAATTTTGGCACAATGTGGTGTGATTTTGATTCTTAAATTGTATAATCAATTACAACATATTATATCGTAAACTGTGTTACGTTCTCTGCAGTCTAGAAGACAACAGCTTAAAAATGAAAAGTGAAAACTTTCCATTGCAAGATCCTGCAGGAATCAAAACCAATGCCACCCTGAAGGACTGGAAGCCCATGAGAGCAAGAGGCAGAGGGATAACGTGAAGGCTTGCATGATGAGTGTCCCCAGCAGGGCAGGATAGATGTGTGGACTTCCTCCTAACTTCTTTAGCCACAGTGTTTTGTGGAAGAGAATTGTACAATTTAGTCATATTTTTAATAAAAACAGCGACAAAAGATACATTTAATCTGTTTTATAGATGCTCTCACATCCTCCTGTTTATTAGCTGTGCATTTTCAGATTGAGAGAGATAATGGATAGTCACTGCAATTCCTATTCCCACACCATTCTTGCATTTCTATACCATTAATAGAGGCTCATGTGTCTGTTGGAGGCTGAATGGATGCAGCCTGTCTAAGAGGGAGGACATTCCAGGTCCCCATCACTCTTGTTACCTTTCTCTGGATCTTTACCAATCTGCTCTTGCCTTTCTAGGATCAGAACTGCACACATACTCAAGGTGGAGGCACACGGTGGGTTATCACCTCATTTTAACAACACCTAAGGCCTCTGAGAAATAATGCGCACTGAGCATTTGTGGAGGACTCCCTGGAGTCATGCCAAGATCTCCTTCCTAGGCAGTAACAGCCAGCTCAGAGGACAGCTTTGTAAATGATTGTGCTTCGCTTTGCAATTATTGACATTGGATTTCATCTGCCACTTTCTGGCTTACTGAGAACTGTAAGGTCCTTCAGCAACTCTTTGCAATCAACTGCTCTTCCTTCCTGCCAAGTTGGAAATATCAGAGGCTGACAAACATGGAAACATCCTTTTTTGCTGAGCAGATTAGATTACACCGTACAACTGAACTAAGGACCAAAGATGAGGTTGAAAGAGGATACTCGTCCTAGGTAAAATAAACTCATACTAGAAAATTAAAAGTTCTAGAGACCAGATTTCCTAATCAATGTCAAGACTTGAAGTGCCAGTGTATTTATTAATCTTAGGATCTGCATTTTTCTATATGTGGGTTTTCTGTCTTGTTCTTTTAATTGCTACATCTCTTGTCTGCTGCCCACCTTCAAGAAAGTTAGTTGAAAAATATTAGACATAAAAAAGAATGTATGCTTGAAACATAGTCCGTTTAGAGAAACTACTAGATTTTACTGTTTTCTCTGAAGTTTTTTTTTACTGTTTTCTCTGAAGAACACTGAAGAATGAAATGAGCTGCCTGGTACAAGGTGAATAAGAACACTGAGCATACTTCAACATGCTGTATAATAACCTGGAATATTAAAATAAATTGCTTAATTGAAACAAGGTGAATTACTACAGCAATACAACCTCTGAAATGGAGAAAATATAAAAAGGCTCAGATAAGAAAAAAAAAATCAAAGAAAGTTGTTATGTGCTGACATCATCTCCTGCGTATTGAGGGAAGGGTGTTACAGAAACAGAACAGAGAAAGCTGCGAGCCCAAGAGGCATAAAAGAACTTTCCTCCAGCAAATACAGGACCATGGTGTGAGGAAACACAGCTTGCATAGACACCTGAGATTTGGTAGAGTCCCTTGGACCAGCTTCTTCTCAATTTGAATGCAGTCAGTGAAGGCGAGTGAAAAAACTCCCTATTCACCATTTTTCTCCTATTTTATATTTTTTACTATGGAAAACTGAAAAGCTCTTGCACACTCAAGATATAACATTCTATGTATCTGTATAATTCTAACATACTCTATCAAATTGTGCTTATGCACCTCTGTGATACTTCCTGAACTAGTATATGTATGGATTCTATAGAAGCTACTCAACATACTGATCTGAAAATGGTTATGAGGAAAAATTGGAACTGGAAGGCCCTAATGTTAGATTTATTAAGCTAAAGGTCCAGATGAAAAGTTTATTCCTTACACTATTCTAAGCCATGAGCTATGTAGACTATCTCATGTACTTTGTTAAGGCTTTAGCTCCATCACCTAAGCAATGTCAGAGCACTCTGCTTCTTTCCCACTTGTACAAAGGACTCAGGCACCAGCCTCTTTCTCAGTTGTCTTTTAAAGGGCTTGTCCATCTCCCTTATATGCTCCAGTGATGGTGTGATTTCATTAATGAGAAATTAATCAAAACTTCAGAGCTTACACTCATACAACCCCCTTGACCAGGATTTGGGGTCCATACAAGATGTCCCTCGAGATATCAGGAGGCATGCTTCTTTCTTCTCAAGAACAAAATATCATTTCACCACAAGTAGCCAACAGACCAGTTTTCAGCAACAATACCTCAGCACTGTGATTTTCTTACCAATATTGAAGAAATTTGTAGATTACTGAATGAATCACATGGGCAAGCTTAAATATTTCTTGCAATGTGTCATCTTGGAGGGCTTCTCCAGGGAGAAGGGTGAGACGGGGCTTATCTATCAGTAGCTCTTACAAAGCTTTATTCTTGCGAGCACACGTGCTCTTGAAGTTTCTTGTCTCATGTCACTGGAGAGCTGTCACCTACCAGCTATGCTCTCTCTGTCATCCTCCTGTGAGACTGTACTTCAAAATAAAATACATTCACTATTTAATATGTTTGCTTACTCCATCCCATAGCCACTAAATACCTTGCAGATGTTTGATGGTAAGAAATAAGCAGATAAGAAAACTAAAAAGAATTTTAATGCCTGATCTTCTGGTTGAAATGTTAATTTGTTTGAACTTTTGGCTTTCATTTCATGTCTGTGCTGTACTCTTGGAAGAACATTATTTTCAACGTTGAACTCTCCCACTATCTGTCCTCTGTGTATAGTGGACTACAGGACATCCTTAGCTTGTAGGGATGTATCTTTGGTTTGAGAGGTTTCTTTTCATATCCTGAAACAGTGCGCTCTTATGTTTTCTCACATAACATTATCACATAATATAGACCAATTTCTGGGCACTCTGTGTTATCTGGGTAAGGAGGAGCAAAGTTAAATTATCCTGAAGGAAGGTCTGAAAACCTTCCAGGTTTCATCATTATGCTGCTGCCCAAACTACACAAGATAATGAAAATCAGCTTCAACTTTTAGTCCTGGAAGTAATTTTCATAGTAAAAAATCTAAAATAAGATAGAAATATCTTTTACTCTTGTGAAAGTGCACGAGTCACTTGTTCAGTCACTGCTGCAGGAACCAGATGCTGACCTGGACTTTACAGCTGTCAGTCCCATGGCATTGATGTGGAGGGGTGGAGGATCTCTGGGGGCTTAGGGGGGTTTTTGTCAGCCTACTTTTCTTTTTTTGTTCCTCTCCACATACTAATCCTGAGAATCAGGGATGGTGCCTTCAGCCTTCTGATTTTGTTTCTCTGAAGGGAAGTTTTGATTATAGTTTTCCTCCCCATTTCATGAATATCTCTGACAGCATTCAAAACAGTTTCTTCAACAAATTTTTGTGCTGTTCCTGAGAGGATTCCTTATCCAAGGAAGGATAGGAAAGCTAGGAAAATCTAGGAAGCTAGGAAAGAAGTTTTCCCTCTTTGGGAGGGAGAGGCGAGAGCAGTCAGCATGTCCCCGGATGCCACATGCCTGGCAGGCTGTGGTTTTTGGCTGCCTCACCAGGTGGCAGACACAGATCAACACACATCATCTGGGTGGTGGGAATTGCCCAGACCCCATCTGTGGTTAAGCACAAGTGAGAGCCATGGACACAAGTGTAGTACTTCTGTGTGACCTTTCAAAATAAAGAGTAATTTGCACATAGAATTATCTTCCATTTACAGAGAGCAGAGATGGTGCTCAGTAGTTTCAGGCCAAGAGTTTGGACCAGAATAATATAACAGACTAGTGCAGAAAGGCCAAAATCTCCAGGTCTCTCTGTGTGCCCGCTCACATCAGCTGCAGGGTTGTGAGATAACCCAGGGAGAACAAGTTAATGCACAGAAAAACCCCACACCAGAGACACCCATGGAGCCTGCTTTGAGGCTGTTCCCCAGACACAATTCATGTGGGAAGCAGGGTCTTTTTAGCAATTTCCTATGGCTTTTGCCCATATACTTTTTGTGACAGCCCTACCATAGAAAACATGAATACCTCAGTCAGGGATGTGTCAGGCTTTGAAAACACAAACATCTATTTTGGTGTCTCTGGAAATAGTTTACTAATTTCAAATATAAAGTGTTTGAAGGGTCAGCCAAGGAGTGCATGGATTGGACCTTCTGGCCTCCACAGGTACAGCCAGATGAAAGGTCCACCCAGTGTCTGTACAGTGATGGAAAAAAGAGATGCAGTGAATCGCAATGGGAACAAGACTGAGCTTTGTAATGTTTTTCTGCTCTCCCAGGGGAGGTCTGGCTCTGTAGGACACTTGAAATCCCTGAAAAAATGTCCTGAGAATGGAGAACTGAGTGTGTGATGCACATGTGCAGGCAGGCAGGCTGCCTGCAGCAGCATCTTCCAGCAGCTGCTTTCAGGCACAGAGTTAGAAGGCATCTGCCAAAAAAAAAAAAAAAAAAGAGACAAACTTTGAGGTCCTCTGCCCGTCCTTCCTGGGTCACTCAAAGTTTAGCTTAACGCTTGTGTAGGGGAAGCACCAGACCACAAAAAGCCTGCAGTTAATTAACTGGTATCTGTGGGTGATTGGCAGCTTGGTCATTCAGATCCAAGTGTTTGCAGGGGCCTGGGTTGAATGCAAAAGGTTTACAATGTCTTTCCTGAGCCTCCTGTGCTAAGGAACAGTTACAAAGGGCATCAGGTCGATGATGTTTTTCACCCTGTTGCTTCCACCCCCTACCCATCAACTTCCAGTGCCTCATGTCCTCGAATGAAAAGTGCCTCTTCTGCTTTTCTCACCTTAGGAGCATGCTTGACTCCAGCCTGGATAAAGCCTGGTGACTTTAGCAGTAATTATTCTTGATCACCACATAACCTTTGTGACCCACACAGTGGCTTTCACCAGGCCCTGAATCCTGCAGCTGTGAGTTTAATCAGCCAACACCTCCTTGGTGCATCCTCCCCTCAGCTCCTGCTCAGCCTTGAAACTACAGATCTGACCCTGAGCTTAATCAATCTTCAACGTGGCCACATCTTACCGACTTCTGCAGCTGGGTCCTGCTTCATTGCCATAAAACTAAGCCTCGAACCAAACTTCGATGCTTCTTCCATTCAAATCCGTGGCATGGCAGATTTCCATTAGGACAGCAAAATAACTCATTTCTGTGCCTTTTGGAATAGAAGTTTTGGGTCATTCTATTTTTTTTTCTTGGTCCACTGGGAGTACACAGTACAGAATCTGAAGTCCAGAGTTTCATAACAAACATGCAAGGAAATGTGTAATTATTGTCTAGAGAATTACATGATTATATTACAAAATGGAGATCTCCTTGTCATTAGCAAATCTCTCCATAGGCACTTTTTTACTGGGAAGCTTTGAAACTATTAGCATAATAAGCTGTTCCTCAAATCCTGATTGCTAATTAAAGCCATATATTATTGTCAGCCTCCCCATTGGTATGTGAGCTCAGTTTTACCTCATTATACTGTAATAAATGCTTCTTTTTTTCCTAGTCTTTTCTTCTTGTTTCCTTTTTTCCTTCTTTTTCCTTGAAAAAACGAACTTGCAGAAAACTTGCCACTACATAAAATTGGACTATGTCTTTCCCTCCCTTCTGGAGGGAAACTATACAGTCTATTCAGCATATTTTTTCAAGTCTTTGCCACAAATAAAGGAAGCCAAATAGCCGTATTGACTGCTCCCAAAGATATCACACAGCTTTGGAGCTAATTAAAAGTCAGTCTCTGTGCAACTGCCATGGAATAGGGGAAGTGCAACCAAAATGAACAGCAAAACACTCAAAGGTTTTCCTTTGAAACTCAACCCCAGAGCTACTCTGTGCAAATATGAAATGAGGAACTTAGTTCAAAAAAAGCAAGAAAGTGATGGTTGTTCTTCTCAGCACAGAGGCTATTTAAATAACTTGAGAGTCCCAGAAGGGTTACGTGACCCAAAATTACAGAGACAAAAGAGGATGTAAGATGTTAGACTACTACACAACTGGGACAGGCTGAGTGAGCAGAGCTGAGCGTCACCTCCCTGCAGTGGCACTGCAGCCCAGTAAACATCACTGGAAGCAGTCGTGAGAGACCAGAAGAGTAAGAAAAGACAACAATAAGCCATAAAGGGAAGGATACCACAGTAAATACATACTGGAAAGGATGGAAGTATTCTCCATCCTCTAAAGCTGTGTGCCTGCCCCACAGATATGTGCCAGAACATAGAAACATAGAATCATAGAATTGTTCGGGTTGGAAGGGACCTTAAGGATCATCTCATTCCGACCTTAAAGATCATCTTGTTCCACCCCCCTGCCACAGACAGGCACACCTCCCACCAGACCAAGTTGCTCAGAGCCCTGTCCAACCTGGGTTTGAATACACCAATGCTGGAGCATCCACAGCTTTCCTGGGCACCCTGTTCCAGTGTCTCACCACCATCAGAATGAAGAACTTTTTCCTAATTTCTAATCTAAATCTCCCCTTTTCCAGTTTCAAGCCATTACCCCACATCCTGTCACTACAAGCCCTTGTAAAATGTCCCTCCCCAGTTTTCCTATAGGCCCCCTTCAGAAGGCTGCAAGTTGTCTTTAAACAACGGCCTGGAGTTTCCTGAAGAGGTAGCCACAACTTAATGTGGAAACACTTTATGTTGGGATACAAATTTAACATGAAGGTAAATCCTGGCAGAAGAACCTCCTGTGAGACAGGTGAGTTACAGGAGGGCAATAACAACATCAAAGAGTGAAGAATTGTCTTCCCTGTTCCTAACAGCAAAGCACTGCTCGTGTATTGGATGCCCACATGCTCGCTTACATCTGATCATCAAGCCGAAGAGCTTCTTCAGGCTGCCTTTGGCATCCCAAGGCAAACTGCGTCTGCACCACGGTGGACGGAGGGAATGCTGGTGCCCATTCCTGACAAGCTCTATCCTCTTTGTTGGAGACCCATTCCTCAGAGATCATTGCAGCTCTTGGCTTGGGAGTAGTTTCTGAAAAAAGCATGAGAACTCCATAAGGACATTTTTGGGTTTTATTTACATGAGCTCTTTTGGTGGTGACTTTAAGTGGGGGGAGGTGAAGCTTGGAATCACCTTTAAGGTCACACAAGAGGAAGAAAGCTCTTTTCTTGTACTGTGCCTGTTGTCATTAGCTCTCAAGCAGAAGCAGATGGAAAACTGTGCCATTTGCAGAAAATGACACAATTTAACTCCAGAGCAACCCCACACTCATTGGAATTTGTAATCACAGGCATGCAGATTTTTGTGTTGGAATGCAGGTATTTTATGTTCCTGTGTTGCCCTATTAAATAACTTTGTCTGGAGGAGCAAAATGAAATGCCTGTTAGGATCCCTTCTCAAAAATCCAGACTGGAAGCCCCCTCCCAGGGGTGACGCCTCTTGAAGGAAGGAGGATTGCCTCTTGTGACCTGCAAATCCAGTGCAAAGTGTACCCCCGACAAAAATGAAACTCGCATCAGATCTGAACTCATTTTGCAAACCCGGGTAAATGTCAATTTGAAAATAAAAACCTGACAGTGCTACGTTTTATGCAGGAGGGAATGGTGATGCTTCTTGAGGGGACTAGGAGGGTTATGCATAAAGAAGAGAATGAAAATTAATTGAAATGGTTTCCAACCTGGGGGCCTACTCTGAAAGGCTCCATTCATCAGCAAAGCAATAGAGAGACTCTTTCACGTAATTCCTAAAGATTAAATGCTCAAGAGGAAGAATATGGATGCTATAATGAAAACTTACTTGACCTGAGCAAAGGAAGTTCCACAGAATAGGGTTGATCATCAGCGACAGATTTGCTGCTGGCCAGCATCAACCCACCACACTTGTTATCTCTTGAGTCCTTGGTAAGATATCCTTCTGGGCTGTCCTCTGCTGTGATCTCCACACCATCATCTCTAATGTCCCTTTGGCCAATGTCCTATAAGACATCCTGGTGTGCTGAGCTTCAGCTCCTGCATCTCTGCTACTCCTGATGGCAAGAGGTTCTGTCCAGCTTGTACCAAATGAGTTCTCCAAGCACAGGTCCTCTTCCCTGCAGGAAAATCTTACCTGCACTTTACTCTCCTGCCTGGAGAGAAGTGATAATTGCATATGCAACTCATGTCTCCCAACTTGGGTGCTGAAAGTTAGACCACTTGCCCCTGAAGGAATATGCTCACTCGAGGCATGGGGCTTTCAGATATTTGTAGCTGGACGAATGCATCATGGGGGATGCTGGGGATGTGTCTTTTAAAGACGCTCACAGATTTTCAGAGGTCACATCTGAATGTTTAAATACCTGAATATTGTAGGTTAGTTCAGTGCTGATGAGAAGCCGTAGTCCTGTTACCCTGCCAACTCCTGCTGAGTGAGGATGTGTGTCAGGCTCAGACCCGTGTTTTCCCACTTCCTCTATCTCTCTTTTGTGAAGAGTAGCACAGTTTCCATAGAAAGGAACATTCCAACCCAAGCAACTGGGATCTGGGAGTCTCTCCTTGTTCATTGGGAAAGAATTTCCCATGGCAGAGCAGGAATCAGGGCAGATTCTTTTCTTAACCTGAGATAAATCCTGGTCCCTTTCACAGCAGTGCTCCTCGGGCATTAGTACAATTTTATCTGAAAGCCATGATCCCCCTCAAGGCCTTCAGGCCATGAATCCCCCTCCTCCTGCCAGTCTAAACACGGTGCCAAAACCAAGACATCCAAGACAACTCTCAGGGTCTCCTCTTAGGCAGATCAGGACCATTCTCACCCAGGGACCTTCTCTCCTATCCCCAGTTTGAGGTACCAGTATCTCATGCAGGGGACTGACAGCTCCAGGGTAATAGCTTACCTCCATAAACAGTGATGCTCAGCTCTGTAACCATGCTGTTGTGTCCCAGAATAAGCCAGGGACATCAGCAGTGCCCTGACTCTCAAGGGGGCCCATGAGGCTACGTACTTTTGCAAGTCAAGGACACATCCAGCAATGTGGGGAAAACCACAGGAGATGTGCACGTACCCTGAAAGAAAAGCAGAGCATTCCCAGTGAGAGCTGCCAACAATGTGGTGTGTTTTTATTTCACTTCCTCACCTCACCAAATTAAATTAATTAAAAAGCATTAACTGGAGTTATAAATCTTCGGGTGATTATTATCTCAACAATAATGAATTGATTAATGTCTGCATTAAGAATTATAATAATTATTATTAAAATTTATACCATCCAGTAATTACTAATACTTATTAAATACCTGATAATAAGCGGAATAGAGTCATTGAGCCTGGGCTGGGAGTTGCCAGGAACGCAATAGAAAATGTGAAGTTCTCAGGAGCCATGGGACTGACTCCTGATGGGTGCCCTTCACTCCAAGGCTCTCCTGACCTCGGTGCAGCAGTTTGCTGCAGGGGCTGGGGGGGAGTGCAATTAGAGGGCTGAGATCTCAGTGACAACAAAGACCTTGCTACTTGGTCACTAGAGAGAGACATCTCTTGGTGCACTCCACACTCCTAGGGTCTTGGCAAAGTGCTTTTATTAAGCTCTGCTGCACAGAAGGGCTCAGCTGACCTTGGAAGCAGGCTAGTGAAGAAATCTTTCAAGCAATGCTCTAGGCATGTTCAAAATTCACTCAGATGGCAACACCTCCTGTTCTGGGGTGTTCGGGGTGTGTGGGATGTTTCTGGAGATGTTAAGAAAATGAGAAGTTCACTTGTATTGTTTCATTAGCAGACAGTTGCCAGTTGCCCTGAAGGCAAAGGAACCACTGAAGCTTGCAGTCTCATGGTCTCATATACTTTGTCTCCTGTTCCCATCAAGGTCCCCCCAGGATGTCTGTGGTGGGCTTAATGGCATCAGAGCTGCGACTCACCTGGGTTCCTTGAGGCTGGTCCACCTTGGGGCAGATTATAGGGTGGCTGTTCTCCTCATGCACATGGAAGCTGGTGCACCCCTTTGGGGGAGAGCTTCTCATCAAGCGGGAGAATTTAAAGCCAGGGTGGTTTTTAAAAGGGCTTGTCCCCAGACTTCATCATAAAGCCATCCTTCTGCATAACCCAAATCAAACCCTCACCATGAAACCGCTGCTTTGGGTTTTAGTCCTGTGCTGCCATACACTAGGAACAAGGGGGTGCTGCCTGGATATAAATCAACATTTCTCAGCAGCTTTCTACCCCTTCCTGCATTGCTGTAAACCACTGCACCCAAAGCATCAGGTGGAACTCAAACTATATCTCTTTAAGTGGACATCTGTTGAAGACCTAGAAACCTGGCAACTTTTTGAGGCAATTAGATCAAAACTAGGTAGTTAAGAATGTCTACAGTGAAAGGAATCCTGATATGATCATTTTATGGTTAATACTTAATAATAGTCCTAAAAATACCTGAATGGGCATTGTGTAAATTGTGAAGCCTCCAAAAGGCTGTTAGACGAAAGTCCAAGGAGCAATTATTTGCTTTCTGATGAATTGCAGGTGTTCTGTCAGCATTTCTAACAGCCAGTCCAGGTATCATTTCACCTCCTTGATGCAGTCATTCCTGGCATGCAAGGAATTCTCTTCTTCATTTGCCCATGTTAGAAAAACACTATTAAAAATATATACATGGCACAGTTCAATCAATGTTAAAACAGTGGTATTTGTATCACTGACATCGTAAAATACCAGTCAATTGTCCCTTCCTCTCCCTGGGTATTCCCTGCATATGGCAGGTGGAGAACTTGAAGGCCATGTCCATCTGGCTTGGTTGACTCCTTACGGTCCTGTTTGTTTGTGGATCAAATGACTCTTCCACCTCTCTTGATTCCTGCGTTTTCTGAGCAGGCTGAGTCTTCACCCTGTGCAGAAGGAGATGGAAAGCACAGACATCACACTGTGAACTTCTAGACTTCAACAATTGCCATGAAAAGGCCAGACACTGAGCACACTGAAGAGGGTCAAACAAGACTCCAGCTGCCTTGTAGCAAAAAGAAAAGAGCATGTTTATCTGCCTTGAAAGAAAAATGAAGCGCAGCTGGCATTACAGAGGTATCAGTTTTCTGGCTGTGCAATATTTCACCGTATCATGCCACCTACATTACCCTGTTCTTTTTTATCAGCACATGACTGTCAAGAAAGGGAAAACTGAGCCCTGGGAAAGGCTACAGACTCATGTTTGCCAGTCAGTGTTTCTTCAACACTAGCAGTGAATCCAGCAGCACACATAGCACAGCCCTTGTCCCCTCTGGTTGTGTTTGAGTCCAGACACACCTCAGACCTGTGCTGGTTTTCCCTGGGACTTTCACCTCTGCCTTTAGCATCCCGTCCAGGTAGGTAAGGAGGCAGCTGGTCCTGACTGCTGTGGGAATGCGCAGCATCCTCAGATTTGTTCAGACAGAGGTCTGGGTTAATAATAATTATATTTTAATAGATGCCAAATAACTCTCCAGTGACCTAACAGGTTAATATCCTACCAAGCAGTCATGGCTGGGATCCCTACTGGATCTAGGGCCATCCCAGGACCAAAGAAAGGGGAGAGATTTCTGACTTTTGCAAACCTTCGCCAAGACCAAACGAACCTGTTTCAGCTGCATTCCCTCATTTTCTCTGAGCAGTTCAAGACAACTGTGGAGATTTAGGGCAACCATGCATCTGGATTCTGTAGTCACGTCCCCAGAATTGAGTCCTCGACAATCCTCTCTAGAAGCCCATGTCTCTGTTGCCATCCCATCACAGCCTATTTCCAAACACTGTCCTAAGTATACAGCGATTATTGTCCACTCTCTAACTTGGAACCATGGGGCAAATCCTTCCCTTTCTGATGGCACTGTGGAACCACACCATCACAAAACTTGAGAAGTAAGGAAAAAGGAAGACAACCTACAAAAAAAGGAGAAAGATCAAAATAAGTAAGTGACAGATGAATCTAAACCTCTGCTTTCTCCCAGGGGTGATATCAGCAGGACACACCATCCACAAGGTCCACCCTAAACAGAGGTTTCCTACAGGGCTTGATGGACCGCAGTGGGTAGGCCATTAAAAGAGTCATAAAATGTTTTGGGTTGGAACAGATTTGAAAGACCATCTAGTTCCACCCCTCTGCCATGGACAAGTATACCTTCCACTAGACCAGGTTGCTTGAGAAGAAGGGAGAAGTGGTCATCTAAGGTCAGCTGGAGGGTCTTCAGGGCTTGCACAAACTTCACAAAGAGACAACTGTTATGAGCATTTGTATTGATCTCCCAAGGCAACCCCATTCATTTTGGGCTCCAAAAGACAGTTAATCTTAGTTAAGAATAAATACACTCAATTATTGGAAAGGAAAAAATAGCAGTATATTTATTGTGAGGAAATCGAAAGTAATTACTCTGGAAAGAGTTATGTTGGGGCCTGGAAGTGCAATACATTAACTGTCATGACTTTTAAAGCAGTTGGCAAAGACCATTCCACCACATCCTCCGCTGTGATGCAGGAAAGACTGGTGAAACATCAAAGAGGTACAAAACCATCCTGTTTGGGCGTGATGGTCTATTTTGTACCTCAATCTGACAGCTCATCTCGACACCCATGGTATGAATATCAGTGCAGTCTCTGCAGATCACACACAGGCTTTCTCTCCACTCTCTTGTCCATGTCCTTCTGTATCAGCCACCCAGACCAGTGCTTCCCAAAGATCTCCGATCCCACAGCAGTATCCTCTTCTTTCTCCATCTTTCCACCTCTTCCCCCTGCTGATCAAACGGTTGCCTCCTGTTTTCATGCCAGCACTGTCCTCCATCCCTAGGCTTTTAGAACAACATGAATATTTCTGCTGCAGAGGGTCTGCTTGCATGGCATTAGATCAGTGCAGCAGCAAGTGTCAGGACACCTCTTCCCCATGAAGCTGGGAAGCTGAACCCCAGAGTGCAGTGGGTAATCAGCAGACTAACTCATTAACAGGTTAATTACTTACTAATGAACACCCTTCGGCCAAAGAGGGCCACAGAGAGCCCCCTCCCACTGTTTCACTCGCCATGGCAGCTCTCAGAGAGCTGAGGAAGACCTTGAGACCTCTGCTTGGGCAGAGAAAGACCCCTAAGTACCTGGGGCACTGAGGCAGGGAGCTGGACAGTGGTGCACTCTCCTGGGTCACTGGTTTTAGGGCTCATTAGGCACCTGGTATGAGACATTTCCCTTAAAGCCACCCTGAGTTCAAACTGCGATGAAGGAAAAAATCAAGAGGAATATTTCTTTGCCAGATTCCAAATCTATGGCACAGGGATTGGGGTTCTGAAGAAATGAAAGGTTCTGGGTTGCTGGACTGGAACTCATTTATATTTACCTCCCACTTCATGAGTGATTCCCTTGCTGTATGTGAGTGCACTCAAGAGCGATGTGCTCACTGGGTGTCCTAGTTGTAGAGTGTTGGGATGGTTATGTCCCCAGTCTACACTCACAGGAGGCATTTCTATACTAGAGACTCTTCCATTTTATACCTTAGGCTCACCTGTAAGATTTATCCAAATTCTGACCCTTCCACCATCTCATGGTCCGTGCCTCCCACCCTTGCAGTTATTTCACTGCAGGAAGGAAGATTTGCCTTTCCTGTGTCTACAACATTGTCTGCTCTCGCTGCCTTTGAATGTGCCAGTGTCCCTCAAGCCTGACCTGCTGCACTTCTTATTTGCTCTGAAAACAGTCACTTAAGATTATTCCCATGCTTTAGTAAGCTCTCAGCAAACTGTCAAAGAAAACCACTCTTTCCAGTCATTGTGGCAACCGTTACACTGCTTTAAACTGCTTGTGACCACGTGAAACTGCTTGGAGATGGCAATGCTGATGTTCTAGCCCATCTGCCACACAGTGAGAGCCTTCAGGAGCTTCTGCTACCATCCAACTGAACCAACACTTCCTCAGTGTAGGTCATGGTGTTATCACCCTGCGGTGGAGTCTCGGTTTCCAACAGAGATTGTGAAAAGGTTGTTTGGAGAGATGTGAACCTCACAGTAACTGTCCCAAATGCCCCATATTTGAGTCTCTGTGTGATCACCTGTGTCTGCCACCAAGCTCTAGGTACTGAGAAATACGTACAATCCCTGTCGGATATCATGTCATTAGGGTGCACGTAAGTCTGTCATGTCATCCAATGAATCAGCTCACATCTGAGGGTTGTATCCCACCCCACTGTTTCCAAAGAGGTAGTGGAACTCCAAAGTCCTGCGTTAAGAAGAGCCACAGCCTGACTCCTGACCCTTGAAAGTGGGAGAGCAGCAGCCAAGGGGCCCTCAGGGATCCAAGCAGAGACACCTGAAAAGCCCCCTCCAACCCACCTCCTCCTTGCCCCTTCAATCCTCTCCTGCTCACATCCCCTGCTCCACTCTCCAGGCACTCTCCAGACACATAGGAGCCAGGTGCCACAGCCTCTTTACTGAACTATTTCCTTGTTTTACACTAAACAGTGACAATTATCCTGTCTACTAGCTTTAATCACTAGGACACAGACAGATGCCACCCTCCCTTGCTCTCCCATCCCCTCCAGGGATGTGGGATTGCTCTCCACCAGTCCAGAAAGTGAGGGATAGGTGCTGTTACCCCCTCCTCTGTCCCATTGCTGGTGTGTGACAAGCATTTCTGGGAAACTGGATCCCTCAAGGGGCCTCTGCTGACATTTGGGGTCTTTCTGCATGGTGACTACCTCTCTGTGGATCTAAGCATGGAAAATGTTTCACCCACAATGCTTCTGCACTGTGGAGGTGTTCAAACTCCTGGGTAGCTCTGCAGCCCTGAACTTGTCTGGCAAATGCGTTTAACAGTACCTGCAGCTGCAATTTTCTGTGTCATGATGTAGAAACCTCTATCCCAACTAGTTATTCTGATCGACCTCATTTGCCTTTCTCCTGCAAGACAAAGTTTTACATTAGTATGTCAAGAACTGTCCATAAGAGCATGGTGTCAATACAGTACTATTTGTCCCATCAAAAAGAAAAACTGTTGGTCGCAACCAAATCTCAATAAACTGACATGAGTTCCCAATTATTAGTGTTAATCTTCCTTTAATTCTGCATCACTCAGCTCCCCTGTGGTTTGTTGTGGTTTTCCCCATGGCTGGAGTTACATGTGACAGTCTTCTAGCCTTTCTCCCAGCTCTCTGGAGCTTCCTCCCTTGCATTTACTGGAAATCTCCATTAGTGTTTCAGAGAATTCCTTGGCCTGATCTTTTTAAAGCCTTTCATGCAATTCTCTGGATACGCTGATTTTAAAATTACTGCACTTGGCTATCGCTGTTAAACAACCCCTTTAAAATAATCCCTTATTCAGACAGTGATTGTCATCACCATTTTTCTTTTTCAAAACACAAGTAGAGAAATGCCCTCACTCCTCGGAGCACTGCTTGGGTACCACTGCTGCCCAACAGCAGAGCGATGCTGCAGGTGGGCTCTCCTGCTCCAGCTCTGCAGAGAAGACACCTGTGCTTGCTGAGGGACTGTCCTGCAGCATCTCACCAGAGTCATCCTCTGTCCTCACAACCAAAACACCAAAAATAAAGGCAAAAGCAGATATGATTTGGTCCCACGTGGACCAAACCTGAAGGTGGAGGAGACACTTCTCGGAGGAGATCAGAGCTCTCGCTGTTGCTCCTGTACTGCCTTGATCCCTGTCTTTGGAAGCCATACACCAGCACTTCTGACAAAGGGCTTCTTGAGGTTTGAAAGCATTTGCTGTGTAGGCAGGGCCTGGGAGCAGAAGGCCACGCACACTTTACACTTGCCTTTCAAGAGACAAATCTCAGCCGGCTGTTTTTCCCTGTGATGTTAGAGGTTTGTGTTTCTAATGAATGTAGCAGCTGAACACTACAAAATTTAACTTGTGTTGAGGCAAAAAAGAAGGTTGTTCTGTGGACACAATATCGTCCTTCTTTAAGGGAGCTGGCAGGTTACCCACAGGTTGGGAAGCACGGCGAGAAAAACTATTTCAGAGCTAAACAATTACACTGCGCCTCACTGGGCATTTATTCACAGCTCACATTGCAGACGAAAATGAGCACAACAGCAGCAGACACAAAATGATACGGCAGCTATGGCCAGCGTTGAGTCATGCTGCTATTACAGGTCTGATTTAGAGCCGTGCTGCTGGGAAGCAGGAACAGTGCCTGGCTCCCAGCTCTGTGCAGGCACCTCAGCTAGAGCAGGGCTCTCTGAGATGCATCAGTCTTGAGCAGGAAGAACATTAAATCAGGAACTGTTCGGGCTGGACGGGGAGCTCAGGAGGACTCTCAACGTGCTGCTTAAGCGTGGATATTAAATTCAGTCTCGGTTGATCAGGGTTTTGAAATTACAGCACCTAGTAACAGTTTTAAGGCACCAGTGTGAACCATCACCTCCTGCATATCATGAACTGTTAGTGCAGCAGAATGTCCCTTTCAGGAATGGTCTTTCTGCAGGACAGACAGAGCTGGAGCAGCAGCTGTGATCAGTGTTTAGGAATAGTGCAAAACCAGGACAGAGAGATAGATCAGAAAACTGCTGGGATGGCTGCAAGGAGCTGGTGCACGGCAAAGATGCATTCACAAAGCATGAAAGACAGCATCTCTGTGCGATGCCAGTGCCATTGGTGAGATGGTTAGTTACAGAAATGTGTGACTGGGAAAGGCCACAATACCTGCGTAAGGCTTCTGTGGATCGACATGTACACAACAGCTGTAATATCATTTTCTTTGGATTAGAATTGAAAGCTGCACTCTCCCCCCTGTTAGGCAACGGGATCGCCTCCGTTGTCATGCTGTGATAAACCTGTCTTACCATATAGTTAGCAGAAGTTTGTACATACAAATCCTGTTGTTGCCAGAGACGGTCATCCCCCTTGGAAGCATCAAGATGCTGTAGCAATAATGCCTGGTGCCAGTATTCCCCCTGGTCACAAGGGGATTTTAAAGTATGGAATTAAAACCACACACCAACACAGCAGCTCCTCACTACCTGGATGCACACACTTGAAGCTCCTTAAACTGTGCCACATATCAATCACAGATTATTTGTAGTGAGTTGTCTAAAAAATGACCTGCTCGCATGCAGGAGAATAGCCTCTCTCTCAAATACTGCTCCTGCTGTGCGTAGCCTCCAGACCTACAGCCAGAGCCAGTGTGCTGGACAAGTCCTGCTGGGTGCAGAGCTTCAGCCGTGCATATGCTGTGCCAGCAGAACCCTCTGGCACCTGCTGCAGCGACAGGGCTAAGGACACAGCCGGCTCTGTGGGTGAGTTCATCTACCCAAACAAAATCCAAATCAATTGGTAGCCCATGTATAGAAGTTATGCTGCCTGCTCCGTTCAGTAAAAGATTAAAATGTGTTAGCTGATGATGCCTTTCAAGAAACTCAACTTCTGCATGTGTCTCTCCTGGTGGCAGAGGCACAACTTCTCCTTGAATGGACATCACGGAACTCAGCAGGTTCACAGGGATGGACTGCTGTGCGTTTCCACGTACTGAAGCAGTATTTTTGCAAAGGTAGCAGAGCTCTCGCTGCATTCATTATATATCCCCATGTGCTACAGAGCTATGCATCAGCACTCAGTTCTGGGACCCAAGGTCTTATGGAGACCTTGCTGAAACGGAGCGGAGGTGTGTGATGGGGCAGAGAGGCACAAGGCAGAAAGGAGAGGACCACCCTTGTCTTGCTCCCTCCTTGAAGAAAAATGTTGTGGGATAACCCTTACATCCCGGTTGTGGGCCACTAACCCAAGTGACCACCAGACCAAGGGGTCACCGTCACATCCTTCCCTTACATATAAAATCAACTGCAAATATTATTGATATTTAACAGTGCAATTACTAATTATGTTACCGGAAGCAGTGACAATTTAGCATTACGTTTAAACATAGCACAGGGGTCCTTGAGGGTGTGGGAGCCTGTGCCAGGCTGCCCAGAGAGGCTGTGGAGTCTTCTTGTCTGGAGAGATTCCCACCCCGGCTGGACCCTGCGCTGCTGGGCCCCTGCTCTGGGTGCCCCTGCTGGATGGAGCAGGGGGTGGCACCAGAGCTCCAGAGGGCCCTTTCCAGCCCCCACCGTGATGGAATTTTGTGATTCTGTGAATATCAATCACATGGACCAGATTAACTCAATTTATTACTGATGTCTATGTTTACAGATTCTTTACCAAATATTTCTTCTGATTTTGTCTCTTCCTTCACCCTCTTCTTGCTCTGCTTGATGCCTTCCTTTTGGATGAGCAAGCAGTGTAT
The DNA here is from genome assembly GCA_025345505.1 of Todiramphus chloris collaris. Lineage (NCBI taxonomy): Eukaryota > Metazoa > Chordata > Aves > Coraciiformes > Alcedinidae > Todiramphus > Todiramphus chloris. The sequence continues at coordinate 156,364 of JANVCC010000296.1, read as the reverse complement.
TGAAAAAGTTTCTTTATTTTACCTCTCACTAGCCAAGGTAGCAAAGCCACCATAGAAATGCTGGTAAAACTGGAGAGTGTCTGGTTTTTAAAATAAACAAATGCTGAGGAAGAGCAATTCTGAGGTATGGCCCTGAAGTCACACAGAAAAGCTGTGAAGGATCAGGAAGAGAGACTGCCCCAGTCTAGGGTTGAGGAGGAAAGAGGGGGGAAAAGTTCCAACAGCCCTGGGAGGGAGCTGCCTGGTACAGACCAGCTCTTCCCAGAGGACCAGGGAGCCTTAGTTCCAGATGCATTTGGAACTAAGTCATGGCTATTGCAGCCTTCCCCCATGCTAGACCCTTCTTGAGTGGGACACCTATGCCCTTACTTGGGCAAGCTGGGCAGATGCACAGGAGGGATGATATTTGTCCTCCATGTGTGCTGGTGCTGGTGTTTGGTCCCTCCCCAGTGGTTCTCCTGCAGCCAGGGAGCGCAGCCAGCGCCCTCACCTTGCGGATATGAAGCTGAACCCAGCTGTTCGACTGCTTAATGGCTTCTTAAGTGATAAAGTGAGATCCTGTCTGGATGGCCAAGCACACATGACTCCTCCACATTTTCAGTGAGAAGAAATTACTCTCCAGTCTGCTGGCTGAGACTTGATAAATCAGATTAACGTGTCCCAGCAATGACAGATTGGTCCTCCCATTCTTGTACAACACTCCAGAGCAGGACTAGAATTCAGATGTCCCCAGACCCCTGCAATGAGGAGCCACCTGCCTGTGTCCTGGCCCAGGAAAGCCACAGTGTTGCTTTGTACAGCAGCTGAAATTGGACTTGAGAATTTCTCCAGTACTGCTGCAGACATGGCTTGTAAGCCAACTGGTAGGGCAGTACCCAGCAGATGGGAAGGGCACAGCTGGAACCACTCCAGCAGAGCTGAATTCCTCACCCTTGGTTGAGCCTTAAGTTATTGTATAAAACCTGGAGCAGCAGTGGTGTGACTGAACAAATGTTAGAAGAAATAGAAACCCTTTCCAGTGTTCCCACGAAATCCACTCTGCCAAGGTGCTCTTGCATCCCTGCCGCCCCAAATCTCTCTGCTGGAGGAACATCAACAGCAGAATTTTGACTTACAGTCACATCCTGACATCCACCAAGCCCTGACCTCCCCATCCCATCCACCACCACACGATTTCATGCAACACTCAAGAGCATGTCCTCAAGTCCCTGGAGACATCTGAAGGAATCTGGAGTTTGCAGGTCTGTCCTCAGAGGCAGCTGTTGGACTTTTCATGGTCATGAATTTCTCCCAGATTATGCCAACAAGGGTTACATTAGAAAAAAAAATCGGTCAAGTTGCCAGTTTAAATGTGTTACAGATCATCACGCGAGCCATAACAAGGGAGAGCGCGCACACCCAGCTGTGACGCTGCAGCACCTACAGCAGCACATCCAGCTCCAGATCCTCTACCATCTGTGGGCTTTATCCCCCTCAAAGCACCTATATGGGCTCCTGACAAATAAAGCTAGCTCACTGCGCATCACTAGAAGGTGCAAATCAAACACTCAGTGTGTGCACTTTTTGAAGGAATCGGTGATAAATTAGCTGTGTAAATTATACCTTCTCCCAAATGCCACTCTCCTCCTCTTCCCTTGTGTCTGGCAGCACTGTGGTTTGGAAAGGCCTGCACCAAGAAGGAGGAGGTTCATGTCTTTTCAACCACCCCGTAATGGTTCTTTTACTAATCAAAACAAACCAGCAGATTTGATGTGCACACAGAATCACAGAATCATAGAATGGTTTGCGTTGGAAGGGACCTTGAGGATCACCTAGTTCTAAACCCCCTGCCATGGGCAGAGACGCCTCCCATCAAACCAGGCTGCTCAAAGCCCTGTCCGGTTGGTCTTGAACACATCCAGGGAGGGACCTCAGCAGCTGATTGTCTTTCTAATATTACCTGGCATTAATCATCAGAGAAGAATTTTTAAGTTACCAGTGAGCAATGGGAGAGCAGAAGTGGTGTAAGCATCTGCATTTGTAAGACTGAACTCTTTATTCAGAAGATAAGTGTGTATCACCTTCCCTGAAATAATCACCAGGTGCCAGTAGAAAACTGCACAGGCTGCAGTACCATTCCTACAGGTTTTGGTAGTGAATTCAACAATGCAGCAAATGTGAGGGTCCAGAGTCTTAGCTTGTGTTTGAACAAAGGTGGTTGTAGCTCCTCTGGCTTTCCATGCATTAAATTGTCCCTCCTCTTGAGGATCTCCCATGAACTTCACTTATCCCACTGTGATGGATAGTATTTTTTTATCTGTTTGTGCTCAGATTGTGGGTTACCTTCCTCTAGGGAGTCTGAGCAGGTCAGGCAACTCTTGAAGGACAGGATGATGGGAGGGATGGGGAGCTCAGGGCTTGGTGGCACCAGGCAGGAGGACAAGAGGCAGAGCAGGGAGCTGGGAGTCTGCAGCCTCAAGTGAGACTGAGCGTGAACTGACAAGACTGAGGAACAGAGAATAAAGCTAAGAAGTGTCAGAAAAAGCCCTCCTAGAGACGGGATGAGTTGTGCAGAGTTCACTGCAAGCAGGAAAGCCCCAGTGCTACATGAAGACAAACCTAGGTGCAGGAAAGATGAGTATATACACATAAACTTATTTCTATACCATCTTTTTTTTCCATCTCCTTGGAGTTGTCTTTATTTATAAATTAAATATTATAGTCTTTATTCTAGAAGGCCTTGGGTTTTGGATGTAAAAACCTCCTCTGACTTCTTGTGAGAGCTCTCTGCAGGAGATCTGACCACAGGGCTCTGTCAGATTCAAGACTTCATTGCATCTGCACAGATTTCAATCTTTGGCCAGAAGGGCAGAGAAATTCTTCTTGTTCCTAAGATCGAGAGCCTGGAATTAAAAATTCTGTCTTGTCCTTGCAGAGGCTTCCTGAAGATGTGTTCAAAGGTTATAGCATTAAACCACACACTCAAAGCAGCAGCTGGAAACACCCTGCGTCAAAGGAGAAATCATCTGAGTGTGGATAAGCCAGCACATGGGCTTCATAAACAACCTCCTTCTTCAACATGTTGCCCCTGAACAGCTCAACAAGAGTGGGAGACTGGAAGCCATGAGCAGACTGAAAACTTACTGCCACTTGCCTGGGGTGTTGAAAGGGCGTTTTAATTGGCTGCAGAACAAACTCATGATGAAATCACCCATCTACTGAGCACTCTGTGACCAAACCAGTGTCTGCCAGTGGAACTCAGAAAGCCATGGTGGTGGGAGTGAGCCCACAGGATTGCAGCGAGATCCCTCACAGATTACTGGGCTCGGGGAGATACTGAAGGAACTCATAGCTCAGTTCAATATGAATGGCTTCATGCAGGAATATCTAGCTTCTGAGACTTTTTTATAACTTTTAGAATAAAAGTGAGTCTCAGTAAGGCACAGAAGAGGCCACAGCAGCTCAGCAGCAACCAAGGAAGAAATGACAGTAAGAAAAAAAATCAGCAGGTATTTTTCAAGGGAGACGTTTTTCGTTATCAATCTACCAATCCTTCTGGTGCTAAATTTCAACCCCATATGTTAACAAAATCCCTGTCCTCCACCCCTTAGCAAAATCAGTCAGGCAGTATTTTCCAGCCCCACAATCTTTTGTGTTTCTTTGATACCAAAGTCTTTTAAAAGTCAGGGTAATTGGGTGTTGGACCTACCCTTGTATGGTATTTAGTCTCTGTGGTAGTTGCAGGCTTACAACATTTTAACAGCTTTCCGTTTGTTGCTGTAAATGTGTCTTCAGTAGACTAAAGCAATTAATATTGAAGGCAATCAATACTGCAGCCAGTGCAGGTTTTTTCAGGTACTGTAATAGGTATTGTGCTGGTAGCATGGAGTTTATTGATACTATAATACATCATCCAAAGACCCACTACAGCCTTTGGGATAGTCCCTGGAACAAGTAGCTCTTTCCTGAAAAACATTAAAATGTAAAATGTAGGATTAGATTTTCCTGTGATAAGTTCAGGGCTTTACCTTGGTGGAAAGCACACAGATTTTCCCACTGTAAAGTATTCTAAATACAAAGGAAAATCTAAATGGATTCCTTTTTAAGTTACTGCCCTGTGCTTTCTGAAAACTATGTGTTAATTGTCATCAGATCCTGCGGCGTGCAGGTTTTCCCTGGGTATGGAAGGCATTTAATCACAGAATGCTGGGAGAACAACAAACCTGAAATCAACACCCCTGGCACCTGAATGCACTTTGGTTCAGACTCAGTATCAGCTCCAGCAAAATCAAAATGTGTGATGAAGACACAGACGGCTGTAATTCCTCAGTGAAATATTTCTGCTGGTCCCAAATTTGAGACTCGTGGAGAAAGTTTTCTATCATAAGGCAAGTCAAGGTCCCTGATGAAAACTCCTCTGACACATTCTTTGTGTTAGCTTTTGAAATGACCTCTGGATATTTGTTTCGGGGGAATTTCAAAAAATATTGAAAAGTGACGAATTGAAAGCACCTGAAACTCCGTCAGACTTCTTTTGGATTTTGCATTTAATTGAATTTTATCCTGCATTGTCCCAAAGTGTCACTGAGATATGATGTGTCTTTTATAGCCTCTGTGAAGTGTTATCTTCCTGGAAGAACAGAAAGTGTAAAGAGCCGCTGAGATAGGCTGTGTGTAGACACATTATTAAAAGCCCACTGCGCTTTCCAATCTATGTGCACTTCTTCTACATGTGGATGGGAGCACTGGTCCCACAGCCCATCCCAGCACCGAGTCTATTGCCAGTCACAGAGGTTTAAAAGGAGATAGAAATTTCATTCAACAGGAATACAATACTCTGAGAGAAACATGACATTTTGGCATCCTCTGTGTGACCAGAATGAATACGTGGATCATAGTCTTCTGGGGCATCACAGCCCAGTCTTTATGCTCAAGAGGGTGAGGATGGATGGGGAGGTAGAAGGCTGCTTGACCATTCTGCAACCTTTCTTGGGTGTTCTGTGAAATGTTAACAACTTCATGGAGCAGGAGCGGAGCAAATGGATCCTTTTCTATCATGAACAAGATCTATTCTTCTATTCTATTCTATTCTATTCTATTCTATTCTATTCTATTCCATTCCATTCCATTCTACATCTATTTCTATTTGGGGATGATTTTATTCAAAAGCTGTTTTAATGATACTCTGCTGGGCTGTTAGTTCTTCTTCCACAGCATAATAGGCAGTAGCCAGGAAAAGAATTTCCATTTCCATTCCAAGGCCCCCAGCATGATCTACCAACCACCCCTACCACTCTGCAGTGTATGCACACCACAACCCACAGTGAGCAGTACCTGGTACTGGTGCACACCCAGCAAAGGGACAAAGGTCCGAATAGCTGCCTGTGATCAGACTGCAGCCGTAGCCTCTAAAGGGGACCCTAAGGAAGACCCATCTTCATTGCCTACGTGTTTCCATCTTGCTCCACCTGAAGGTACTCGTGTCTCAGCCAAGACACCTCTACAGAGCCTGGAGTCTGGCACTGGAGAGCTCCCTGCTTCTGGGATCCACAAGGACAGGTTGCTGGGGGAGGAGAGGGGCGCAGCCTAGGGCACAGTGGTGCTGGATGACCAAGGGTGCAGTGAGCAGCCTCCACAAACAGGAATTGTGACTTGGCTGCAGAAGAATTAAACCACAGCCACATGCCCGGCTGACCTGCTGCCAAAACTTCATTTCCAAAACGGGCCCCTGAGCTCCAGAAGTACAAAGCTGCATCGGTTGTTCTGGGGAGCAGTGACAAGAGCTGGCAGGGCTGCTGGGACCTGCTGCCAAGGAAGCGGTGGTTGCAACACTCCCGTGACACCAGCCATGGCAGCTCTGCTATCCCCCAGCACTGGGCAGGGGGGTTCTCCCCTGCACCGAGATAGGCACAGCAAGCCACAGCACTCATGCTCAGATCCAGCACCCATGGTGTCCCCTGGTCCCCGCTGGTCCCTCACTGGACAGTGACTGTGTGTTGGACATCTTTGGGGAGTGGATGTGTGAGCAGTAGGGGAAACCTGGAAGGAGATGAGCAGACATTGCATGGGGTGGTTGTCTTTACACACTCACTGTTTGAGCAGGAGGTGAGAGACTCAGACAAGCAAGTCCTGCCTGGGAAGAAGGGGACCAGTCATCAGGAGTGATGCCAAAGCAAACTCACAGCTCCTCTTCAGAAACAACACCGGTTTGAGGCTGGGCTTACATACAAAGGCACATGCACAACAGTTAGAAAGAGTGAAGTTCTTTAGCTGGGATACATCCACACCCTGGCGCCCTGTTCTTTCCTAAGAAACAGGATAGCCTTTGCTCTTTCCTAAGAATCAGCACAGCTCCAGGTCTCAGTTTGAGAAAGGAGATGGTGGTGCCAGATGGGTCACTCCAAACCTCCCAGACTTCCCACTACCCTGTAGGTCCCACTACCCTGTAGGTCCCACTGAGAGTCCCACAGGGCCAGGCCAAGGCAATCTGAACAAGATACATGATGTCTCCCCTTCTGCCTGGATCAGGAAATTGCTGGGGGGAAGGGGTGGGGCGGTGAGGAGAGCAAGAGCTACAGCTCAATGTGAGGCAAAAACATACAAATTAGAGAAAGGCTTGATTGCAATGAAGGAAATAGGGGGAACATTAAGGGGTAGGGATGGGTTGGTGAGATCTGGAGCCAGTTCTGCACCCATAATCCCAGATGCTGAAGAGAGATAAGAAGTCATTGCCAATCTGCAGGATGCCAAAGCAGAGCACAAGGCAGACACACAGCACACCTTCCACCTTCCTGTGGCTTCCTCAAGTGTATGAGGAAGGATCTAATCTAGCAGCATGGTCTGGTGCTGGACAGGTGCTTTGCAGTGCAGCAAAGTGCTGTACGGGAGACCCCAGCCAGCAGCAGCATCTCTCCAGGTGAATGAAGCTGTCTCCAGCACGGCCATCTCCATCCATGCACAGCAGCTGGTTCCTTTTGGAGATGGTGGAGGCCATGAGCCTGGCACGGGGTGGGCAGTGATGTGCAGCTCAGCACATTCTTCTTCTTTTCAGGTGAGTCACGTCCTGAACTCCACTAAGTATAGTTACACACTATACACACTGCTGGTAGGAAGATCCCAGGATGGTTAGCTCAAATGTAGACACCTCCAAAACAGACACCTGAATTCCATACTCTTGGAGCCAAGTCCCACATCAAAGGTAGTACAAAATGAAACACCAAAACCCTCAGCTCAGCACGGCTGTGGGATGCTCACAAGAACCCAGGGTTTTAAGAGCAGAAGCCAGGGCTGCCTTCCTTCTGCCCTGAGCTCAAACCACATCCATCCTGCTGCTGACATGCATTCTTGCCCTGCCCAGGAACAAGACACAGACCATGAAATGCAGCCTTAGTAACCAGCTCAGTTTCTCTAAACAGAGAGATGATAATAATAATAATAATAATCAACTAGAGTGCAGCATCTTCCAGAATATTCTTTTGGTTTTAAGCAAAGCCCCTGTTCTCAGAGACTGGCAGAGATCTTCCTTTCTCCCTACCTGGAGCCCTGTCACAAAGGATTATCTTCCTGCTCTTGCACCCTATAAACATCTTGTTACCTTCATTTGTCACATGCCGGTGCCTCCAATTCTCTGCATTATTTTCGCACCAGATAATTCTCGGCAGCTCATGGGAGGGGTGTTCCCAGTCCAAAATTTATAGAATCATAGAATAGCTTGGGAAAGACTCTTAAGATCATTGAGTCCAATCATCTATGTCTGTTCTCCCCTAAGAAACTGGTGACTGGATGTTTTCCTGGTTGTCTGAGCTGGGAAAAGAGCTTCTTTCATCACCGAAGGGTCTATTCAGCCTGGACTGAGCACACAAGTGCATTTCCATCTCAAGAATGTTTTTAATTGGTTCCATTTCAGAAATTGGGCCGCACAGCTTTTGAAAGAGTCTTAATTCTTATTAATTTTCCTGATACCAGACATGGCCTTCTTTTGATGTGCAAATTTGAAACTATTTTTTTCCCCACTCAGCGTAGATAGGGATCTTTGGGAAATGAATATTATACGAGCACAGGGGGAAGGGAGGAATGGGTAGGGAAGCACAGGCACAGTGTCAGTGTCAGGAGGAGGAGGAGGCACCCAGCAGCCAGGCAGGAGACCACTGATGGCAGTTTTAGGAATAAAAAAAGACAGCTGGAACCATGGAGATCCCTGGCATGTGCTGGGGGAGGAGGTGCATGGTGGCACAGCTGCTCCCCACCGTGCCCAGAGGTGCTGCAGCCATCGTCTGCTGGACGCAGCCACGCAGGGTTAACCAGCCCCTGCAACATCTGCCAACACCAACAGCTCCTGCACCCCTGGGGGTCTGCCCGGTCCATCACTGGCATGTCATATGGCCAAGGCTGAATGGTGGCCACTGCTTTAAACTGGAGCTGTACACACACTCCTCACTGTATGGAGTAGAAAACATTTCATTTTTTTCCCATGGTTTTAATTTATCACTCTTTCCATCATGACTTCCAGGGCCAAGGTTACAGGAGTGCTTCTCCTGGTGAGGTCTCCTCTCATCCTGTCTCAGAAAAGCCTTCCCAGCATGAAGCAGGGCTGTGTCTCTGGTGTAATCCTCGCCCTTGCTCTGGTTTTGCATTCACCCACATCCCTGCCTGCACTTCACCTCACTGGTTCAGTGAGAGTGGAAAGACACAAGAGGCTGATGTGTCTGAAGTCCTCCTCTCCTCCCACCCTTGCCCTTACCTTCATGCATGCACAGGTCTCCAGACACAAACTAGTCCTCAGATGTGACATGTCTTCAGGCAGTGCTCTCATCACCATCATAGGGCTCTCAGAAATCCGGAGGCCACTGGAGTCACCACAGTCCTATCAGCAGAACCAATCTGCAGTAGGTGCTTGACCCAGCAAGGGGTAGCGCTGCAGAAGAGAGCAGCTCTCCATGACTCCATGGTCACTGGGTGCTCAGGGAAAACCTGTGCTTGTGTAATTTGCCACAGGCACTGAGAAGCACCCAGAAGCACCAGGGCATTCAGACTAACACCATCCGAAGCAATGACAGCTTGGGCTCTACCGATGCCAAGATCAGGTGGGCAGGCCAAGGAGCAAGCTTCTTCCTGATGTGTTCTCTGACCTGGTTCATGCATCGTCGGTGCTTCCTGGAGGACATCTGTGGCTGAGCTTCTGCTGCTCCACGAGCACCCAGCATGCCATGAAGAGGCCATGGAGGAAGGGTGCTGCTTCCCTGTAGTGTCACAAGAAAGGAAATGATGGTGTTAAGGCAGTGAGCCACACTGATGTCTGATGGGTTCACACTTGTATGAGAAACAGGCGACAGAAACATTTTGGCTTTCAGATGAATCTTACCTGAAGCAATACCTCCCTCAGCCAAAGACTGATGGGAAATTCCAGTTTTGGCCACTTCTTTGGAAGAAACAAAGGTCTTCTTCTGGGAAGAAAGACACTGAAGAAAACTCATTTAGAGGCAATGAATCACCGTTCACAAATGTGGGAGAAGCTTGTGTTAGAAAAGACAAGAAAGAAGGAATATATCAGAGGTGTCACTGTAAAGAACAACAGAAAAAAGAAGCAATGGAAATCTCAGGAGTGATCTTCCAAACACTCATCAACAACTTGTTTCTCCTTTGTTGATTGAATGGACTAATACATCGTTGCAAATAAATTAAAATAGCTGTAAAACATTCTGCACGAGACCATTGCTATTTTTCCCTGTATCTTATTTTAACTGCTTATGACCAGCCTGTATCTTTATGGACCACATCAGCTCTGCAGTCGCTGCCTTGCACGTTCACTCAGTTCCCAGCAGCACCTTCACCCTCAGCCCAGGTTCTGTCTCTGCGGGGTTCAGCCCCTCACTCCACAGGTATAAGCTGTGCTCTCTCTAGAAATACAGCCCTGCATTTAGCCATAGTAGAACACATGCTCACTGCAGCCCCTATTGTCAAGTAATTCAGATCATTCTGTGAAAACTGACTTGTCCCTGTGCATCAATTTGTGTCATCTGCAGAATTCAGGTGATGATTTAGCATATGCTTGGCGACGGATCATTGGCGAGGATTAAGACTTCCACAGCACTCTCCCAGGAACTCGTACCAACTTTGCAGAAGTTTATGACCTTTTGGGGACATTACATCCCCAGCAAACTATTTCAGTGCGAGGACTCAAAAATACCAAAGGACTATATATCAAGCCAACCAGGAAAAAAAAGAAATATGCAATTTGGGAAAGGCATACGCAACTTGACTATGAAAGTTCCTTCTGTCAGTTCTGCCCAGTGTGAATGAAGGACTCAAAATGGTAGAGAAGCCACCCTCAGTGAAACTCGGTCCTCACAGAAATATGTTGAAAGAATGCCACTTAAAATTTATACCGTACAGTAAAATGATAAATCGAGAGCAATGCAATGGAGCTAACAGGGAGAACTCAAGCTTGACCATAATAGGGAATTTATGTAAAACATAAAGGAGACAATAATAAATGTGAAATGGAAAGAATTAATTTTTTGGTTCAGAAGTTTTGCTTTAGAACAGAACACAGATGCCCAGCCTATCTCCAAAAGAACTTTACTTAACCCCACCCCACCCTGGAGCCAGCCTACTCTGCGGCACAGTCTGCATGGGCACGTCCATGGCTCTGCAGGAGTTTTGCGTGTAGGGGAAGGAGACCTTGCAAGCCCAGGCAGATGATGGGCCATTCCCATGCATGTTCCCCATACCAGGATCCAGCCCAGCAGAGGTAACTGGCTGACAACAGGGCTCAGAAAGAGGAGCAACAGGCAGCATGTAAATAAAAGGCAGGATGGAAAAGTTACATCAGGAAAGACCAGAAGGGACTTGTTCTTCCCAGGCTACTTGTAAGGGCCTTCCCCATCCATGTTCCTCTCTCCCTACTCCTGGATGCCAGTACAGCTGAGATCTGGCTACACATCTGCAGAAAGAAAAGAGAAGAGTTTTTCTAGCGCACGTTTTGCTCCATTGCGTCTGATACACCAACCAAAAAAAGGACATTTCTAGCAAGCTACACTGATAACCTGCTGGTGAACATAGGAAGGCAGAGAACACAGATGCTTCTGATGTTAGGAAGAAAAACATCTTCCCACCCTTGCTGGAAGGCATCACCCCATCCAACCCCCAGTGGGTTATCTTCTCTCAATATAAGGCAAAGAAAACCACTAGTCATCGCCCATGCTGCCAAAGGAAGCTGAGGGGTGATGTTCTGCATGGATAGAGAAGCTGGAGCCATGGCCGTGGTGGTCTCTGTGCACCCCCTGATGCAGAGTCCCCAGGGCTGGCCACGGGGATAGGGAGAACCATTGGCAATGGTCAGGATGCAGGTGCTGAAGCTGCTCAGACCCAGTCTTGGCCAGACCCACGTGCTGCATCCCTCCAGCTGGAGGAGGAGGGAGGATTGTGGTTCCCAAGGAGGAGGCAGCAGAATTACTTGACAAACCCGACAACTCTTTGCTGAAGCTGATGTGGCAGCATCACCAGTGGGGGTTACCATGACAGCTGGCAGGGAGGAAACCCCTTAAGGGTGTTAGTCCCTCACACTTTCCCTGCCCTCCACTCTTGGGTGGGCCTGGAGTAGCTTTTAATGTTCTGTAAGATGGATTCTAAGCAGAAAAAAAATCCACTGCACTTACTTGGTGTGACTGATGAAATGCTGGGGCTTTGTGTTTTGGCATCTCTCAGCAGCAGATTTCCCTCACAGCTTTGATGCAATGTCTGTGTGAGTTATTGGGGGTGGATTTTAGCACACAGGGGGAAGGGACAGTCATCTTTGACCAAAGGTCTTTAATCAGGGTCACTGAGCAAAATAACAGAATCAGCTCCATTTCTCATGATAGCAGATCACCCTGGGTTGTTGGAAGGTGGAGGGGGGGAGGGGCAGATTTATCAGAGAAGTTATGCCCTGGGACAAGGCAGTGAAAGCAGCAATAGTTCAGCTATTGATCTCCCACCAAAATACATGGGAGCAGGCTAAGCCCAGCCCCAAACCAGCTCAAATGGATTCAGTTACAACTGGAATGTGCAGCCAGTTCAGGGTCCTGCAGAAAGCACAGGGATGTTTCTGCAGGAAAAGGCCACCAGTGTCCAAAACAGATATTTTCACCCCAAAGTCACTGACATCAATCCCCAACCTCCCAAAGTCCCACTGCTCTTCCCAGAAGGGAAGGGAAGAGAAGTGAGATGATGGTGGGGAAGGCTCAATCCTGAACTGGCTCAGAGGGGAAAACACAGATCGGGTACACCTATAGGAAAAGATTTGTCTATTTTAATATAAAAAATATATGAAAACTATAACTCTGTACCTACGACTTTGTGGAGGACAGTGGGAAAGGAGTGGAAAGTATTACTAATAAGCATGTTGAACCTTCCTATGTCTCAAATGAAGATATAAGGCTGAAAAATTTAACAGGAAGGTTCTGTTCCCCAATGGTTAATTAGGCATTGGCATATAGTATGCATTGAAGGTTCACATATTTTAAACGGTGCACAGAAAACTCAGCACACCTGAAATATGACCTACCTCTGTAAACAGCATATCCACAGCACATCTTCCATCAGCTCCCTGCCCCCTTCCCAGAATGACACCCTTAGGAGATAGGAGTGACTGGGGGTGCTGAGGGAAACCAGCTGGCACGACCAACATGTTACCAGGAGGGCTTGGGTGGCTCCAGGGACCTATGGCACAGACAGGTCCTTCTGAGAAACCACCAGCAAAGTATTCTAGAGAGATGCTTGGAGGTTTGCAAAGAATAGATATGTGTCTTTCCATAAAGCTCAAGGGCATACGTTGTCTGAAGGTCGTAAATACACCTTGACATTTTGAATTTGTGAAATCAAAAATCCTCACCTGGAAAAATATTTCCCATTGACCCGTGGTCAATGTCCCAGACCACAGTGAACAACTGCAGGGAAGCAAAAAACTGAGAGGAAGAGGCCTTTGATGAGCCCATCAAGTAAAAAATCAGCCTCAGAAGTATGAAACCCTGAAGCAAATGGGCAAGGGGCTGAAGGGCAGAATCCCTTTCTACAATTTGGTTTGCTCTTTCACCACTGTGTCCTAGCAGAGGAACTCTACCCAAGGGCTTTAGTTATTTCTTTATACTTTCACATACCCCTGCATTTTGGGTGGCCAAGTCAAGAGGAACTGATTTTCAGTAAATGTCAAACCCTTACCCTTGAACTTTAATCCCGTTTGAGTTATTAAAGCAGCCAGAGTGCCTAGCAACCTGTAACAACCTTGGCACAAGGCCACATCTAAGGCCTGAATGAATTTTTAAAAGACAAATCTTCTGGCAAAGGAGCAAGTGTGGAAAAGAAAAATGAGACATGTTGCTGGAGCCAGGCCACATTACAAGACCTTTACAACAAAGCCTACAATGGAAGTGTGGGGTTTTTCCATCTAATTCTGGACGCTTGCTTTCAGAAACTCTTTGCCAAGGCACCCCTTGCCACCACGCACGACTCGATGGCTCAGGCTGCCCTGACCAGCAGCATCCTGCAGACACAGGGGACCGTTCTTCACGCACAGCCATAAAAATGCCTCTGCCATTGACAGCCACAGAGTGCTGGAGTTTTGCAGCGGGCAGCATTCTGCGTTCTCTTCGGTTGACACACGTTTGAATAAATACACACTGGAATCCCTGGATTTCTCGAGCAGCCACCGTGTAAACAGCACTTCTGCCTAATGGAGCATGAACATCCCTGAAAGCACAGCTCTGGGCACGCCACGGCCACCACGGACTGAAGGAGATGGGGACCCTGGAGCTCCCAGGCATGTCTCCAGGTATCTGGCTGAATTGGAGAAGGGGTCGTCCGTATTCTATTGGTTTCCTGCTGGTGTTGGTGGGTTTGGGATCTGCAGCACCTGAGAGTGCCGTGCCCAGGTACAAGGTGCATCAGCCCAACCCTGTGAAAGTGGGAGATGAAGGGGCCATGGGACGCACAGGGAATAGTAAAACTCAACCACCCTTTTCATTTCCTCGATATGGAGAAGACATTTGTGTGCTCTTGACACCTGTGCACTTCTCTGGGGGATTCTCCCAGGAAAAAATAAGGATTCGTTTAGACAAGAAAATAGCAAGTGAAAACAAACATACAGGGCTCAGACTCAACTTGAAAGAGATACTGCAGGGTGAAAGGATTGATGCTCCCGTAAAGTAACAGTGGAGTTTGACATCTGCTTGAGGAGTGGCAGGGCACCGCAGCAGGGGTGTCACGGCTCGCATGCCTCGCCCATCCCAGCAGACAGGTTTAACAAAGATATTTTTGGTAATGCAGATGTAGATTCCATCTCTTAAATCTTTAAGGCTTATCAAAGGTTTGTTTTGGGGTTGGTTTGGTTTTTTTTTTCCTATTTTCAGCCCTGTATATTCTTAACCACCAAGATCTTCTTATGTATAATAAACACAAAAATGCTTCTCTTTCCAGCTTTTCTGCTAAAGCCAGGATGATTATAAAGCTAAATCCTCAGCATATGGCATGGGTGCTGTTCTTACAAAGTTCTCACTGTGTCTTGCATCGAAGAGCGAGTTAACTCTTGGTAGCAAACAGTGCTGTCCTCCCACAGCCACCTGCACCAGGAAAGGCACTGGGGGGAACCGGCTGACCACAGTGTGCAGCACAGGGTGATGGGACCCACACTCACAGGGGGCTGGTGACATTTTCTCCCATGCAGCCTCACACGCAGGAATCACCTCCATGAGCAGTTCCCCAGCATGGGATGGTCAGTGGGAGGAAGGGAGGCAGAGGGACAGAGGCAGGGAAAGGGTGTCAGCAATCAGAGCACCTGCATTACCCCAAAACTGATCCTGCCTCTCTGAAAACTGGTGCATCCCGGAGCCATGCAAGGCTGGAACACTGCTCACGGGGCTGCTGGGCTGATATTCAGCTCAGGATGCTGGTGGGATTTTATAAGGTTTGGGGAGAGATGAGCAAACAGGGCCAACCGAGGCAAAGCAATACCTCACTGATAAGTCCAGAGAAGACCAGTGCACCGGCACCATCCCATCAAACAGGATGCAACCATGGGGAGCAGGGCTCCTCCAAGTCCATATCAGGTGTGCCAGGGGCTATCCCAAGGCACTTTGCAGATGCTCCCTACCAAGACCAGTTTCTAAAACTAGACCCCCTCCCAAATAACAAATGTCTGAGCTGCCTCTCCCATGGACAGGGATGGGCAGGGTTGAGAGCATCACCACTCGCTGCACCCAGATGGGTATCAGAGATGCAATCAGCTGTTGTTTGGAGGGGTCGTCAACTCAGCAGATGAGAAAAGCCTGAGACGCTGCAGTGCTGAACACACTTCAAGGGGGTCCAAAAACCTGCCACTCAGGGATGTGTTTGCCATGAAATGCAGCTGCAGGAAGGGCAGTTCTGGTTCACTGAGACATCTTTCCATCAGGTGGGATAACAGCCCCACTGTGTGGCTCCAGCAAGATCAAGTGCATCTCATATGCGGTGCAGGAGCATTGGCAGGAGACTGAGAGCCTTAGCAGAGAGCAAAGGGTGAATTCAGAGCATAATTCAGAAGAGAGCCTAAGGCACTTGGCAGATGCTTCTTACCTAGACCAGTTTCTAAAGCTAGACCCCCTCCCAAATAACAAATGGCTCAGCTGCCTCCTTTTAAGGTGGAGGAAGGCAGGGTGGAGACAATGTAAACCCTGAGAAGTTTGTGGTTTTCTTTTGTGTGTTTGAATACACAGGGGGTTCCATATTATTTCCAACTTTTGAAAATTTTTTGCATTTTTCAGTTTTATACTTTTCCAACAAAGGGTAAATTTCATCTCTAACCCACTTGTTGTATTTGAGAGGTAGCTACAAGCGTTTGTGTCATCAGAAAGAGACAGGGCTCCACAGATCATTCAAAAACAGCTAAAGCGCCTTCCCACTTTACCTTGCAAAGATTAAAAAAAAAAGAAAAAGTGATGCTGGTCCCTACCACTAGGTCTGATGATACTGCAGTCTGTAGAGAGACAGCTCTACCTGGATGCTGAGACACCGGTGGGAAGCTGTTCAAATCCTGAACGTGCAGTTTCCCGGTGTCTTCTTGGTTCATGGGCTACTCTTACATACAAGGAAAGAGCAGAATATGGGTGCACCTCAGAAACAGCTTGGGAAGACAGCAGGAGAAATTCCTAACTAGAAGAGGGTCTGGGAGAGAAGAGGGGAGTGGGGTGCTTGTGGGTACAGGAACAAATCACGGGTGCTAGGCAAGGCTGAGTATAGGTATCATGAGTAGCATCTCTACCTTACCTCACCTGGTGGATGAACAACGTTCAGCATCACAACCAGTGATGGTATCAGTTGCAAAACAGCAACATGGACAGTTCAGCAAGGGCACCAAAGCTGAGGAGAGGAGCTTGTCCATAATCTTGTAAATCTTATACAGGTATCTGCTCAAGGGAAAAGCATAAGGAAGCCAGAGCCAGATTCTAAGATGCCCAAAGACAGGTTTCTCTGAGCAGCTCCCTCAAATGAACAATGCTGTGGATGGATGGGGCAGAGACTGAGTTTCAGCTGCACATACGAGGTGGTCAAAACCCTCCTCAACATTCCTTCTTTGTGTGTGACTTTCCAAAGAGCGAGACGAAGAACAGAGTCAACATCGAGCAGTGTCAGCATCAGGCAGTTTACATGCCAGATTTGCAAGGAGAAAAACTTCAACCCAAAGTCACTATTAAGGCTCTGCCTACTGCAGGCATTAATGATGGCATGGATGACTGCACAGGTTCAAACGGGCAGTTTTGATCACATCTCAAAGACTGTGTGTGTGTGGTCAGCTGAAGTTGTTATTTGTCAGAAGCTCACACATGGCACCATAAATCAAGCCATCCTGAAGGCAGTTCAGAGACAGAGGACTTAATTTGAAAGTATTTTTGAGTTTCAAAAGCAGGAGGCTAAGCATATATATTATATAAAAAAATAATAAATTTTAAAAAACCAAAACAACCAACTGAAAACAAAGGAGCTTTTGCCTCTGTTCCTTAGGGATCATTTTGCACTCAGTTCGTTGCACATGTTTTGTGCGTATCATCAATATATCACCTAGATGAGTGCTTCAGATGGTGCTTTGAACAATGGACACATTTTGTTCCACAGGTTTCTTTCAGAAATATCTTAATCATGGAGAAGGAGTTAGATACATAGATGACTTGAAGAGTTCCCTCCCTGACTGGCACGCATCTCCCCACAGCTCTGGGCCATTGCAGTGCCATGCACCATAGCAGAAAGGTTGTCAGTGGTGAGTAATCTTGGTCCTGAGTGCACGAGATCGACAGAATAATGTCAGACAACCTTCACACTTTGTTTACGTTGCTGCCTGTCTTCATGGACAAGATGTACTTGATAACAGCTACTTTGAGTATCTCAAAGAACAAGGAGTTCTGGAGAACTGCTGGCTTTGAGAAGATGGAGGAAGTGCTGAGATATCTAGAAATCAATCGTCTGACTCTGCAAGAAGTTTTCCATGAGATCTTTTACAGGTAATTTGTCACTTGGTAAAGAAACATCCACTTCAATGATTTCAAAGGAGCCATTAATATCTAAATGGGGTATAAAAAAAAAAAACAACAAAAAAACCCACCTTGCAGGTGGAAACAGAGGTCACCCAAGGTGACAGAGTGTTTAGTCCAAACAGAGTTCCTTTTATGACTTGCACTATTATATATTAGAGCTTCATTCCTAATTGTCTAGACATCGCTCCTCCTGTTGAGCCAGCTGTCTGCGCAGACATCCTTGCTTCTCTCCAGAGCCCAGTACTCACCAGTAATCTCCTTTGAACTCCGGTGAGATACCATATTCTATAGCAAATGACCACTGAAATGTTCCAAAGTGGCTGTGATAACCCATCAGGAGCCGAATAAAGCAGCTCAACCTGCAGCATTATAGTGTCCTGTGAAAGACGACCTGAGGCAAGACACAACTTGTGGGCATCAGTCTTTCCTATTGCAACTGTGACTGTGATTTAGTACTTCAAGATCACTCTTTAAAAATAGACTATGTTAAGAATGAAATCAGCTTGCCTCCTGAACAGGGAGCCAAGCAACACACCGGAGAATCCTGCAAATTGGTTTTGGAAGAGGAATGTGCACCCAAATACTATAAAATTACGAGGCAAGGAGAGAAAGACAGTGCATAGCCCTTGGGATGTCAGGTAGGAACAGCAAAAGGAGACCTGCAAATCACAGGGATGTAATCACAGAGCAAATCCAGGAGAAGAGCATGTGGGTGAGTCATTGTGACAAGAGGACTCCAAAACTAACCGAAGGTGGAGGAAGGTCATTTGTAAGAATGAATCTCAAACATGAAACGGGTCATCAATGTTGGTAAATCATCATGTGTTGCCTCTTTGAAAACCTAGTAGAAAATGGTGAAGTATCTGATCAATAGGAAATGCAATTTCACTGCTGTATAACTCCATGGTTTGGAGATACCTTGTCTTCTGTGTGCAGCTTTAATCTCCTTATCTCAGACATGTCTTAGAGACAGGAAAATACCAGAGGAGGACAAGAAGATGATCGAAGGTCTCAACTGACTTTTGTATGAGGAAAACTGGAGGACAAGACCCCTTAGCAGAGAAAAGAGATTGCCATGATGGACCTATGGGAGACATCTGCAAAATCATAGGAGCCCTGAGAGGATGTGTAGGGCTTGGATTTTCGATTCTCCTACAGAAGGACAAGGGGTATCAAATTAAAACAACAGGAATCAAGCTCAAAGCAAACAAAAAAAGAGCTTATTCATCATGCAACAGGCAATATTGCCTTGCTCACCTCCTTGCCAAGGAAAAGTGCAAGTGCTAAAACCTTACACAGGCTCAAGGGAAAAGTGGAAAAATTCTTGGAAAAAGATTCTGAGGTTCATCAGGGGCCAGTAAACACCTCAGCAGGCCTCAGAAATCTGCAAGATGCTTCTGAAGCAAGAAAATGGTCCCACCAAAATCTTGTAGATCATCTAAGATGCCATCAGAGAAGGTCTTCATAGATAAACGTCTGTCTAAAAAGTAGGGAGCAAAGGATTGGAACAAGTGCTCAGTTTCTGGAGTGGCAGGAGGTGGCTTTCTGAAGGAATCTCTGCCTTAGGCAGGACCTTATGCATGATCTGTGAAGGAAGTGTATGGAAACATAACACAATTTGCTGAACTGAGTTATCAAAGGTAGTAAAGGCAAGGTCTGGCTGCAGGGAGTTGTTTCAGGAGGAGCTCATAATCTTGAGAGAGCGGATGACAAAATGGCAGATGAAATTCAATATAGATAAATGTAAAGTGATACACACGGGAAAAAGAAAACCTAACTTCAAATGTTCTGTAATGGGCCCTGAAAAATTACCACTCAGGAACAAGAGTTGGAGTTATAATGCACAGTTCTGTGGAAATGTCAGTGCTGCTCTCTGCAGTGGTCGAAAAATAAGAAAATTGAATGTTGGGAACAAACAGAGAATGAAACAAAAACCATCCTTGTAAAACGCTGAGGTTGGTCTGCAAGCAGAAAATTGGAATCCTCCCTGTCCCCATCCCAGTGTCAAAGGGCACATGGCAAAGCCAGAGGAGAGCAATAAGGAAGGAAAACCAGACATAAATTGATCAAGAGAGGTCAACGGGAGTCCCTGAGGCACAGGCTGCTGAAGCCAAGGAAATCACATCTCTACAGGCTGATGCTGCTCTCAGAGGCTTCCCTAAGCACTGACCACGGTGCTCACTGTGGCTGCAGGTGAGCAGGTTCAGTTCAGAACTCCACTGGGATGATCCCTGGGGACAGCCCATGGAGCAGAAGGGTGATCAGGGGTGTATAAGCACCAACAAGTGGATCCAGATAGCCAAGTTCTCAATGAGATAGTTCTCATTTCAAGCTTTGTCCTCTCTTGTGTGCTTTGCCCTCATGTCTCTTGACTTTGTCTTTTGTTGAGTGTGCCTCAGCTGTATTTTTCACAGGAACTTGCTAAGAAGCATCTATTCTGTCCCAGAGTGGGACTGTAGGACTCTGTTTTCATCTTTGCTTATGTTTCAGTTGTAGGCCCAGTCTGACACTTGGGTTTTTCAAACATTATGAAGGTCAAGCCTTGTAGAGCTCATCACCATGAAGGCTGACCTCTTTCTCCTTCCCTCCGTTTCCTAGTCTTTCACCTGATGCACCTCTAGAAGGACTTTCCTTCTAGTTTTGTAGTGACTTTGGGACCCTTTAAGATTTCTTACAGCTCCTTTGAATAGAGAACATGCTAAAAATATTCAGGAAATCCAACTGTCAACTGGATCTGTGGGCCACTTGATTCCCTGCCCTTACTGACTCCTTCATAAACTCCTAGGAGTTCCTAAGATAGAGCTTCCATTCACAAAAGCCTTGTTGAATTGTCCCATAAATCATATCTCGCTTACATTCTCCTTAATTCCCCTCCACACTCCAGTTTTACCTCATCTGGACATCAGTTTTAATAATCTGCTGTTCCTGGATCTGCTCAGAAGCATTTTTTAAGATCAAAGTTCCCCCCGCTTTCTTTCCCTCTGATAGTGAGAAAATTTTAACTGAGAGGTTTCACAGTAGACTTAATGCAGTTAATAGTTTAGCTATTTCATCCTTGAATTCCTTTAGAGCTCTTGACTGAATACCATCCAGTACTACCAAACTGTTACCGTTTATTTTGTCAAGTTGTTTTATAACTTCATCTACTGAAACATCACTCTGAGACATATTTTCTGACTCATCCCCCATAAAGAAGGGTTCCAGGTTGGGGAGCCCTGTGAGCTCCTCTGCACGGACAAAAAACTTTGGCTTGGCTTCTCTGCTGCTGGCTTGTCCTCTTCATTTGGTGCCTTTGCCCTAGAGCCAGCCTGCTGAGATGTGTTTGAGAAAGACAATACCATTGGCATGCAATGCCTGAGCTACCAGTGGGCACTGGAGGGATGGAGTGGCCCTACAGATGGTGTGGATGATGATGCTGGGAAGCTGTCTCTCACCCCAGAGACAGTAATCTTTTGAAGGACAAAAGCAAGTGTGTGTGTGGCCAGTGGTGGCTGTACCATCTACCAGCCCATGTGTTCTGACTGCTCTGGGGGGCTGCTCACAGGGGTGTCCCCCCTGCCTTCATGAGGCTCCTGATAGAGGATCCAGGCACCTGAAACCATGTTGCTACCAGGCACCCTTTTCTGCTGCCAGCCCTTTCTGCAGCTGTCTTCCCCATCTGTGACAGGCATCCTGCAGGGTAGGGTAGCCAAATCTGCAACATATAAATGGTGCCAAGGGACTGGTAATCAGGCAAATATCAGAAAGGGGTTAGGAGATAGACAACATGTGGCACGAAGAAGGTGGACACATGACAGCTGTGGATGCCTCAGCCACGCTCTCCAGAACCAGGGGGGAGTAAAGCTGTGTGGTCGCTGGGTGGCTGCAATGTGTGAGCAGGGCACAAGGACTTGCCTGGTCCCCTGCCCAGGGAGGGGTCAGTCACAGAGACCTTCCTCAAACAGGAACCCTCCTCTTTCTCTCTTCCCTTTCCCCCCCAAAACTGGTGTCTCCATCACCAACCAGAAACACCTACCCTGGGCCAAGGAGCTGATCTTGGAAAGACCTCCTTAAACACCACGGCATCAAGTAACCTCCACTTCAGCTTCTTCCCCCACCCCATTCCCAAACCCATCCAACTGTTGTCATAGAGCAAACACATAAGGCAGAAAGTCCTCATTGGGACTGCCAGTTCCCACCTTGTCACTGTCAGAAACAGGATGAATCCATTCCTCTATCTCTGCATTGGTGGATGCTGCTTCCCAGGGTCCATTTGTCCACACCAGCATTGTCATCTCCCCCAGCCATCCTTGGTGAGCATCACATCATCTTGCTCTCTGACAAGCAGCTCCATGTTCTTGATCCATCTTCTTTTCCTGCAAGAGCCTCAGCTGTGCTCCCAAAATCCCAAGGCCCAAGGCTGCACGTTCCTCCCCAGCCCCTCACAGCTGAGAGCTGCAGCCTTTCTCCAACGGCTCTAATTCAATTACAACCTCTTCAAATATTTCAGTTAGGCTTTGAACTGTTTGGTAGAATTTGTATCTAGCAAAAACTGGATTTGCTTCTCTAATATAAGTGCTTCCTATGTATAAGGATGAGTTCCCAATCATTAGCATTCTGGTCACCGTGTTGCCACATGCAAAAGTTGCCACCACTTTCTAAATGCTTTCTTCCCCCTGCTCCAGAGGACAAAGCAGCCTCCAGTCTCTCCTTGGGGTGTGTGCTGTGCAGAGCCTCACAAGAGAACCACGAGTGTCAGCACCGATTACGGTTCATAACCGGAGTATTTGATGCATGATTTTTCCTGTCCCAGTTTGTTCCCTTTGATGCAGCTGACAGCAATGCCATGTGCTGCTGGAAGGGGCTGGTCCTGCCACAGAGAAGTATCTTCCATCTGCTTTACAGATGAGGACCATAAAGTGTTTCTACAACAACTTCCCCTCCCAGCTGCTTGCTTTGACTTCAAGCATTTGACTGAGTCGGCAGGAGAGGTCCAAGAGGGCAGGGTGCCAACAAAGAGACAAGATGACGGAGAAGAACATGTTCTGTTCTAGAACTCCCTTGACTCCAGTGAGGTTGGACATGTTAATATTCTGGTTTATAGAAGAGATTTTTCTTCACCTACCTTTGGCTGTGTAAGTAAAACCCATGTGAAGTTTTACCAAGCTTTGAGATAGATCTCCTGCTCTGCTCAAGTCCACCTGAGATGTTGGCCAAAGCTTCTCTACTTGCAAGTGGTGAATGGTGTGCTGATTGCACCTGGACAAAAAGAGACCTGCATGGGGAAAGACAATAAATATTAGTGAAGAGGGGTAACTGTTTAGGGAGATTACCTGACCAACCCTGGCAGGTGCCATTTCTCCATGTCATATCTTCATGCTCTTGCAGAGGTCAGCTGGCCCTCCACCATCAGGAGATTATACAAACCCAGAAGGCAGTGCTTTGGAAGCAGCAAGGGAAAGGAAGGCTGATACAGTCAAGATGCACCCAGCCGCAGCTTCACACTGAACTGTACAGTTGTCCCAGAAGGAGAAGAAGAAGGTCCCCCCAGGCTGCAGCCTGATGCAGCCAGCTAAAGCAAAGCCCACTGCAGATAGAGTTGCTACTTTGCTTATAGACTTGATGCTGCTCTATATCCTGTTCTTTTTGTAGGATAAAAAATCCTCTAAGGCTCTAGGCAAATAGGACCTGCTCCCTTTTTATAGAGCATTTGTAGTTTCCTGAGCACTCTGCAGCCGAGCGGTGCTGAGCAGGGGCCTGATGTTATGAAGAGCAAACTTGCCATCTAGTGTGTGAGAGCATCTCTGCAGCGGCGGCTGGGGAAGGGAGAAAAGGAAAAGAAAAGGAAGAGAAAAGGAAGAGAAGAGGAAGAGAAGAGGAAGAGGGAGAGGGGAGAAAAGGAGAGAGAGAAAAGGAGGGAGAGAAAAGGAGGGAGAGAAAAGGAGGGAGAG
>JANVCC010000296.1:87326-132908 GCA_025345505.1 Todiramphus chloris collaris | reverse complement strand
AAAAAGAAAAAGAAAAAGAAAAAGAAAAAGAAAAAGAAAAAGAAAAAAAAGAAACGTTTCCCCCAGCGTTAAGTGGGGTCCCCCATCAGCCGACCATGAATGTCACAGGGTGGCAGCTGTATCTTCTGTTGACTATCCCCAGTCTTGAGAGGATTTGGCAGGCTCTCCAATTGACTGTCCTTTGGTACAGCAAGCACCAGAAATTCTCCTGGAAGAAGGAAAGCATGCTCTGAGCCCAACAGCGGTGGTGGGAGCAGGGTCCCTTCTCTTACCCCTGGCTCCATGCAGCAGTCATGGAGAGTTTGGGTTGCAGAAGTGCCATGGGGCCACAGCAAGAGGAGGATTTTATCAGCCCAGGAGGTGTGCAGGATTTCCTTAGCAGTGACACACGAATTGGGAGGTACTGAGCTCTCATCTGCAAACTCAGGGGCCACTTCCCCTCCATAAAACACGAAGGCAGGTTTGAAGTGCCATGTGGAGCTGGGTAAAGAAGCCCTTCTCACACAGCAAGCATGAAATGTGTCAGGTGTCAGGTTATTACTGCCTTTTGCCTATTGTAAAAGCAACTCTTGAAAATCATTTAAATGTTTTTATTAAAGTTGCCGAAAGAAAGGAAACAAAAACCTGTTAATGCATTGGAATATGAAGTGATAAGGCTCTTTGTTTGATGGCAACCATTATTCTCCTTCTCTTGAGCCCTAAAGAGCTTTTATGGCCAAGGAGCTTCTGTTTGACAGTCTTTCGAACGTGAAACCATTAAATGCAAACCAGTTTCAAGCAGGGTTAAGAGAAATCTGAGCACTAGCAGTATAAATAGCCAGGCAGTGAGGGGCTGTGAGTGTGAAAGGTGCTTGTCTTTCTTGGTCACAGGGAGGAGAACCTATGAACGGAGGAGGGTAGGAGACCTCAGGGTCTTTGCCCTACCCACATTTCCTCATGGGCTGACCCATCTCTATCTTCCCCATGATAGCCCTGCCCTGGGAAGGGGTGTAGGGTCCAGGGCTGGTCTGTGGTGATGGGATCACCCTGTGTGTGCTTCGGTTTCCCTATCCCAAGGCCCTGAGCTGGTTTGTGCTGGGGGCATGATCCAAGAGGAAAAGAATCACTCCTACTCAAGGGGTGATCCTTTTCTTTCCTTATTTATATTTTCCTCTTACTCTTGTTTTTCATTTTGTTGGGTCATTTTTTCTCCTGAGGACTGAATTGTCATTAACTTCTTTTTATTTTTCCACATTTTGTTTTTCAGTTGGTTTTCCCACAGGGAGAAGGGGAGGCACACACAGGTTCCATTACCTCACCCACCAGTGGGGAAAGATGGGGTTTTTTTGTCTGCATTTTTCTAGAGCTCCTTTCTCCCCAGGAAGGCCAGGGAGAACCTCTTCATTTCTTTGTTTCTTCTCCGTTTTCTGACAGTTCCCTGTGTTGATCAAAAGGATTTACTATTTCCTTCTATTTGTCATCTGTTTTCCCTTGCATCTGTTTGATATTTTTCATACCTAATGAAAAACATCCTTACTTCTTTTTCTTATTTTATTCCACGGTCTTTTTTTTTACCAAAAGTTCAGCTTCCATGATTTTTTTCTCCTTTCCACAGTTTTTCTGATTCTCTTTTTTCCTCACCTTCTTTATATTTTCTCATTTTTTTTTCAACGAATTACGGTGGAGGTGTTTTTTTGAGATTTTGGGGTTTTGGTTTGGGTTTTTTTTCATTTTTTCTCTTTTTTTTTTTTTGCTTCACCTTTGCTTTGGGGCAAAGCAAAGAGACTTTGTCCCTATTTCTTCCCACTGGTGTCAGCAAACAACATTTTCCTGCCCTGCTGCTCCCTGTGTGTCAACTTCCTTAAGCACAGCAGGGCAGCAACAGCCTTTAGCTCATTTCTTACTATTTTTCCCCTGACAGACAAAATGATGGCAAACATTGTTTCTCATTTTTCTCATTTCTTTCCCATAATTTTTCATCTGATTTTCTACATGATTTCTCAGGTGGCACAACATGAGAGTGGCTTCCTCTCAGTTTTATTTTCTTTTTTTCTTTAATTTTCTATCCAGTTTCTCATGTCACCCAAGTGGCAACAGGGTTTTTTTGTTCCTTATTGGGTGGTTGGTTTTTAATTTCTTTTTTTCCCCTCTATTCTCTCCTCCTAAGGGATGAAACAACAGCGTTCCCCATGGGGGAAAGCCATAAACAGCCCCACATCCTTCACACAAGTGTCCTGACAGGAGAGACCATGCTCAGCATGGAGGGTCCCCTTGTCCAGAGGCTTACTTTTAAAGCCCTGCCTGATGAAAGCCATCAGGACACGTGAGAAAATGCAAAATGTGCTCCAGGCAGGCGTGCAGAAGACCTTCAGGAGTTCTGGATGGTTCCTTGATTGGACACTTGTCAGTGGGGTTGGGAACAGGCAAGGAAAGGGCAGGGTTTGCTGCTCATTTGGAAGTGGCTCTCAAGGGATGGTAGGATGGATGTTTTGCTTTTCTCAACACATCTTGGTGATTCTTAAAGAAAATGATCCAGCATTTGCAACAGTTAAAGGAATAAGGCAAACCTGAGTAGGCTTTGAATCCCACAGCTCCCTAGGAAGGATGGGAGTTGCATCCCATGACCAAAGGTCATAGAATCCTAGAACCACAGATCATTTAGATGGGAAAAAGACTTTTAAGATCATTGAATTCAACCATTAAGCCATCACTGCCAAGTTGCCACTAACTCCTGTCCCTCAACACCATATCTCCATGGCTTGGAAACCCCTCCAGGGATCACGGGGACTCCACCCCTGCCCTGGGCAGCCTGGGACAGCCCTGGACAATCCTTTCACATGGAAGAAATTTTTCCCAATGCCCAACCTAAACCTCCCCTGGGGCAACTTGGGGCTGGTTCCTCTTGTCCTGTCCCTTGTTCCTTGGGAGCAGAGCCTGACCCCCCCCGCCCCCGGCTCCAGCCTCCTGTCAGGAGCTGTCAGAGCCAGAAGGGCTCCCCTCAGCCTCCTTCTCTCCAGGCTGGACAAGCCCAGGTCCCTCAGCTGCTCCTCACCACACTTGGGCCCTAGACTTTTTCCCCAGCTCCATTGCTCTTCTCTGGACACACTCCAGCTCCTACCCAACTTTCTCCAGAAAAACCAGAAAGAAATCAGCAGGAAGAATAAACAGCTCTGAACTCCCACTTTTTCCCAGATCCCTGAGGGACCAGCTGGGCAGGGGTCCTCCAGGAAACCATCTCTGTCTCTTCAGCTTTCTCCAGGTATATGAGGAATTGCCAACAGCAGTATGAGACCATCTCTGTCCATCATCATCTGTGGGGATAATGTGGTCTGGTCAGCAAAATTGTTTCAGATTAACCAGCTTTTTCTAGACAGTGTGAGAATTAGAATCATAGAATCGTTAAGGTTGGAATTTACCTCCAAGATCATCAAGGCCAACTGTCTACCCACCGTTATCATGACCACTAAACCATGTCCTGAAGTGCCATGTCCACATGTTTTTTGAACACCTCCAGGGATGGTGACTCCCCCCCTCCCTGGGCAGCCTGTTCCAGTGCCTAACCACTCTCTCAGGAAAGACATTTTTTCCTAATGTCCAACCTAAACCTCCCCTGGTGCAAGCTCAGGCCATTTCCTCTCATCCTGTCACCAGTCACCTGGGAGAAGAGACCAACCCCCACCTCACTCCAACCTCCCTTCAGGTGGCTGTAAGGAGCAGCAGGGTCTCCCCTCAGCCTCCTCTTCTCCAGACTGAACAGCCCCAGCTCCCTCAGCTGCTTGTCGTAAGGCATTTTCTCCAGACCCCTTTCCCAGCTTGGTTGCCCTTCTCTGAACTCGCCCCAGCACCTCAATGTCTTTCTCACACTGTGGTGCCCAAAACTGAACACAGTGCTCAAGCTGCAACCTCACCAGTGCTGAGTACAGGGGCAATTTTATATATATATATATATATATGAGAGAACATTCCTTGCTGCTTCACGCCCCTTATGCAAGAATTGGGGTGTGAAAGAACATGACCTTACTGGCTGATGTTCTCCAACACCAGCAGGATTTAATTGCCACAAATTAAAGCTGTTCAGTTAATTACTGTCACTGCTTCGGTGATGGTGGAAATTATTAGGAAAACGCCTTTGATTAATCCCCGTTACCTAAAACTGGTGGGGAATCTTTTTTAAAACCCACCGCTGCCTCTGCTCAGCTGCTGCTACCCACAATGCGCCAGGGGTACGACCCTAGAGCAAAATATCTTCACTGGAATTCGTTAGAAAGCTGAGAAATTGCCACTACAAGATAAGCATGGCTCATCATCACTCTCATTGCTCAAAATTGCCAGGAGAAAGGAGAGTGCTGTATCCAGAGTAAAAACTGATATCCTGACCCCTGTGAGAGATGATGGCATTTAGCACCATAAATAGCGCGCGTTTCCACTGCTTGCAGCCGCCTCAGAGTAAATCACCCCTGCAGAAAGCCACTGGTCCCTCCAGCGAGCCCTGCCTTCAACCAGTGGTTTCCAATCACAGCTGTGCCCCTGCAAGTCCAGGAACCGGGTACATTAAATTGGCTGGATTTCCTTGGGATGCGGGGAATTCATCAGCTGATGACAAGTCCGCTCCTGACCAGGTCCTGTTTCCCCAGGAAAGGGGGGAATCGATCACTGTGTGCACAAACCACCTCCAATTAGCGGACGTTGTCCACAGGGAGTGGGAAAGAGGCAGTTGGAGACAGCTTGGCCACCAAGTGACTGCCAGCACCCCAGCCATAAGTAACCGTGGGAGTTGTTTGGTATAAGTACAAAATGCATCTAGTAAATTTAATGACCTCGAAATTAAGAGACTTAATCAGCATAAGACAAGCCTGGCCCTGCTTAACAACAGCACCAGCCATGCCATGCAAACGATCCAGTTATGATTTCTTGACAAAATACAAAGGACCTGAGGAAGCAACGCTCTCCAGGGATGGTGGGAATGATCATGGCACCCCGAGAGATGGAAAGGAACAAAAAAAAGAAACAGGCTGTTGAGTGGGTCAGGTTCTCGAGGTCGGGTGGGACAAGCAGGTCTCTTCACCACCCAGACCAGAGCCTCCTTCCAGCGCTGCCCTCCATGAGGAAAACACTTTCTGCCACTTGCAACTTTCAGAGGTGCTCAGTAACAACATGTGTTAAAACAAGTGAACAGCTACAGCTCATCCTGATCATCACAAACACCCTAGAAGTAGTGGGAGATACTACAGGCAAAAAATGTTGCTGATTAAGTAGCATCCTACAAAAGTTATTGGAATTAGATAGCAGACAGGAAATATTCCTTTAGTTAAGCACTACTGCACACTGCGTTGCTGTATGACACTAATAACTAACCAGAAGGAAAAAAAAAATGTCTTTTACAGGCTGATACTGCTTCAGAATTGTAGAAATTAATCAGCAGATGGTAAGTGCACTTCCATAAAATCACCATGCTCCACAGTCCCTATTGATTGCCTGGAGTTAGTCATGATAGAGGAATACAGCTGATGAACCAGTATTGCCCAGGAATAGTGGGAATTAGTTAATTAACATAAGGCTGGTACATTTTCGTTTAGCCAGCGCTGACTGGGAGCTGTGGGTATTTCTCCTCATAAGCAGAAATTGTCTGCTTACCTGGCACTTCCCAGGGAACTGCTACAATCAAATGTGACTAAAATTAACTGCCACCCCCGAAACGGCAAGAGCACCAGACTGTATCAGCAGAAAGTAAATAGATCTTCAAGTGGCCACCAGCTGTAAGTCATAGGCTGGGAGCCTTTCTCACAGCCCAAACAGCTCTGATTAACCAGCATGGCTTAAGGAGCAGGGTAGTCAGTGGGCAGGAGGCAAATGCACCATGGAGCCCCATTATCCTCCATTCCCTGGGATGGCTGATGCTCCTCCTGTGCTTGTTCTCACAGTCCAGGTGCCCAGGAGGCCACTGCAGACCAGCTGAGCCCCTTCCTCCCAGTTTCCTGGCTGGGCTCCATGGATGCTCTGACCCTTCCAGGCTAAAGCTTCTGCTGAGGGATGCTGGATGAGACTGAGGTGCATTAAAGCTGGTCCATGACAGCAACTTGCTCACCCATGAGCACCCATCCTGGACAGGTCAGACTTGTTTCCCATGGCTGGCTCTCCAGCCCTGGAGTCCAGCCTTGCAAACGGCTTTGCCTGCCCCACTCCAAGCCTTGTGCCGCTTCCTTCATCTCTGGGCAGCCCTCAGACCAACACTGGCCCGGTCCATCACCTCCAGGCAGCTGGTGATGCCAGTCCAGCCCCAGGCTGGGCTGAGAAAGCCTTCAGCTTTTTGCTGCACGGGTCAGGCAGTTCATATTTGCAATCTGCTCCTATTCAGCCACCTCTGCTTTGACAGCATAATTTTCTGGCTTGTGTTAAGTCCTCTTCCCATCACCCCGGGGTCTCCATGCTGTTCTCAGCAGATGACTTGACTTACAACCTCACTGCTCCTGCTCAGTCTCTAACATGGCAGACACACGATTATCCCGATGTAACTGCTCTTCTCTGCTCTGCCTTCCCATCTCCCTTTCAGAAAAGATAAGAACTGCTTGTGTGAAATGAGGATGCCACAAATTACTCTGCATTTCTCAGAGGGGGGAATTTAATCAGTGCAAAGCAAATATATCAGCCATGAACCACAAGTATCTGCAATCCCCAGGCATTAGGAGATGCTCTCCATAAGTAAATATCTCTAATGGGTGAGCGCTCTCCATAAAAACATATAAAATCACTCAATAAGGAGGCAAGTGATCTTCCAGCTAAGTAGCACTGCTGTGGCTGAGTGGCTCTGTCAACAGTAGAAAGTATTGAATTTCAAACATCAGTTTGGCCCCTGTTCATTTCATCCAAGCTCAAGGTGGGGGGGGGCATCTTCAGCTTCACCCCCTTGGAGGCCCAAGACCACCATAGATTGTGGAACTGGGGGGGCTCCCAGAAAAGTTCTCAAGCCTTCATGGTGCAACATGCCCATTTCCCCATCTTGGTTTAGAATAGTTTCTTTTTTTTCCCTGGCAAAGCCTGTTGTCCATCCTTATGATCAGAGAGAGCCGGTCCCCAGGGCCTTCAGCCACCTTCCCAGGTCTCCAAGCAGAGCCTTCCTTCTTCTGACAGCATCCAGAGATGTCAGAGCTGCTTCCCTGACCAACACCATGCTGGAGATATATTATATTATTACATTATCATGTTATATTGCACCCGTGCCTATATTAATATACCAGATTATATTATTGTATGGTATTTTTTTATTTATTTATTATATTTCTGGGTGGAGACAACCATCCCCGTGTTCCAGGCCACACACCCTTTCCTCAGCATAAAAGTCTCCCAGTATTACCTATAGCCCTTTATTGCTACCAAGAATGCTCAGCACCTCCAGCTGCTATTTTTGTGTATCTTTTTGAAATCACATTCAGACATAAATCAGCATTTATGTCCAAACTGTGTGTCATACATCCTATTATCTAGGTGTTTAGGAGTTTCTAGGTCACTGTGTCTCACTCTCAGTCCCAAAAGCAGAGGCTTTGGGATGAGGATGGGGCACATTGCAGCGCTGACACCAATGCAGACAGGCAGAGGGGACCTTACACAGTCCTTCCTTCCTCTTTTCCTCCATTTTTATAGAATCACAGACACATTTTGATTGGAAAAGACCTTTCTGTTCAAGTCAAATCATTCTCCCAGTACTGCCAGGGCACCCGTGTCCCTCAGCACCACATCTCCATGGCTTTCAAACCCCTCTAGGGACCATGGGGACTCCACCACTGCCCTGGACAGCCTGGGCATTGTACTTTTTACTCTGCATTTCAACCAAAACCTTGCTTTCTTCAGCACACGCCATGTCTTCTATTTAACAACCCATCACACGCTCCCCTTTTTGCCTCTCAGCACGAAACTTGGTATCAGCATCACACCCAGCCCCATCTCACTATGTTTCCATTTTCAGCCTCGGTACATCTTCCTCATTCCCACATATGTCAACATTTACATCTCAGCCACAACTCGCACAGCTAAGCAGGCAGGCTCAGCCAGCTCCCTTTCCTTGCACCATCCTCCTGTAATGAGCACGTCTTGTCCTCCTCAGTGCATTTAGCTCCAGAAGCTGGGGAAAGTGTCTCATGTTTACTGTGAAGTGGGAGCTGGGGCACATCACCTCTGTTCCCAGCAGTTCTTTCCAGCTCAGGAGAGCTTCACATCTCCTTCAGCCCAGGAAAACCAGATACAGAAGTGAGCAACCACTTCAGACTCCCGAGGACTCCGGTGAGCATCTGAGGACAGGAGCATTGACCCCCCTGCAGTGCTGGGGCCAGCTCGGGAGTGCTCAGCACAGCAGAGACAGGGACCTGGGGGAGCGGGGCCAGAGGAGCCCCAGCGATGCTGGGAGGACTGGAACCCCTCTGCTGGGAGGCTGATTCTATGACCTGCACTCCAAGCTGCATCATGTCCTAACAGGTCCCTCTCACTCCCCCAGAGTCCCATTTCCATGGTGTGCTCCAGCAAACAGGAGGGGAATTTTGCTCACCCGTGGAACCTGGGAAGTCCATCAGCCATCTCAGCCTTGAGTCCCCTCTGCAAAGGCTACAGAGAAGCTGCCTCCAGAGCACAGCCTCGGCCCTGGCATGGCAGCCACAGCTCCATTCTCTGCAAGCACAGGCTGCGCAGGGCAGGACACAGGTAGGATGGCTGCAGATCCATCATCTCAGATGGCTGCAGATCCATCATCTCAGATGCTCATCCCTGCAGTGTAACCCCAACAGGCCCACAGGACAACGCTCAGCACGGGTAAATCTCCGTGGGAAGTTACTCTCTTGCAGAGTGAACAGGTCTGGTAAGAAACGAGTAGACGGTGACCTGCGCTGGAAGAGCAAAGGGAATTACCGAGCATTTTAAAGAGACTTGTCATTTCCCTGCACATCGGTAGGTGTCGACTTCGACCTGTATTTCTTTTCCCCCGTTCTGTAAATGACCTCTTTTCTGCAGAGTAGGCTTTACATTGCCGGAGAGCAACAGCGGTATTTACCGAGGATGCTGGAGACCACCCAAGCTGCATCCGCAGCGGGAGCGCTGCACCTTTTCCCTGCACAGCCCCAGGCTCGCTCTGATTCAGCCGCAGCACCCGTACCCCATCCTGGCTGCGCAGGTACGGGAGGCAGCACAGCACCATCCTGCTCGTGGTCAGCGAGATGTGTATCAGCAGCACGGCTGGCACTGCCCTGCAGGACCTGGCCGAGCCCCAGCACCTTTTAGGTGAGTGGGGAAGGCGCTAGCGTGCAGCACTGTTCCCTGACGTTTCAGACACTCCCTCTTCCCGGTTAGTTTTAGAGCCATTTTGCAGCTCAGCTGGCAGGCAATTTTAACCCACCCCACAGGAGCCGAAGGCAGCACTGGGGCACAGCAGCGGTTCCTGGCTTCGCACCCGAGCAGGGATAAGGGAGGACGCTCCCAGACGTGCATCTCCTACCACCTTGTGCCTGTCAGTTCTCCTGGGTGAGACTCTTCTGAGTGTTAATGAACGCGTTGGACCGAAGGTTTTGAGCATCGTCTCCTCCTCCCAGGCACTGTGGCTGTGGGGAGTCTCTGTGGTCAACAGTGGAGAAGGCATTTCCCACCCACACAGCTGAGGTTACCCCCTGTACCTTCCTTCACAGGGTCCCTGCTGTGGTGACCAGGGCTGTTCAGGGGCTTGTTGGAGTTGTCCTCCTTGCTGTGAGGATCTGCTTGGTCCACTTTCCCAGGCCCTTGGCTTTCAGGCTGGAGGACACAGAATGCTCAGGAGTTATCTTGGGATCTTCCTGTGGAGGATGCTGCTGCTCTGCATTTCATCGCCTGACTTACTGCAACAAAGAGCAAACCCAGTCCTTATATGAACCTGCAAAGGCCCTTGGACCTGCAAATGCAAGATGAGTACACGGCTGTTTTGGTAACAGGAGTGTTGCACTTCAGACACTTTAAAAGCAGCAGTAATGTTTATCTGCTTCTCTCTGACAGGGAGCTGCTGGGATCAGCCGTGCAGCCATGAACACCGAGGCCAAAAAGCCTCTGTGAGCCCAGCTCCTCCTGCAGATGAAGGTGAAAAGACAGCTGGGCCCCTAAAACCAGGGAAATACTCGCCGTGCCCTCAGAGCTCATCCTGAAGTGGAGTCTCTGCAAGTATCACCCTCGTACCCACCCGTGGATAGGCTGGAGAGGGCTCCCCACCAGCCCCTTGGGCACGATCAAAAGGACACTGGTGGCCTTCAAGACATCACGCTCTTTTTGGGGGGTTTGGGGGGGGGAAGACGAAGTCTTCTGCAGAGCAGAAAGGATAAAGCTGGCACAGGAAAAAGGAGGAGAACGGGCTGGTTTGTGTGGAATCCCGGGCAGTGTCAGCAACACTCTGGAGCTGCTCTACTGCAGGAGAGATGGGAGCACAGACAGGTGGAAAGGGTTGGCTCTGCACCCAGCGCTGGCAGCACCAAACTGCATCTGCACAGGTGACCTGCACTTTTCCAGCTTTATTCCCAGAGCAAATATATTTTCTACATAGCAGGGGACACACAAAACCATTAAAAGAAAGAGCAGTGTGAGATCAGCTCTGACTCTTCCTTCTGACATCTCCCAATGCGTTCCTCCCCTCCGAGAAGCTGTCAGCAACATCCTCAAACGTTACAGAGGCATGAAACAGAAACCAAGCACCCTGAGCACGCCAAACGGGAACAACTGGGCTGCTTCTCAAGCTCCAGGTTGGGCTTTGCCTCCACAAGGCATCAAAACGTCATCTGGGGAGCTATGAGCGTTGCAGGAACAGAATAGCCCAGTTGCAGGGCTGCCTGGAAAGTGTGTGGTGACACACCAGCTCCCATCCTCGCCATTCTTCCTGGCCCTTGGCAGCAAAGTACCTCCTCCCTCTGATCCTCTGGGTGGCTTCAAAGCAAGGCGATACAACCCGAGCTGTTGCAGCACGCGTGCTGACAGCATCAGCCTCCTCCCAGCCAGAGCAGGAGCTGCAGGTGTCAGTGCTGAGCAGGTTCCCACCTGCCCCCGAGCATTACAAAAATGGGCAAAACTGGAAAAAAAGCCTGGAATGCATGACTGTTTCAAGAGACAACCAAGTGCTACAGTCTAGCTCCATCCACTGCCTCACACTGTTCTTTAAAGGCTTCTCCCAGGCAAGGGTTAAATAGACTCTTAAAACCCAACATTGACAGGACTGTGAGCACTAAGGCTCCATGGAAAGCTGCACCACTAGAGCACTCCCAATGCAGTTCCCATTTAAAAGGAGACATCCCACTCCAGAATCAAACACAAGAGAGCCACCTCAATTAGATCAATTAGTTTGCAATTTATTTTTCCTTTTCCATGTGAAATAATTGCAAGTTATTGCAGCTACAGGCCCCCTCTGACCACATTGAAATAGCATCATAGAATCATAAAATGGTTTGGGTCGGAAGGGACCTTTAAAGGTCATCCAGTACAACTCCCCTGCTGTGAGCAGGGACATCTGCAACTAGAGCAGGTTTCAGAAATGTTTCAGACCAGACTGGGAAACTCACAGAGATGGGTCATTTGAGCTGGACTATTGACAAAGAATCACAGAATCATGGAATGGTTTGGGTTGGAAGGGACCTTAAAGATCATCTAGTTCCAACCTCCCTGCCAAGGGCAGGGACACCTCCCACTAGAGCAGGCTGCTCAAAGACCCATCCAACCCAGTCTTGAACACATCTCAGTGATGGAGCATCCACAGCTTCCCTGGGCAACCTGAGACAGTGTCTCCCTGGGCAACCTGGGACAGTGTCTCACCACCCTCTGAGTGAAGAAGACATCTGTGTATTAAAACTAGAGTAACAGCATTTGCACTTGATAACAGCTCTGAAGGCACTGCCTGGTTCTGCAGGGCAGTGATGAATTCACGCACAATATGAGTGTCAGCCCGAGAGGCTCATCACCAATCACCAACCTGAGCAGAAGCATCTTGTCCTTGCTGCAGCAGATTTCACATCTGGACACTGTCAGCTTAAAGTAGCACCAGTTTAACCCAAAGCAAAGCCTGCATGCTTTGCCTGCAAGACGTTCCTCCAACCTTGCAGCCAAACCTGGAGGTGTCCCTGCTACAGCTGGCTCCACTCCTGCATCTTCTGGGCAGGGGGAACACAGCCAGCTGCTCCCAGCCCATCCTCCAGGCTCATCTCTGTCCTACCTGCATCTTCTGCAGCACAAGCTGCTCCCCATGCATGTGCAACCCAGGGCTTTGCACCCAGGGCATTGCACCAGGACCATGCACCCCGAGCCTTGCACTCAAGTCTCTGCACACAGCAGTCAGGACCCTGCACCTGGACCACCCCAGGGTCTGTGATCCTGCACCCCACCACCTCAGACTGTGCACCCAGACCGTGCACCACAGAACCTGACACCGGGCACCTTGTACTCAGGGGTCTGTGCCCAGATCACACACCCCAACAAGGTGCATCATAACACCATCCCCACTCCTCCAGGCACACACAGCCCATACATCTTCCCCATCCCCATCCCCACCGCTTCTAACCCTGCAGCATCTTCCTGCCTCAGTGTACACACTCAGCACAGAGCCCAAAAGGAAAAGGGTTTGCCACCATTGGCTTAAAGCAGAGGAGCTATCTGAGCTGCTTTGCCCCCCAGCACCTGGCAAACCAACTCATACAGTTACAGTGGTAATCAACTGCAACATCTGGAGACATTCAAGGTCAGGCTTGATGGGGCTCTGAGCAACCAGGTCTACTTGAGGCTGTCCCTGCTCACTCCAGAGGGGTTGGACTAGATGACCTTTAGAGGTCGTTTCTAATCCAAAGCATTCTATGATTCTATGATCTCTGGAAGGAAGAACATGGTTGAGGGCCTTCAACAAAAGCCACCTCAGTCCTCAGCCTGAGCTTATAACTCATGGCCACCTCCAAAGCCAAAGGTTACGAAAAGGCTGCTCTATAGGACTAATAAATTATACATGGAGACATGTTCAAGAAAACCACATTAAAACTTTCTCTACGCTATGCAGCCCCAGGATCATGCCACTTCAGTGGAGCAGCTGTTCCCCAAACCCAGCAATCTGATGAGTTCCCACCAGGCCACGACCCACCTGATTCTCCAGGACTAACCTTGAAAATCTTGATTTGTCAGGAAGAGTCTGTGCAAGCAAGTAGAGCCAGCAGAGAGCACATTTAATGTGTGCTAGAAGGGAGAGCATCTCTGCACGCTAAATTGAAGGTGTAGAAGTTCAGGTCCTTCTCTTGATAACAAACATGAAATGTTCTTCTCTGGAAAACCTTCTTGCTTTTCTATCTTCAGACACACCACTTTGACTGTAGCCCAGCAGATGCTGTTTCTGACCCAGCCAAAGATCTTCTTTGAGTTTTTTCTCCTGGTGAAAGTGGTGATGTGAGAGAAGACACAGGCTGCAGCTGAAGCTTTTCTCTTCTCCTGGCATTGGAAGGACTTCCGTGAGAGCATCCTCCAGGGACCGGCGAGTGCTGAGCCCTGGCAAACCTCACCTCACACTGCCGCAGTGCTGGGGTCTCTCCCCAGAGCAGATTCGTAGGTGCTGCAGAAGCCACAACTGGTGAGCAAACCTTTTGGCACAGCTCAAAATGTTTATGGGGTGCTTTTCTTGCTGACGGTCTCCCCTGTCTTCCAGCTGCCCCATCACCTGCTGGGCTGAAACAAGAATCCAGGTGTTTGTGCAGCGGGGACAGTGGGAAGCAGATGCACAGGAGCAGCCGCAGAGTCACTGCACGAGGCGCTGCGAAAGCAGAGACACGGCCTCATCCCAAGCTGCACAACAAGAAGAAAAATAATCAGAGACAGAAACAGGTGTCTCAGCTTACACTGAGCAGTGGAGAATGAGAACAAGGTGTCGCTGTTTATGCTGAGAGCGGAGAGATGCAGCAACATATAAATTCAGCAAGAGCAGGCAAAAGAAGCAACTTTATTAATTTACAACCCCATTTTCTATCCCCTAGCCCCACAGGGCGATTGGTCAGCGATCACCCCTCTCCTAGGGGGATTGGTTAAAGTCCTACAACAACCATTGCAAAATATTTTTCCAATGTACCATAAACAGAACTTGGCAAAACACCAGCTGTTGGTCCAGCTTCCAGAAACCATCCTACTGTTTCTCATAACTTGTGTGAGAAAGGCAGGGCTCTCACCGAATATTGTGAGAACCTGAGAAAATCCCTCTGCCAGCAGCTTTTCAGCATTCACAACAAGGTAGCAGGAGGGAGAAGGTGCAGTCCAGCCGAGGGACATCACTGCAATGTGCTGTCCTTGGGGACCAAAGCACCTGTGATGATGGAGGGCGATGCAGGTTCTTCCACTTGACATTTCTGGCAGCACGCAGCAGGGAAGGAACAAACAGCACTTCTGTACTTTTTTCCTCATCCTGTGCATGCTCAGTTCACTTCCTGAGCAGTCCTGAGCAAACATCTCCACTGGCCTATAAATAAATCCTCACCAAAATGGGTAGGAGGACAGCGATGGTTCATCTCTAGCTCAGCTCAGCTGGCAACCTCTATCCCCATCCTGAGAGCACAGGAGGCAGCTCCAGGGAGAGGAGAACCTTGTCCCAACCTGCTGCCTGTGTTGCTTTTCCCACCACTCTTCATTCTCCTCCCAACATCAGCTGGGCTGCCACGGCCATACTGAGAAACTGGCTTGAAGGAGCTTGGGAATAAGATGGAGTTAAGCCATACATGGAGGAACGTGGTGTAATTTCCACCATTCTTCAGGTACCAAAGGGAAACTGGTGAACGCAAACTGCTTTCCTTGGTTCTATTGTACTGTCCCCGCTCCAGCACCTGGAGTAGACTTTGCTGTGCATGAAACACCAGTAGCAGCCAACTTTGGACATGGGATAATATAGAGATAAAAGTGTGAGCAAAGAGTGTGTGAATTTCCATTGTCCAGAGCTGTTTCTTTACACCAACAGGTCTTCCACAGAGAGGAGCGAAAGAACATCCAAGAACTGAATCTCCCCTGAGCACCTTGTAAATCCACACCCCTCCTTCCAAAAATTCTCACCATGCATGCTCAAAGCCTCCGAGACATCCTGCACCATCTCCAGCCACCACACACAACTCCTCCCAGCCTTTGGTGCAGAAGCAGATGGTGACTGCAACACTTCAATGAATTGGACCCCAAGCCAAGCCCAGCATCGCCATGAGTTGCTGAAGAACCAAGAAGTTCTGTTATGAAAGCCCACCAATAAAACAAAGTTAACCACTTAATCTCCCACATACTAAGTCTTCAGCCTCCTCCAGAATCAAAACCTTCCTGCACATAACGACGAGGGAAGGACTGCGACTCAGGCAGGGAACCCCACAGATGAAATTACCAGTCATGAAAACATCGCTGTGATCATTTAGAGATTTGGGAGCCTTTTCTGAGTCGATGTTCTGCTAAAGGATCAGTTTTATCTTTCCTTGCGTGGTTCATCTGACCAGGAACCTCAGCCCACTCTTTACAAAGGCATTCCTGATGCTTTGCAAGAATTTCAGTTTCAATTAAAATGTCTTCAGAAAATAATTAATTAAATAAACAAATAAATAAATAACATTTGACTCCCACAACAACGTGTGAAAGTTCAAGGGGAAAGAACCAACACGGTAACTTCAGCAAGGGAACGGCCGTGCATTGGAAGTGACTTCAGAAACTCCCCAGCCCAACACTGCAGATAAAAAACACAATAAAAAAAGCACTTTTAATTGGAAGGAAAACGTATGGATCCTGGTATCTCTGACCCCATGACACAAATTTATGGTGTTGTTGAGATCTGCCCAAGGTCTCCTGGTTAGAAACAAAACCCTGGTGTCCTAATTCGTCTGCAGGGCTATTCCCACCAGGCTGAACTCTCCTTGGCATGCTCTGGGGTGCAGCTCTGAACCTCTTGCTTGCTTTGGATTAGTCCCTTGGGTGGTGCTGTGGCAGAAGGTGAGTCCTTTGTCCCACGCTGTCCTCTTTTGCTGCAGTTCCCAGATCTCCTCCCAGGACAGTCAGGTTCCCTGGGCTGCCTGTGTGGTGTGTCTTCTCCATCTGCATCTCCTGAAGGCAGTGCTGGAGAAGGAGCAGGAGCTCCAGGGACACATAGCCATGCTGTCAGAGGCCAGGCATGGTGCTCAGGGACCAGGAGGAGCTGGGACAGGCGTTTGGATGACCACTCCATCTCTGTGCATGAAAGAAACAAAGGTCAGCCTGGGTTTGGAAGGGCCAGGAGGGTCCCACATGCACATCCCTGCCTCCTCTTGGCTGGTGTCCTCAGAGCCTGTACAGGAGACTGGCCATGGACTGGAGACTGGACACAGGGCAATTACACCTCATGGCTGAGCACACATCTGTGTTCCATGTCACGTGGGGAGATGTGCTGCACACTTCCCAGGGCAGTGCTGGCCCAGGCAGCCTCTGGAGGTGAGCTGGAGCTGCCTGATGGTCTCTGAGACCCCAACCAGAGCAGCCCTTCCTGAAAACAGACACCAGAAGCCCTTGAACCCCTGACCTGAGCCATGCAGGGCCACAGGCAGCTTTGGAGCAGGACCTGAAGCATTCACCTGGACCAGCTGCTCCTTCAGGGCTCTTATTGCTGCTGTCTGCTCTGTGCGAAGCCACTCTTGATGCTGACTCTGCTCACAGCCCTGTGCCTGGACAGAAACACAGACAGCCCCACTCACTGGCAGCCCACGCTCAGGATCCACGCATGGTTGGAGAGGGGCCACTCTCTGGCAGACATCCCTCCACCCTGAGCTCCAAGATGCAGGCTCCAAGGACAAGGAATTTTGATTCCTCCAAGGGCTGATACCTGCCATGGATTCCATCTACTCTGCAGCTGCAGAGAGGGGCTGGGGGCTTTGCAGGAGGTCAAGAAGAGGGCAAAGCCTGACGGGCTCCATCACCACTCAGACCCAGGGAGCAGGCAGAAGGTGCAGGACCAGGGGCTGGAGCCTGGCAGCTGCTGTCCCCAGCCCAACACCCATCCTGCAAGCACTGCAGGGTGTCTCTGTGGGGCTGCCAGCCCAGCAGTGACCCAGATGAGGTGATAGATGGGTTCAGGAGCGTCACCCAAAGCCCTGAGCCCCCAGCTGTGTGGCACAGGCAGAGGACACAAGGAACCAGCACTGCTCTCTGGGTCAGACACCATCAGACGAAGCTCTCCCTGGCTCAGTGGCTGCACAGGGTGAGTCCCACATCCCCAAATCACCTTCTTCCTCTGATCAGTGGGTCCCTTAGCTCCCTCCGACCTCCACAGCTTCCCAAGGTGGTGTTGGATCTTCTCTCGGAGGCCATGCAGGACACAGAGTGCTTGGCTAGGAGAGCAGAGATGAGCTGGGAGAGATGGGCCAGTGTCAGGGAGGAAGAGCCCGAAAGCCCAAGCAGCTCCTCTGCAGAGGATGCCCTGGGGCTGCAGGAGCCCATGCTGGGCAAGCAGCCTGGCAGGACCTTTGTCAGGAAGCACCCTGTGGCTATGGGACTCACCTGAGCGCTGCCGGGGAAGGGTCTGGCCCCATGGTACTGCTGGGGAGTGGGTTGTGTTGGCATGGGCGTGTAGAGATGGTGCCCGTGGCTGGGGAGCACCCAGCCTGCCCCGGCAGCACCAGCTCCCGTGGGTGGCTCAGGAGGTGCTCCAGCCGCTGCAGCCCTGCTCGCAGCCGGGCGCTCCCGACAGCCCTTTCCTGGGGGAGCAGTGGCCGGGAGAGAGACAGATCAGAGCAGGACCTGCACCACCCTGACCTGCCCCTCGAGTCCACTCAGCCTCTTGGTTAAGAACGTTGGCCTTGCAGCCAAGTCAGAGCTTCTAGGAAAGATCTGGAGCTACCTTGTACACAAGGGCTGGGCAAGAGAGGTTGGGCATGAGCAGGTCAAGTATGGAGGCACCCAGGAGAGTATCTCCTCTGCCCTCCCGAGGCATCCCCAGCTTGGTGCACAGAACCTGCCCCTGCAAGGCGAGTTGCTGAGCTTGCTGCCCAATGCCCCCAGCAGACCCCACATAGACCCTCTTGCAGGGAGGGTGAAACACCTGGGTAACCTTTGGAGAGCAGCACATCTGGGCTGCTGTGCTCTGCAGCACTTCTCCCCCTCTCTGCAAGAGCCACAGCCCCCAGCCAACCAAGAGGAGCCAGTGGTTTTGCTGCAGGTGGACGTGCCCAGGCACGGTGTTCCCAGGCAGCTGCCCCAGCCCAGCAAGGGCCCCTCTGGTAACTCAGCTCCAGGGCACCAAGCTGGAGTTACCCCATATCCCCTCCTCCTCCCTTCCCCAACCTGCTCCAGGGCCTCCTGGAGCTGCCAAAGGGCACCCACCTTCTCCTTCTGGAGCAGCACGTGGAGCTGGTGCAGGGCTTGCTTCCTCTGGCGCAGCAGGGAGCGGGTGCGATGCTCCAGATCCCGGAGCCTCTGCAAAGAGAAGCTGGGGTCACCTCACCCCTTTTGGCAGCCCACACCCACCCACCAGGTCCAGGAAGGCTCTTCCCAAGGGCAGTCTCCATGCAGGATGTCCAAGTCCCTCCCGGCCAGGTTGCCATCACCTGAGCCTGCTCTGGAACAGGACTTGATGACCTGTCCTGGCAAGCGCTGAGGTTTGGTGGGGAAGTGTGGTCAGCGTGGGGATCACCAACCCAGGGTCACTGCAGAGCTGAAAGCCCTGCCTGTCCCTCCTGCCTGCACCCAGCACCCTGCCTCTGCTGGGACTCTCCAGGGACCTTCTGACCTGCAGGTCTATAACCCCAGGCTGCAGTATCTGCCATACAAGTGGTTTTCCCAACAAATTCCCCTCCAGCCTCTCAAGAAAACCTTCCTGCAGATCGATTTAGTTTGGCTCTTTAGGAACTTGGGCAGCACCAAACGCTGCCCATGGGACATGTGCTTGCCTGGGTAAGGGGTTTAGCCTCTGCCAGGGGATGTGACGTGCTCCTTCCGAGGGTCCTGCCAGTGTGAGCCTGGGCTCACTGGAAAGCCAGGGAAACACTGACCTTCTGTAGCTCCAGTTTCTCTTCTTGCAAAGCTGACGTTTTCCTCCTCTCCTCTTCCAGCCCCTCCTGGCAGCCGGCACAGGCTCTCCATCCCTGCTGAGACTGGGAAATCCCCCTCTTATCCACCTCCCAGCTCTGCCTCTCCCAGGAGCCAGCGCTGGCCCTTGCAGTGTGCACAGGACCCTTGCAGTGTGCACAGGACCCTCGCAGGACAGAGCCGGTGGCCACGGATAGCACAGCCCCCTGCACCCTGCTCTGCCCCAGCCCACCAAGGGCACCCCAGCACCACGTGCCTGCAAAAACCCCCCAGCCTGTCCCTGCCACCCGCAGCTGCATCTGGGCAGCCCCTGCTCTGGTCACATCTCACCATCCTCTGCCGGTCCGGTGGTTCCCGCTGGCGGGTGGCCCAAGTGTGCGCTGGCAGCGCCAGCCCAGCCCTGTGGCAGGGACACTGTCACCCTTGGCCCTGATGGCATCGCTGCCCTGATCCCTAGGCAGAGACCCCACGGGGTGTCCACCCAGCACCCAGGGGTCCAGGACCCTCTTGGGCTTCTAGTGCCGTTTCTGCCCCCGGGGCACTGGCAGGCACCTGTGGGCACGCCTGAGCTGAGCCCCCAGCCTCAGCGCAGGATGCGTCCCTGGAGCCCCCGGAGTATCTGGCTCTGTCCCCTTTGCTCTGAGTCCCCTTCGCACCGGATCCCAGTTCTCGTGTCCCCTCCTGGCTCCTCTGCAGGGACCAACGCAGTGACACCGGCCACCCCGCTGAACGCTGCCAGCCAGGAATGGGGTTACAAACCCATTTACTCCCTTCCCCATGCATTTCATCACCACTATGTGGGACCCAAGGACTAGGGCCAGGCTTGGGCTCCTGGCCACATCCCCTCTGCTCTCCAGACCCCAGTAGAAAGCAGGGTCAGACAGGGTCGGAAGCTGTCCCCATCGCTGCCACAGCCAGGGCTGTCCCCTCAGTAGCAGAAACACCCACCCTGCTGTGCCCCACGGACAGCCCAGGGACACACCTCGCGGGGCAGCATGGCTTT
Source organism: Todiramphus chloris collaris (assembly GCA_025345505.1). Taxonomy (NCBI): domain Eukaryota; kingdom Metazoa; phylum Chordata; class Aves; order Coraciiformes; family Alcedinidae; genus Todiramphus; species Todiramphus chloris. Next base: position 112,909 of record JANVCC010000296.1, on the reverse strand, counting down.
CTGCTTCCCACACTGCTGCCGGGCCTCAGCCGCTCCTCCTGGGCAGGAGGTCACATCTGCCCTGGTTCCACATTGCCCAGGGAGTCCTGCTGCTGTCTTGGCATCTGCAGGAAAAAATGGTATTTTGGAGGGGAGTCCACACACCCCAGTAAAACCGTGTGAGCAACTGGGGTTGTTTCCTGCCAGCACGCAGCTGGCTGCCCCTCTCCAGAGAGATGGTCCCTGGCCCAAATGTGTCCCTTCCCCCTGCCTGGTCCCTGGTCTTCCACGCTCCTCCAGCATTACCCCAGCATCTTTTGGCCATCCAGACTCACAGTGAGCTGACCGGGGAGCTCTCCTCTGCCTGCTGCCTTCTCTTTCCTTCTGCGTGTCATCCACAGCAAGGGTGATGTCCCCTCCACACCATCCCCGGAGAGCTGGTGGCTCCTGCCATCTCGGGCCCAGAGGTTTGCTGGTGGTATGTCCCCTGGTCCCAGCATCACTGGCCCCTGGCAAACTGTGGTCAGTAGAGCCTATCCTTGCCGTGGCCCGGATCCTGCCAGCAGAGATGTCTGAGGATCTCCAGGGAAGCTCAGCAGCTGGGTCTTCACCATGCAAGGTGATGGCCAACAGGTCTTCCCTGGAGCATGGGCCCCTGTGGGGAGAGTCGTCCCAGCCCAGAGATGGCTGCACGGAGGGGACTGGCCACAGACCCCTGCAGGGCATCCCCAAAGCATCACTCTGGCTTAGTCTGGATATCCTCCTGCCCAGAGACTCCAGGCTCTCCCTCCTCGTCAGAGGTGGAGACCTGCCCTGCAAGGGATGTCTGCCTGGCCCCATCTCTAACTGCTGCTGGACATCCAGCCTTCTCCCTGCAAGGAACAAGGACTCATCCTGCCCAGGATCATTTCCCTCAGTAGGGACATCCCCAGTGGGCTCATCTTCCTCCTCCTCAGAGGACAGCAAGGACTTCACCATGCTTTCCTGAAACCTGGCAGAGAAGTCCTCGGTGCAGATTGAGCTGGAACTGCTCTGGTCCCCTGGGCTGGGCTGGAAGCTGAGGAGTAGAGCTGGTGCCGAGTAGCATTCCTCCAATGGGACAGGGATGGTGGCATCCTGGGGACACCTGGAACGGTGTCCTTCCAGATCTGTGTGGGAGAGCAGAGCTGTGAGCCTCCCCTGTGCCCAGGCAGGGTGGGAAGGAGCCAACCCACCCAGCTGGGTCTGAACCAGAGAGCACTTGGTGCTCAAACCTCGAAGGCATCCCAGCCTCTCCAGCAAGATCCTCAACCTCAACCGCATCCAAACCAAAAATCCACAATAACATTCTTTTTTTTTCCCCTAAACCAGGGTGTTTTTTCACCCTGAGGATGCTCCCAGGGTCCTCCACAGCTCAGCACTGGGCAGTGCCAAGGCTCACGGGGCGGCAGGGCACGGCGGTGGGATGGTGGTAGCTCTTCGATCACAGAATCAAAGAATCACAGAATGGTTTGGGTGGGAAGGGACCTCTGAAGCTCATCCAGTGCCACCCCCTGCAGACAGCAGGGCCATCTGCAAGCAGAGCAGGGTGCTCAGAGCCCCGGGCAACCTCCCCTGCAATGGTGCCAGGGATGGGGCAGCCACCACCTCTCTGGGCAGCCTGGAACATTTCCAGGGATGGGGCATCATGAAAAATGGGAAGCCACTGTCTGCTGGGAGAGTCCTGGTCCCAAACTGCCTTTTGCATCTTTGTAAAAGCTGCTCCAACAAATTTGCGTTGCAGCCCCAGGTCTCGGTGGTTCACTGCTATTTTATTTCAAGAGCAGCAGCTGCAAACCCTCTGGTCCCCAGAAAGGCACTGCTCTGTGGGAGGGTTTGGTCCTGGTGGCAAAGAAGAGTTGAGAAAGCACCAAAGTGCCCCATCCCCACTCACCAGCCATCCAGGAGTCAGTGTGGAAGGTGTTGGGTGAGGTGTCACCGACCATGGGGCTGCTGGTGCCCTGGGCACCCAGGTCATGCCACTGCAGAGGGAAAAGCGGGGCACGGGGCACCGCCAGAGAGCAGGAGTCAGGGGGTGGTGGGAGAGGGCAGGAGCCTCATCATCCCCTGGGTGCTCCCTCTGCACCCCCACAGCTCAGCCCTGGGCTGTGCCCCCCTTCCTGCACCCCACCCCTGGCTGAGCCGGGCAGCAGCGGGGGCCAGCCCACGCTCCCCGAGTTCCCAGGATCCTGCAAACGCCGGTGGCTTCCCTGGGGCCGGGGCTGCGGAGGAGAAGGAAGAGGGAAGAGGGAAGAGGCACTGCCGGTCCGGACAGAGCAGCAGGATAGAGTCCCTGGGGGAAATCCCGCCGTGTTTGGGGTGGGGGGCACTCCAGCGGGGACAGGCAGGGAGGGCAGCGGGCAGCAGCCCTGGCTTCTCGCACCCTGGGCTTGCAAACCGCTCTGCTATGGAGTGGGTGGGACAAGCCCGGCCCTAGCAGCGTGGGAGCAAAGGCCTGTTGGGCTGGGGCTGGGGTTGAGCCTGGCACCCCATGCCTGGGGTGCAGTGCTGGGCACCAGCATGAGCCTGGCTGTGTTTCTGCCCTTTGCAGCCAGCCTGCTCCAGCTCCATGCCTGCCTCCTGGGTCTGCAACATAAGGCAAGCTGAGGGAACACACTCAAAAAGAACTCATTAGCCTTCAGAGTGAACATGCTGAGAATGACACAGCCCAGCCCACCCACCTCCCAGAGCCACGGTCCCAGTGCCAGGCTGAGGTCACCCCGCAGGGGTGCTGGGGGGATCTGCTGACGCTGCAGGGCACAGAGATTTGCCTTTCATTAAAGTCCCAACGCCTCCCGCTCACTGCACCCAGAGGCTGCCATGTCCTGGGCCCCAGCACCATGTGCCCAGGGTCCCAGGGCAGGCCAGGAGGGTCCTCCCCACCCCCCTCCGGGCATGAACCAGGCAGGTCCCGGTGCCAAGGCCCCCCACCCCAGCCCCGACCCGTGCTCACCTGGCCAGGCTGGGCTGGGGCGGGCAGGGCTGTGTGCGTCTGTCTCCTGGCGACACTGCAGGCACTGGCTGGTCTCAACCTGCCCTGGCCTTCCCCCACCCGCCTCCACAGCCACTGCCCAGACCCACCTACAGCTCTCCTGGGCCACCTCCTCTTGGCCACCTCCTGCCCCAGACAATGTCCCCTGGGCCATCTCCTCCCCACCATTCCCAGAGAAACCTTACTTGGGCACCATACCCTGGGTCACCCCTCTTGTTCCCCCTTCCCTGGACCTCCTCCCCTGGGCAACCATCTTTTCCCTTGAACAAACTACACTGGGACATCTCCTCCATGGATATCTCCTGTCCTGGGCCTCCTACCTTCCTTCCATGGTCCTCCTTCTCCTCTAAGCTGTGTCTGGCTGGAGAACCTTCTTCCATGGGTACCTAACCCCTGGGCCACCTCTTACGTTCCTGCTTTTCTGGCCCTCCTCCCCCAGGCAACCTTTCCTTGGCCATCTCCTGCCTTGGACAATCTCCACTAGGCCATCTCCTACCCTGGCCCTCCTCTCCCTCAAGCCACCTTCCTTGAACCATCTCCTCCCCTGGGCAACATGCCTCCCAAATCTTCTCCTTCCCTGAGCAACCCCTCCCCTGGACCTCCTTGTCCTCTGGTCACCCCCACAGCCCTCCTCCCCTAGGCAACCTCCTCCTTTGGACATCCTTCTCTGGGCCACCTCCCCATCTAGGCCTCTTCCTTTTCTGGACCACCTCCTGTGGTCCCTGAGCACCTCACCTCTCATCCACCACACGTCCAAGAGGTGCAGGCCCAGAGCTCGCCCACCTCAGGACTCCTCCAGGACCTCCACCCGCAGCCTTGGGGAGCGAGTGACCATCCCAGCACTGCGGCTTCCAGAACTCCCGAATCCACGTTTTATTGCCGGGTAGGAGAAGAGGGACCACTCACAACAAATGGTTCAAAAAGAAATACATTCAACAGCATTTACAGGGGGTGACATTGAAACCTTCTGGGGGTGGGGGGAACGGAAAGACCAGGAGATGGTGGTCTGATGAAGTGCTGCAGCTAGGTGACCTCTGGAAGATGGAGCCATTTTTTAAATTAGCCTAAAAACGGGGGACTTCTGGTTTTGAGGGTGCTCCTCCCGCTCCCCTGAGCTCCGCTAAGCTGTGCAGGGTCTGCGGTGGTGATTTCTGGGTGGGGGGTCCATCAGAGAGAACCCCTCAGGGCACCAGAGCCCAGCAGGACCCTCAGCGCCAGCACTTACTGAGCAACGTCCCACCCCCTGCTCTCCTCCGCTGCGGGATCGCTCAGCCCCTGGTCTGGGGACAGCCTGTGCAGGGCTTTGTCACCTCCCCAAGCCCTCAGGTAACACTTCATTGACAAGTGAACTAGGGAAATAAGGCATTTTGAAGAGCTCCATTTCTAGCCTATTTCACAAAACTGATTCAGGCCTCACGTGGAACAAACCCCTCCCGGGCAACTTTCTTTGGTTGCCACCGCAAACCAAAGCAGTGGCATCAAGGTTTAGAGTGGAGCATCCTCTGCTCCCCCGGGCAGGTGAAAGCCCTGGACTCAGAGGAGATCTGCACAGTCTGGGGCTGGGACACCCACTGCAGAATTTTGGACCACTTAAGAGCTTCACTGACTTCACCGAGCCATGGGCAACCTCTGGGAAGGGTCTGGAAGGGAGCGACCAGACCAGATCAGCCACTGCAACACCTGGAGAGCTGGGAAGAGGCTCGGAGCATCCTGCTCCCAAAGGTGGGGAAGACCAAGTGCTGCCCTTGAAACCCCAAACACATGGTGTCTAGAAGGGAAGGTCTTCGTAACACATTCTGGATGGTCTCACTCCCAGCTTCGGAGAGAAACACTGCTCCTCTGCTTTGGGAATGACCCCATCACCATCAGCCCTACACCTGCCTCCGGGATGAGCCCAGGGACGCCGGACTCACGCTGCAAAAACTCAGACAGACACTTCTTCTGTCTTCATTATTTTTGATCTATTGTGTACCATAGAAATTTAAGCAAAATAATTTTATATATATTTATATATATATATAAATTAGAAGCAAATAAATAAGATGAGAGGGTACATGGAACTCAGTGGGTGTTGCCACTCCAATAGCCACTCACTACTGTTACGCCAAACACGGTCTATATATACTGTACACGTAGGTTTGCTGTAAGTAACGGGTGTGGAGGTGCTGGAAGAGAAGCCAACCAGGAGGAGACCGACGGTTGAGGAACCTGATTGCATAAGTGTCCCACTTGCAGCCTGGGTATTCCAGTTACCATTGCCTCCGAGTTCATTATTGCTAATTATCTTCCAAGGTGGATGTGACGGTCCGGCTCGGGGCGGCCTCTCAGCCCCGGGAGGCAGCAGTCAGTGCGATATGATGAACACCCAGAGAAGAAGACATCAAAATGAGATCTGACGGGGCCAACACGACCGTCCAGGGCTCCCTGATATTCTCTGGCTCAGTGGATCCCATCTTTGAGGCCCTGCCACCCCCACTCCTCCTCCCTGTCGACACCTGCCTGTGCGGCCGGAGCCCTGGCACCGCTCGCTCCTGGACCTCGCCGATCATCGGCCGGGCTCGCTCCGCTCCTCCCAGTGGGTCCAGGGCCGTGCCCAGGTGATGGTCACACAGGAGAGGTGAGGGGGGGACACAGGGTTCCCCCGGCTCTGGGCCCTGGCTGCTTTAGTGATGACCTGAAACCACTCCTGGGAGAGACCGGCCACGAGGGAGGAGGAGGAACGGAGCCAGGCCCCGGGCTGTGCTGCCCTCCAGGCTCAGCCTGTGACCCCCTGAGATGGGGGACTGTGGATCAGACTTGTCTGGCTTAATGAGGAAGACAGAAGGATGGGAGAGCCAGGACCAAGGCTTCACCTGAGGGAGGCTCCATCCCCACAGCACCGCGGCACCTCTCCCTTCCCCCCGCTCCTGCTCAGCCTCAGGCAGCACCGGGTGCAGCCCCGGTGCCCAGCTCCGGGCTCCTGCCAGCCCCTGGCTGCGGCAATACGGGGAGGGACGGAAGGGGAACACGGACCCCAGAGCATCGCTGACCCACACACTGCCTGGCCCTGTGCCTGCCGGGCACCCCCGGCCTCGGCGAGGCTGCATCCCCTTCGAATGTGGCTGTGGGAAAACCGAACCAAACCTCACTCAAATCACTCTCACACAGCATCGTCCTAAAGACGCTCCTAAGCCTTGACTAAACACAGCAGACTGTGGGGAATCTGCTCGAACGCTGCTTAAAAGGAATAAAAAAAAAGGGAAAAAGAAAAACAAGTCACCAGCTGGAATATCCTAATCTGTGTTACTGGGATGACTGGGCACTGAACCACCAAGAGCCTCCAGGACCAAGCCACAGTCCCTGGAGACAGTTTGCTGAGCAGGGTGCAGGGTCGTTCATCTCTGAAGGAACCTGAACCAGGCGCAGGTATTTGGGTTTTTTTAAAAATAATTCCATAAAGTCCACGCACAAATTGGGGGGGGGGCAGAAATAAAAAATGTGAGAGAGAAGATCTCACACAAACGCACGGCATCCCCACGGCGCGAGCATCTTTGGAAGTCGACGCCTCGGCCGACGAAGCCGAGGCGCTGAAAGGTTAAGAGGCAGCAATTCCTGACAGCAAGAAATCCGTGGGGCTACAACCAAACCAGACCCACGAGTCCTCGTTCCTCATCAGTCACTGAAAAAGCCAGCGTTAAAAAGAAAAAGCAAAAAAGGCTGCTATCTATTAGTGCGTAAAAAAATAGGTTTGGAATCCCTGTTCAGCTTTGCTTTCCGATGTCGGCGTGCATCGACTCTGTGTGTGTGTCTGCACCGCTGACCGCCCGCGGGACGCTGCCAGCGTGTCCTCAATGTCCCTCTGTCCGGCCCCGCGAGCCGAGGCGCGGGACCGGCCGCATCAGAAGATGTCAGGGCACGTGCTCCAGTCCTGCTTCTCCTTGGCCTCCCAGTAGCCGCCCTTGTAGACGCAGATCAGCTCCCCGGTCACGGCATCCACCTTGCGCTCGAACCACAGCGGGATGTACCCTTCGTAGTCCTTCCCTGGCCGGGGAGAGACGCGGCGTTGAGGGGCTGCTCCTCCCACCCCGAGGGTCCCACGCTCCCCCTGCTGCCCCCCCGCTGCCGGGTCCTTCCTCCGCCCCCCAACCCCAGCGGGGTCCCTTCGCCGGTCCCTCCCCAGACGTCTCACCCTCCTCCAGGGCTTCCACGGCCTCGGCCTCTCGCCGCCGGCGCACGGCTCGCTGCTTCTCCTCCAGCCGCTGCTTCTCCACGTTGGCCTCGTCCCAGCGGCCGCTCTCCATCAGCCGCTGGTCGGGTCTCAGCCGACTGTCCGTGGGGGCCACTCGCTCCTCGGGCTCATTCAGGGTGAGGGCCAGGTCGGAGAAGAAATACATGTTCTCAGCGTTCTCCCTGCGGGCAGAGAGCCCCGGTCAGCGTGGCAGGGGTGGTGCCTACCGAGCTCCCCAACCCCACTGCTGCTGCTCCTGCTCCCCCAAACTGGACGTGCAGAGGCTCTTTGGGGAGCCCTGCCTCCCACCTCCTGAGTGGAGGTGCCACCAACGCCTCGATGGGTGTCTCAGAGAGGAACACGGAGCCCTCCTGCATTGGCTCCACACGGGGAGGCTAAAAGGCAACCCTGTGAGCTCTGAGCGTTCCATTGCACGACCGAGATGTGGAACAGCTTCACCCAAGAGCTGCTGGATCCCCCACCACAGAATTGGTGGCACCAGGTGGAGGGTGCACAGGGCACCAGTTCAACAGATCGTCTACAAAGCAGGGACCAGCCCTCCGTGCCACCAAAGGTTGGAGACTGGTTTGAGAGCAGCCCCGCTGTGGATAAGTGTCCAGAGAGGACTGGTCTCAGGAGGGCTAGAGACCGGTGGGACACGCCAAGGACTCCCCAGCAAGGCAAAGCAGCCAACACAGCTCTCTGACACGGCCAGCAGCCCAAAAAGTCTAACCAGTGACCCCCGGCTGCCCAAAACCCACATGCAAGGGTCCCCCAAAGCCACCCTCCCCTTACAGGGACCTGCTCTCCCCTCCCGCTCTGTCCTCACACCCCAGGAAAAAGCCACTCAGCCACCCAAGTCCTGGGTCGGGACCCTCCCCACCCCGCTCAGGGCAGCGCCGCGAGTCCCCGTCCGGCCGTGGCAGCCCCGGGCCCAGCCCCGCGCCGAGAGGGGACTCACGGGAGGGGGTACTTCTTCCACAGGACCTTTGGAGCCAGCGTCTGGTAGACGGTTTTCTGCTTGCCCTCCATGCTGGTGCTGCCGTGGCTGCTCTGCACAATCTTGGAGCACTCCATCTTCTCATCCCACGTGCCAGACATGACGTAGTGGGCTTTACCATCAGCATCGCTCACCACCCCCGTCACCTGGCAGAAGGAGAGGGCTCTGGTGGAGGTTGGAAGTGCCCAGAGGACTGGGAGAGGCACGGGAAGGGAGGACACCCTCCAGGTGCTCCAACCAGAGCATCTGGACCTGGCACCACGTGTCCTGGACACCAGCTGAGGACAGCCCAGGGTGAGTGTGGGCCCACCCTGACCACACTGGTGGGGCTCCAGCCCAGCAAACCTTTTCCAGGTGCTGCAGCTCCAGCAGACCAGGAGCCATACAGGGGAACTGCTTGGAGGTGTCCCCCGAGCCCTCCCCGGGGACCCAGAGGTGCCAACACAGCTCCTCAGCCCTATGCTGGGGCTCACCCCAGCTGCAGTACTGGGACCCCACAATCCTGGCTTTGAGGGAAGAGCTGGGTCTGATCCCACACAAAGCAGGGAGCTTGCTGGATACGCACCTTCCGGGGGACGTCCCTGGAGAAGTAGCTGTAGGGGGTAAATTTCAGCTGGCATTTATCTTTTGACTTATGGTTTACAATCTCTATTTCACCAGACTAGATAAAAGACACAGAACCACAGCGAGTCAGAGACTTGGCAAGGGGATAAATCAGGCGTTAGTTGTAGTGCAGGTACAAATCAACACCGACTGCAGCATCACTTCACCGGCCGCCCCACGGCTCACCAGCAGCAGGGTGAAACCCATAGCGCGCGTCACCACCCCACCCACAGAGCTGCTGGCCTTGGGAAGAGCCACAAGGAGCTCCAAGAAGCCTCCCGCCACCTCTGCCACCTTCCCAATGCAGTGGGAGTATGGGGAGGACACCCAGGAGGGCAGCACCCTCCCAGCCCCCCGACAGGCAGGACGCATCACCTCAGACCTGGAGCACCAACCTGGTCAATCCAGAGCTTGCCCACGATGATGTTGTGAACGGTGGAGGTGACCTTCCTCCAGACATAGTGGTTCCCACTGGAGTGGAACTCCAGGTGGATGGCGCCTGCGGGGAGAGGGGTGCCCTGAGCAAAGAGAGGGCAGCTGGCCGGGCAGGGCTGCGGGCAGGTCACCTGGAGCAACCCCCCTGCAGCACCAGGTTTGTCCCCAGAGCCCACCGGGCCCCTCTACCTGCATCTCCCACCATCAACCCCCAAGCAGAGCTGGGTTCCTCCCTCCCCTTGCTGCACACTCCACGATCTGCCACGGTAAGGGAGCTGCAACATCCACTCTCTTCCCACTCCCCCTTGGGAGCTCTGTTCCTAAGAGCAGGTCACGATCGCGCTGCCTGCTTGACTCAGCGTCACGAGAGCAGCCGGGCACCCAGCACAGCTCTGGGACCAGCCCCGGGTGCACTGCCCAGCCCAGGGACAGACAGAAGACAAAACACTGGAAGGAGGCAGCAGCCGGGGAGAGGGTTAAACCCAGCAGCAAGCTAAGCTTGCAATATCCTTTATGTAGAAACGAATTGATGGGCAAGCAGGACATTTCCAAAGCACCTCCGCTGTGGTCCCAGCAGCCAGCCAAGCAGCCTCCCTTGGCAGCTGGCAGGAGTCCCAGTGCCAGGGCAGATGAGTTAACTCCGTTGCTCAGGGTGGAGTTCACTGAGCCCTACAGCAGCCCGAGGGATTTTCACCTCCCGGGTATTGCAGGAGCAGCGCAGGGAGAAAAGTAACCCCGATCCTCTCAGCAGGAGTCACCTACCCAGCGGCATGATGGAGAGGTATTTGCCCCTGAACTTGCTGGCGATGGTGATTTCCTGCCACAGCGTCCATCCCCGCCTGGAGTAGACGTGATGGGCGGCTGCTGGGGGGTGGTGGCTCACCTGGGGGAGAGCAGAAACAGCCCGTAAGGTCACAGCCACCAGCACCCAAGAACCCTGGCGAGTGCTGGCAGCCTGACTCTCAGGAGAGGCGAGAGCTCTGCACCAGCCTGGGCCCTGAACCCCCCCAGGCCTCTCCTGGCCATCGGGATGACCTTGTGGGAGGTTCCCAGCAGCACATGGAGGGGCTCCAAGCCCATGCCAGGGTTTTCTAAGGCTCGTTAGCAAAGTGTTATCCAAAAAATGTTAACCTGAGCAACCACCATGGTGAGATGACAGCTGTCCTGTGACTCCAGGACATGGGCCACCTCTCCAGGGATCCTGGTTGAGAAGTAGGGATGTGCTGACACCCAGTCTAGATCCCCAGGAATCCCAGTCAAACAGCAGTGGCTCCCATTGCTTTGCCTGGGAACCCTCAGAGTCTCCCTTGGACTCTCTCCTGTCTCTCTTGAATTGGGGACCCCAAAACTGGACACCTACACGTCTTGCGAGGAGCTGACGGCAGAACACGGCACCTGCTACAGCAGCTGCTCCAAACCTGGCTGTGAAGGGTCATGACTTGGAGAAGATGATGATGAGGGACATATACATGCTAAACCATTTTGGGGGGATAGGGGGATGCTGGTGTAAGCCTCATCCTCCTCACCACACATTCTCAGCACGCCCTGTCCATGTGTCTGACGTGCACGGCACGGCCAGATGAGCAGCAAGACCCTTCTCCTAATGCGATGCCCCTCCAGAAAGTCCACTGGTCTCAGTGCACAGTCTGCTAAAGAGCTCTGCAGATCTGGTGTCCCTGCCCATGGCAGGGGGGTTGGAACGAGATGATCTTTAAGGTCCCTTCCAACCCTTCTGTGATTCTATGATCTTGGACCCTGCAGAGCGACAGAGGTTTGTGATTCTGTTTGATGCTTCTGAAGACTGGGAGACACGACAGTCGCTCTGTCCCCAGGACGACAGCCCCAGCCAAAGTGATGTCCTGGGGGTGATAAATGGCCTTGTCCCTCCCCCGAAATCCAGGACAGATCTGCTGAGTGTGCTAAATATTAAACAGTCCAATTTCTTCACAGGTCACAACTCATTAAGCACTTCAGGTTTTTAATTAAGCCCTGCTGTTTGAACACTGGGTGCCAGATGCGCTCTGTGCTTTGGGCACGGGGCTCTCAAAAAGTTCTTGGGTTGCCCTCACACTCACCAACTAGAAATTTTCAGTTCAATGTGAAGGAAACAAGACCCTGATACACCCTCCAACCCAAAGACACCCTGAAAGAGTTTGGGGCCCTAACTCCTCGGGTGAGGAGAGCTTCTCTTGTTCTGCTCCAGTGCTGGGACAGCAACCCCACACCCAGGCAGGCAGCCAGGAGACCTGGTAGGGTGTTGGATGCATTCCTCCTCTCCTTCCTCCCCACCTCCTGCTCTGCAACACTGGGATGGACACGTTCTGCTTCTGAAAAACATCCGGGGCTGCTCCTGCCGCTGCTTCTGCCAACGGCAATCTGCCGGCTGGCTGGGCCAGGAGAAGGCTCAGCACGAGGAGATGCTGGGTCTCCTGGGGGAAGGGGGGCTTTGGCTGGACACGAGCAGAGGGACAGACGGGCCCAGCCCCTCCGCAGCCCCAGGCTCACCTGCTCACACAGGGAACGGAAACCGAAGTCCTCCAGCCGGTCGAGTTCGTAGGTCTCCCCCAGCAGCGGGTTGAACGGCTTCGCGGTGCGGTGGACAGTGGTGGAGTAGGAAGACACCGAGAACGCGGCGACGAAGCACATCTGCTCCGTGGAGCTCTCGCACTTGACCGCTTTGTCCAGCAGCTCATGGTACTCCAGGTCCTCCGTCAGCCTCTGCAGCATGGAGAGCGGCTCGTTGAAGTTGACCTGGAGGGGAACAAGTACCGGGCAGCAAAGCAGGAGAGCTGGCAGGCTGGGCACGTCACCCATTGTCTGTGTCCCCCACCACTGGGCCCTGCCAACCACCGGGATCCCATGTGTTTGGTCTCCAAGCACAGAATCACAGAATCACAAACTGCTGGGGGCTGGCAGGGCCCTCTGGAGCTGATCTGGTGCCACCCCCTGCTCCATCCAGCAGGGTCACCCAGAGCAGGGGCCCAGCAGCGCAGTGTCCAGCCAGGGTGGGAATCTCTCCAGAGAAGGAGACTCCCCATCCTCTTGCCCCCCAGGGCCCTTTAGCTCTTGCTCAGCATTGCTCAGCTCCCCTCTCAGGCTGCTCTTCTCCAGCTGCACAGCCCCAGGGCTCTCAGCCTTGCCCCAGCACAGAGATGCTCCAGCCCCTCCGCAGCTTCAGAGCTTCTGCTGGACTCCCTCCAATACCTCCTTGTCCCTCTTGAACTGGGGAGCCCAGAACTGAACCCAATACTCCAGAGGTGGCTTCACTGGGGCAGAGCAGATGGGGAGGAGAACCTCCCTCAACCTGCTGGCCATACTCTGCTCCATGCCCCCCAGGAGACCACTGGCCTTCTTGGCCATGAGGGCCCATTGACTGGCTCACAGTGACCATGCTGTCCACCAGCCCTCCCAGGTCCTTCTCTGCAGAGCTGCTTCCCAACAGGTCACCCCCCCACCTGTACTGGTGCAGGGGGTTAATCCTCCATAGGTGTGGACCCTACACTTGCCCTTGTGGAACCTCATGAGGTTCCTCTCTGTCCAACTCTATGGCTTGTCCATGTCTCACTCAATAGCAGCTCATCTCTGGTGTGTCAGCCACTCCACCCCATTCTGTGTCATCAGCAAACCAGATGAGGGTCCATGTGCTTTGTCTGGATGGATGTAGCAAAGGTATGCTGCCCACATGCTGCCCACATGCTGCCCACATGCTGCCCACATGCCGCCTGCACACTTCCTCTGCATCATCACACAAACATTACCAAGTTACAACGAGAGTGGGAAGATTCTGAAGCTCCCAGCTGAGAAGAGCTGAGGAGCCGAAGCCCCGTGAGCTCTGGTGATGGTGCCCCAGCAACCCCCAGACTGAGCCTCAGCCACGAGCCCAGCTCCCTCCTGCCTGCCAGCCACAAGCAAGAGGTGACACCCTCCACGGCCTCCTGGCCAAGCCATCCCCATGCTGGGCTGCAGCCGAGTTGCTCAAAAAACCTCAAAAAGCCCCATTTCTGGGTGTCCTGCTCCTGGGACTGCAGCCCCGCAGCTGCACCCGAACCACAGCCATGGGCAGCAGCAGCAACACCCCACGGGGCAGGGGGTGGAGGGGCAGCTCCATCCCGGGACAGCCCGAATGGGTCATCATTCCCCTCCCAAGTCATTCCTTCATCAATTAGAAGACTTGCCCGTATGTTGCCAGGTTGGACAGGCTGCAAATATCTCTGGTAAAAAAGCTAAACGGCCGATTTCAGCAATATATTTTTTTTGCTCTGAAAAGAACTGAAATAAAAATAATGGAGAGGAAGATGGAGATACTTGGTCTTGGTCTCAGAAGGTCTTCTGCCCCAAAACCATGTGAAAGTCCCTTTTTACTCTGAGTGCAGAGCAAAGGAATGTGCTTTAGGAGAAGCAGATGGCTGCAGAATGAGAGACCCGCCCTTGCAAGCCAAGTTACGTATTTCATACGAAAGAAAACAAACCCCAGATTGCTGCGCTCGGGGGTTTAGCCTGGGAGCAGCAGGATCTTCCAGCAGCTGAGAACGACCCAGCTGAGTGAAAAGGGCAGCATCCACACAGAGAAGCAAATCACTGAGGGCTGGAGATAAATCCCAGGAGAGATGGAGGCGGCAGGAGAAGGAAGCCGGCACCTGCACTGCCCGGGCAGCGGCAAAGCACAACCTGCTCCGGAGGAGGGGAGATGAACCCACCCAAAACACAAAACCCCTGAAGTTCTTTTCTTCCTTTCCAATGCTGCGGGCTTGTTCCTTCAGAGATAAGGCGAAGGAGTGAGGTGTTTGCACGGGGAGGTCCCTTGGTCCGTCCTTCCCCCAGGAAGGAGGGCTCAGAACTGCTCTTCAAGCAGGTGGAAGGAGAAACTCCCATCACTCGGTGCTCACCACAGGGTTTGTGCTACAGTTAACCACATCTCCAAACAGCTCCTCCAGAGCTGGCTGCTCAGCTTCCCCCCTCTCCTCCTCCTCCTCCTCCACTCCATGTACCACAACAGTTTGAAAGCCCTCGCCTGGCAGCTCGTCCGGGGCTCACAGAGCTGCCCGCTTCTCGGGCGCTCGCAGTGCAGGGACTGCCAAGAGGGAAGCTAAAGGGCTGCTGAGAGGAGATGAAATCTCTCCCTGCTGCCTCACCACGGGCTGCTCGCCCTCGGAGCCACGTGCAGCCAATCTCACGGGCTGCAAAGCAACCCCCTGCCCCTCCATCCCTACAGACACCCGGAGAGGAGCCGACAGCAGCGGGTGGTGCCGGGCTGAGCCCTCTCTGCCCAACCCACAGCTCTGCTAACAGAGGCAGCAGCACTGGGAAACAGCTCTGCTGGGCTCAGGGCAGGGGGATGGAGCAATTGCAGGCCAGGAGCTGGCAGCGGGTGCTGCTGTGCGAGCGGAACGTATGGCACTCGGGTTTGGACTCGGCTTCAGCAGCTCCCGGAAGGATGGGATTGATAGGGAAGGTAGAAATTTCCTCTCGCCAAGCACCGGCAGCTGCTGGTATTTCACATCCTCAGCTTATTTCTGTACACATCAGGGTTTTATGTGATGCTGCTGCTGCTGCAGAAATGCTAATGAATGGTGCTGGGCTGTACATCTCATCTCGAAATAGCACAAAGAGGAGACAAACTCATCCCTCTTACCCAGAGAGGGCCAGGCACCGCTTTGAGAAGAGAGGAAACACAATCAATCCAGCACCCGAGCCCCTGCACCACACTCTTCCCCCTTTACCCAGCAATCAAAGGACCCCACATACAGCTCCAGGGCTACGGATCACCCTTTGCTGGGCTACTTCCACCCCAGCCAGGGCCACAATAACCCCCAGTCACCCCCAGCTGTTTTACAGCTCTCCCAAGTTTGCCAGGACTTTATGGGTTTTGGGGAAACAGATTCCTTATGACAGCAGCCAGTCCCATCCATGTCACTTACTGGGCAAGACCTGCTTGAGAACTGGCAGCCTGGAACGGGCTGGTTTGCTCTGAAGAGAACAGCTGTAGTTTTGGGGGAGCTTTGGCATGGGCAACATTTTATCTGGGTACACAAGGCACAGGGTTATTTGCCTGCAGGAGTTAAATGCCCACCCCACTATGGCAGTCCCTGAGAGGGGGGATCCTCCAGACAGATCCCCACCAGCAATCCCTCCGCTGACCATCCGCAGGAAGCCTTCTCCCCAAGGAGCAAACCCAGCATCACCCAGCGGTGCTGTGAATCATCCCCACATCACCTTCACTAAAAGGCCACTCTCTGTAAGGAGGAGGAAGGTGCTTGGGGTCCCTGGGGTCCCCGCCATGCTGTCCCCTGAGCATCGTGGCCCCGAGCACAGGCTGGGGAAAGCATCAGCACCAGCAAGGTCTCTTCTAGCCCCTGGGTGAAATGCTTGAATCCTCAGGGAATTCAAGGTGCCCCGGTTCCCTCTTTGCAACGGTGGCATCTGCATTTGGGCAACATCCCCTCCGCTCCAGCTCGCCCTGGGACTCAGGTGAAGAGGCTGCCAGGGCTCTCTGGCTGGCACAGGAGAACGGCTCAGTCCCAAAGAGCGGGCAGATCCAGTTCAAACAGTCCCTGATGTCCCAGCCACAGCGTCAGAGCTGTTTACACAAAGCAATTAGCACTCCTACAATTAACCTCTCCGGCTGCGCTGGCGGCAGAACCATTCTTTCAAGGGGCAAATACGTTGCAGGAAACAAGACGTAGGACTTTGAGTCAGCAGAGCTGAGCAGGGAGGACGCGTCAGTGCAGCGGAGCAGGGCTGGGGAGGAGAGTGAGGTGGTTCCAGAGGGCTCTGCCAGTGCAGAACCCCCCGGGATGGGGTCGGCAGCTGGTGACAGGTTCCTGTCCCACTCGGGGCTGCTGGGTTACCGGGGCTGCTGGGTTACCAGGGCACCTGGCAGGACCACCCAGAGCCGTAATGAAAGTCCTCTGCACAGCCCAGAGCTGTGCCCAGTGAATGCTCAAGGCCGACATGGCACCAGCAGGCTCTGAACCAGCGCCGGGACACACTCACTTACGGGCATGGGGATCTTGGAGAGCTCTTTGCCAATGCAGTTTTTCATGATGCTCCAGAGGTTAAGGCTGTAGTTGGGTTTGTCGGGGATCCGAGTCCGTCTCCTTTTCTTTGGCAGGAGATCTTTGCAAGTGGACTCATTGTAGCTGCTTTGATTTGAGCTTTCAAAGACCTGTGGAAGCAACAGAAGAAACACAGGTCTAAGCCAGACTGGCCCAGCACGACCCAGCCAAACCCAGCAGCTCCCAGGAGCAGCAAGCACAGCTCAGGGGACCTTGTGTGCACCCCGGCTGTGGAGTGTCACTGGTTCTCCAGGGCATGGGGGAAGGAACATTCCCTCAGGAGAATGTTTGGGGTGTTGCTGTGGGGCTGCTGACATCTGTCCCCAGCCCCTGGCTCGCAGAGCAACCAACTCTGCTCCATCCTGGAGGGGCGGGTGGAGAGTCCCTCTAACAGCCTGCTGTCCTGCTCCTCCCCCCCGGTTTCATCCCGCGGGACTGTCCCTGCCACCCTGCCCAGCAAACTCACGCTGTCCTCCAGGTTCCAGTCCTCGGGGTGGCCCTCGCTGGCCCCGCTCAGGTTACTGCCCGAACGCCTGTGGGGAACAAAGTGCTGTCTGGTGAACACACGGGCAGAGAAAGGGGGAGAAGAGCGGGAGCTGGTGCAGCACCGTCACCATCACCCAGAGCATCCTCCTGCTCCAGCCCGGGGTGCTGCTGGGAGGGTAGCGGAGTGAGGGGGGCCAGGAGCTGGGAGAGGATGTTCAGCCTGGGGGTACGGTCGTGGTTCAGAACACAGTGGCCTCCAGCCTGGACAAGAGCAGGTCAAGGCAGACAAAGGCAAGACACTGCCCACTTCTGCCCAGTGCTCCAAGGGATCTCCCACCACGCTCCTCTACAGGCTTTCCTCAAGGCACCATCAGCTGCTGGGGCAGAGGACTCAGCTTTCCCACAGCACAGGCTTGACCCCTGCCCTACCTCACCTACTCCACAGAATCACAGAACCCCAGCATGTTGGGGGGGCCCTCTGGAGCTGATCTGGTGCCACCCCCTGCTCCATCCAGCAGGGTCACCCAGAGCAGGGGCCCAGCAGCGCAGTGTCCAGCCAGGGTGGGAATCTCTCCAGAGAAGGAGACTCCACAGCCTCTCTGGGCAGCCTGGCACAGGCTCCCACACCCTCACAACAAAGAACTTGTTCCAGTTTGTGCCCGGTGTCCCTTGTCCTGTCTCTGGGCACCACTGAGCAGAGTCTGGCCCCATCCTCTTGCCCCCCAGGGGCCCCTTAGCTCTTCTCAGCACTGCTCAGCTCCCCAGAGCTCCCCTGCCTCTGGGGCCATGCTCATCCTCACTCACTCCAGCGAGGCAGGAGCAGATGGCACAGGATGGAGCCCTGGGCAGAGGCAGCCCCTCTGCTAGGGACGTGCACACAGAGTGACCCCGTGGGAGGGGACGCTGCCCTCCAGTCCAAGCACAATGCCAGGGGAACCATCTCTCCCCTGCTCCCCCCACACTCACAGCAGGGTTCACCAGGTTGCACCATGCAGTGCACGGCCCTGGGGCAGGGGCTCATACCTGTGGTGCTTGGGATCTGCGGTTACTGTGATAAAAGCTGGTGCATCCTCCATGGCATCAAAATACTCTGTCTCTTCATCTTCGTCACTGGCCTCTCCTTTGGCAGACTGCACACTCCCTGTTGGCACAAAGGGTCTGAGATGCTCGGGTGCTGCTGGTCCCCTTTAGAGCCCCTGGAGCACGAGTCTGTCCCCAGAGCACACCCTCCTCCCGCTGTGTCCCTCCTTTTCCACCTTCTCCCCCTCCACTCTCTCCCACTCCACAACAAGAGGATGTCACACCCATTTCCAGCCTCTAAAAGCACCGACGTGCCCTGGCAGCCTGTCCTGCTCCCCGCTGCAGCACACCGGGCCACCCTGCCGTGCCAGGGACAGCCTTCAAAAATGCCACCAGGCTGCCAGTGCCAGACTCACACGCCCGGCCGCGGGCACCACCGCTGCCACGCCAGCACTGCCCTGGCCCCTGGGTAATCCGCTTGGGATGAAAGCAATAAAAAATAAAAGGTCACGTGTTTCAGGTGACATTTGTGGAGATTCCCCAGCCCTCGGGTTTTGCCAGCTCATAAACACTTCTCTCCTCTGCTGCCGTGGGAGACGTCGCTGCGAAGCCGGGAGCGGGAGTCAACGGCAGCGACTTCTGCGCTTCCACCCTGAAACGGCTCCTCAGCTCCAACCAAAACCTCCCCTGGTGCACCCTGAGGTCGGTTCCTTGAGGCCACTACAAGGACAAGGGCCAGCACCTGGCACTGCCGTCCATCACTCCTCCCCCTCAGTCCTATCCATCCTTTCAAAATAAGACAAGGCGCTATTGGCAGTTTCTGGCTGCCAGGCTGTAACTAAAGACCCCGCGGGGAAGGAGATTTGGCACGAATATGCAAAGCTGTTAAGAGTTTATGGCCCGGTAACTCTTGTGAGCCGCAAATGAGCCCTGGCCGTGGCACCAGCAGCCTGCACAGCCGGGAATTTGGGAGCACTGGGGCACCCTGGGCTTCCCCTGGCACCGGGGCTGCCACACAGCAGCCAGAGCCGTGCCCGCTGGTGAGGGTTAGGGCTCCCAAAATAGTCTGGCATAGTGAGAGCAAGGTGGGGACACAGCTCTTCCTGCAGCCTTGTCTTGAGGACAGGCAGGTCATGGAATCATGAATGGTCTGGGTGGGAAGGGACCTTTCAAGCTCATCTGGTCCAACCCCCCTGCAGGGAGCAGGGCCATCTGCACCCAGAGCAGGGTGCTCAGAGCCCCGGGCAACCTCCCCTGCAATGGTGCCAGGGATGGGGCAGCCACCACCTCTCTGGGCAGCCTGGCACAGGCTCTCCCCACCCTCACACCAACAATTCCTTCCTTCTCTCTGCTCTGAATCTCCCTCTTTCAGTTTAAACCATCCCCCCTTGTCCTGTCCCAACAGGCCCTGCTCAAAACTCTGTCCCCACCTTTCTGCCAGGCCCCTTGAAGCCCTGACAGGCCCCAGAAGGTCTCCCTGGCACCTTCTCCTCTGCAGGCTGAACCCCCCCAGCTCTCCCAGCCTGGCTCCCAGCAGAGGGGTTCCAGCCCTCCCAGCATCGCTGGGGCTCCTCTGGCCCCGCTCCCCCAGGTCCCTGTCTCTGCTGTGCTGAGCACTCCCGAGCTGAACACAGGACTTGAGGTGAATTCCCCAGGGAAGGAGCAGCAGGACAACAAGGAATACTTATGGCATAACAGGATCCATAAAAACCAGCCATGCCGGGCACAGAGGGCATCTCCTGGGGCATCCTCCCCATCCCTGCCCACTTGCTGGGAGCGAGCGAGCAGAACCCGCCCCGATCCAGGCCGGGGCTCCCCGCGGTGCTGAGCTCACCCTTGGCGGTGCTGGGGATGCCGGCAGTGGCGGTGGCGAGCCCGGGGGCTCCGCGGCAGGCGCGCTCCAAGCTGTTGTGCTGCTTGGCTAGCTGCTCGATCGTCTCCTCCAGCCGGATGCGCTGCTCCCGCTCATACTGCAGCGCCCGCTGCCATTTGCGGCTGTGAGTCTCGGCCAAGTCCAGGAAATCGCGGCAGGCCTGGAGGGGGGGAAGGGACACGTCGGTGCCCACCACGGCCCTCCCAGCCCGGGAGCTGGTCACCGAACCGGTGCCGGTGGGTGATGAGCCCAGAGCTGACTCCCCAGCACTGCCCCTTTATGAGTCGCAATCCCAGAGCTTTGCGCGATCCCCCCGAAGCCGCAGGGTTAAAACCAGCTCCTCTCTGACCACCCAAACCCAGGAGATGGACCCAACGCGGACAAGCGCCTTCAGACCACGGAGCCTTTACGGTGTCACCCTTTCCACAGCAGCCCGGCTCACCACACCCCAGCCCCGCAGCCGGGCCCTGGCCCCAGCCCTGCGTCCGAGCCCATCACTGGTCTCCATGAGCCCTTCACAGCCCTTCACAGATGCCCCGAGACCATCCATCTCCATCCCCAGTCCTGCAGAAGAAGCCAGGACAGACAGCGTGGCCCAGGCTGACAGAACCCACCGGTGGCCGTGACCACAGCCATGGCCACCCCACGTCCCTCCCAGCGTCACCACGACTCAGGTGTCACCCCTCCCAAGACGCCCAGTGGGTGATTCCCGACCATGAGGCATCTGTCTGGGGATGGGATGCTGGTAGCTCTCACCAGCTGCCTTCCCCCTGCCTGGCGAGAGCGTGCCAGCTCCCAGGCCTCTTGCTCTAGGTTGTTTCTTTCAGGTTATTTAATTTTCTTACATGAGACCAAAACACCGAGTCCCCTTCAGCTTTGCCACTCCCTTTGCGACTGAGCCCATGTGAGGCTGAGTGCACGGCCCAGGCTGCACTTCCTCCTTCCTCCCCTGCATCCTTGGGATGCACTAAACTTCTCACGTTTAGAAGTAGGAAAATATGATTTTTCTGGAAATTCTCTAGCCATCTGGAGGGAGGTTGGCAACTTGCAGGCAGATTAATGCTGCTTGGGCTTGGGCTACCTCCAGCTCATGACCATATCAATGGAGATCCTCCCTTCCCTTGAAAAGCCTCAAAAACTACTCAAAAGGACTAAAACCAGACAGTTTTGAATGTCTACCGGACTTCTGACCATCCCCAGGACTCAGTTATTTTCTAGCTTTCCATCTACTTGGATTTCACATGAGATTTATTCAGCTCTTGGCGGGTTACTCTAAATTTGGGCTGCAGGTGGCACCTGAATTTCAAGGTATCTCCTGGTTAAGCGACAGGTCCAGGGCTTCAGCTTCCCTCACCTGTCCTGATTTTACCAGGATTTGTCTAAGAAAAGCTCCAAGGCATCAGTTCTTCACCAAGCCTCTCCTTTGGATAGGAGCAGGATTTGAGTCTCATGCAGGGAAATATTTTTTTCCTCTAATAACATCAGAAACAAATCCTGGCATCACAGAATCATTGTGGTTGGCAAAGCCCTTTCAGCTCACTGAGTCCAACCGTTCCCCCAGCACTGCCAGGCACCACTGACCCAGGCCCTCAGCACCACAGCTCCACGGGGGGCTTGGAAACCCCTCCAGGGATCACGGGGACTCCACCACTGCCCTGGGCAGCCTGGGACAGCCCTGGAGGGGAAAATATTTTCCATAAAATGAGGAGATTGACACAAAGCACCAGGTTTTCATATTTAAGGTGAAGGAGCATGAAGCAGAAGGAACATACAGAATCAGACCAGATAAAGGAAGGACAAACAGCAGGAGCTGGGGGCTGCTGTGGTCCATAGGACAGTCACCTACATGAAGTCTGTCCTTTGGAAAAAAACACCCAGCGTGACCCATCGGATTTAAAAAGACGTTTTGCTCTGCACTCAGCTGTGCTCTCAGCACAGAGGGACCCCAACCTATATCTGCATTATGCCTGTCCCCAGTTGTTCCCACCTGCTCCCACCACACGAGCTCCATCCACCAGCAGCCTTCTGTAGGACCAGTCCCAGCATCAAACTGGCCAGGGTCAGTTTATAGAATCATAGAATCACAGAATCATTAAGGTTGGAAACGACCTTCAAGATCATCAAGTCCAACTGTCTACTGAATGTTACCAGGAACACTAAACCATGGCCTGAAGTGCCACATCTGGACATTTTTTAAAGCCCTCCAGGGATGGTGACTCCCCCCCTTCCCTGGGCAGCCTGTTCCATGGCCTCACCACTCTCTCAGAAAAGACATTTTTTTCCTCATTTCCAACCTAAACCTCACCTGGTGCAAGCTCAGGCCATTTCCTCTCATCCTGTCACCAGTCACCTGAGAGAAGAGACCAACCCCCACCTCACTCCAACCTCCCTTTAGGTGAGCCACAGACCCTGTGGGGATGGGGGGATGGGCACAGGGGGCTGCGAGACCCAGCCACAGAGCTTCAGGGCACTTGCCACCACATTTTCACCATGTTCTCTGAAGACAACTGAGCTCCTTTCGCCACCCCAAAAGGTCACCCACATCGGCAGCTGCCCCCACCCACAAAGCCCCCGGGCTGACCCTGCCCCGCTGCCTCCACCACCAGCTGCCAGCTGAAGCCTCCTGCCAGTTGGCACCAACCCTGCCCCGAGCTGACATATCAGCCGCTTTGATTACGCCGATGTGTTGCACTAAGAGGATGAAACCACATCGGTAAGTAACGAGATAGCGGCCATGACCTTCCAGCCTGGCAAAGCTCATTATCTGCTCCGAAGGTCCCTCTCTGCAAACAGTGCCACAGCAATACCCGCCCTGGCACAGCTCGCTGGCACCCAGCGTGGAAATCGTCGGCTGTTCCCAGCTCAGGGGCTGAGCGCTTTTGAACAATGTGCTCGGAGATAACGTGCAATTATCCTGCTGCAATTAAGGTATATGTTCATTAGATATTGTGGTAAATTAGGGGAAGAAGTAATTAATTACAGAGGAGGCAGGCGAAGGCTGCCCACCAGGGCGGCAGCGGGGAGCCGTGGGACACAGGGGAGAAATGGCTCGCTCGGTCGACAGGAATCGACACCCTAAACAAAACCCACAGCAGACAACACCCCAGGTCCTCCCACCCCAAGGCCGCTGAGCTCTGGGGGGGCTCCAGGCTGCACCCCAAAGGGAAACCCGCAGGCTTCGGCTAAAGCCCAGTCGTGAAGAAGCGGCCGCACTGTCCCCACGAGCGGGGGGCGGTTCTGGGAAGATGCTCAGGATGGTCCTTGGGTGGCCACAGACTCCAGCGGAGGCAGGGGCAGGTCGGGACGATGCTTGTTCCCGGCAGCATCCCACGGTTCGTGGCCCTGTGGATTTGGGGCCCAGCTGGGGCAGGCAGAGGGTTTGTTCCCTGTTCTCCAAAGCCACCTTTCTGCAGCCTCTTTTCCTCTGCTGTTCAGCCACTGGCACAAGCGCCCGGCCCGTGGCCCGATGCAGACTCAGGAAGGCTCCAGATCAACCCCAGCAAGGACCATGTTTTCTTGCTGGAAGAGAAGCAATGCCGAGGGTGGCAATGGGACAACTTCCCACCAGAGGATCCCCTAAGCCCAGCTCCTCAGCAGCAACCAAGCAAATGGAAGTGATTCATTTGGTGCTACCCCTCCCGCCGTGCAGCTTCCCAGGGATGCTCGCCAGAGGCAGCACAGAACAGAGAGCAGGGTCCCCGCTGCCAGAGCTCAGGGTCCCCACTGCCACTGCCAGAGCTCATTCCCGAGTCAAGCTGTTCCCCAGAGCCCCAGTGCAGAGTGGGGCAGCACCAGCACATGAGCTCCCTGGGGCTGCAGGGATCCAGGGGTGTCTCTCAGACATGAGCATCTCCCTGGGGTGGTTGATACCGAAGGGAAATCAATCCCAGCCCTTGTCTTGGGCTGGGCTGTCTGGTTGTCCTCAAGCCCTGTGATCGCTCACGTGGCCAAGGAGATGGGTCTCAGCCCAAGATGTCTCAGCTCCATCCTGGCTGCACCAGCCCCTTCGGAGGCTCAAACAAAACCTTGATTGAGGCCGTTTTGGTCGTCCCCACCTTTGCCACTGAGAAAACAAGACCAGCAGCTGTTGAGTTATAAAATCCCAGCATGGTGGGGTTGGAAGGGCCCTCTGGAGCTGATCTGGTGCCACCCCCCTGCTCCATCCAGCAGGGTCACCCAGAGCAGGGGCCCAGCAGCACAGGGTCCAGCCGGGGTGGGAATCTCTCCAGAGAAGGAGACTCCACAGCCTCTCTGGGCAGCCTGGCACAGCCTCCCACACCCTCACAACAAAGAACTTTCTCCTCCTGTTACGGGCTTTGCTCAGACAGCACCAGTTCAAGTGACAAGCTGTGATGACCCTTCCCCAAGGCAAAGGAACGGACACATCAAGCCAAGGCCACGTCCTCTCCAGCTGACAGCAGCAGGGATTAAAACATGGCTGGCTGCTGCCCAAAGACCACCGAAGGACTTGACATGACTTCTGGTTACACCTCCAGGAGCCCAGAAAGCTGAACCCTCCCCTCAGACTCCTCTTCCTTTTCCAGGGAAGGTCCTCTCAGCACACTGTCCTTGCCCTGAGATGCGGGATGGAGACCCTGGATGCACTGCACAGGAGCTGGCACATCAGCACAGTGCTGCTCTGGGCATGGGGGGACAGCCCAGTGAGACCAGCCCACCACTGCTGCAGGAAGCACATCCAGAAGGACGTGTTCAGGAGGCTCCTCCGGGTTTCCTGCTCCAGGCTGGGACAGGAAAGCATCACCACTGCTCTCAGTGATGTCCACCACCGAGATGCTTTTTCCAGCTGGCTGAGCAGCACCAGCTCCCAGGGCTGTTTGGTGCCACCGTGAAGCAAGAAAACGAGGTCAGGAAAATGGTCCTGGAGGAGGGGGGAGTGAAGGCAAGAGGGAGAATGGGGTGGAAAGGAGGATGTCCTGCAAGGTGTGGGAGATGATCACAGAATAGCTCAGGTTGGAAAAGATGTTCAAGATCAAGATCGTCAAGTTCAACCTCAACCTAACCGTAACAACCCACCGCTAAACCATGTCCCTGAGCACCTCATCCAAATGGTTTGGAAACACATCCAGGGCTGGTGACTCCATCACTGATGAGTTTTGGCTCACTGCTCTACACCACGCTGCGCTGAATCCCAGCTCTGCTCCCCTCCTGGGTCACTGACCCGCTCCCAACAGCTTGGCTGGAGTTCAGGATCTGTGCGGAAAGCACCCACAGGCTGCTCACCTCAGCTGCCCCCCTGCCTTCTCCTGTCCTGGGGGCCAAGGGCCTGAAAGCAGCCCCTTGTGCACCCCAGCACCCACCTTACCTCAGAGGAGCTGGGAGCACCCGGGGGAGCTTGAGCCTTCTGCGTCACTGCTCACACGCATCACCCCTTCCCAGCTCCATCGGTGGGGTGTGTCACAGAATCACAGAAACACTTGGGTTGGAAAAGACCTTTCAGATCATCAAGTCCAGCCATTCCTTCCCCCAGCACTGCCAGGGCACCACTGACCCCTGGCCCTCAGCACCACAGCTCCACGGGGGCTTGGAAACCCCTCCAGGGATCACGGGGACTCCACCCCTGCCCTGGGCAGCCTGGGACAGCCCTGGACAACCCTCAAGGGGAAGAAATTGTTCCTCAGCTCCAACCTAATTGTTGCGGTAGGTTCCTCTTGTCCTGTTGTTTGTTCCTTGGGAGCAGAGCCCGACCCCCCTGGCTCCATCCTCCTGTCAGGAGCTGTCAGAGCCAGAAGGTCTCCCCTCAGCCTCCTTCTCTCCAGGCTGAACAAGCCCAGGTCCCTCAGCTGCTCCTCACCACCCTTGTGCTCCAGCCCCTTCCCCAGCTCCATTGCCCTTCTCTGGCCACGCTCCAGCCCCTCCATGTCCTGCTGGGAGTGAGTGGAACAAAAAAAGTGCCG
>JANVCC010000296.1:72204-87316 GCA_025345505.1 Todiramphus chloris collaris | reverse complement strand
GCAGGGACAGCACAGGGATGGCAGCAGGGACAGAGATGGCAGCAGGGTGCTTGCAGGGATTTGGGGAGCCACCCACTACGCCCTGGAGCAAGGTCCACCACAAGGACAGTCGGTTCCTTTCTATGCCTCCTGGAGAAAAAGGAGATTTAGTATCCTAGAATCATTTGGGTTGGAAAAGACCTTCAAGACCATCAAGTCCAACCATTAACCCAGCACTGCCAGGGCACCACTAAACCACATCCCTCAGCACCACAGCTCCATGGCTTGGAGACCGTGGGATCACGGGGACTCCACCACTGCCCTGGGCAACCCTGGAGGGGAAGAAATTGTTCCTCAGCCACCAAGGCTCCTGCAGATTCCTGTGGAGGAAGAGGCAAGGTGCCATCAAGACCCTGCTGGGGAGCAGGAGGTGAGACATGGTGCCACCAAATCCGTGGTCTGTCCCCCGCTCAGCAGGCGCTGCTGTAATGATCAAATTTAGCACCTCTCATACATTTGTCAGGGCAAACAGACCGGATTTCACAGCGTGCTGCAGGCGAAGGGGAACGGCACTAACAGCCCGCGGGTTATTTATGCATCTGGAAGGGATCTCCTGAGGAAACTCAAGTCCTGCCAAGGTGGTGGAGTCACACCCCACCGGCATCTCCACAGTGCTCCTAGGTCCTCAGTGGGATCAAACAGTCAACATTAAAACAGCAGGAACAAGGAGCTGAGGTTCCTCGGGTGGGAAGTGTCAATGGTCACATCCAGTGCTGCCAGATTCCTGCCCTGGGGTCTGAACCATGAGAAGGGGGGGTTGACAGCCTCTTGGGAAGCCCTAGCAAGGCTGAGCCTTTCACCACCTCCAACACAATGCTGATGGGTACCGAGGGAACGCGCTCAAACCTGGTGTCCCACCAGCCCTGAGCAGCCCGGAGGAACAGTCCTGCCAGGATCACCTTTGGGGAGGAAAAAACCTCCCAGGGGAGTGCCCGCTGTCCTGGGAGCGACATCTGCTCCTCGGCCAGATCCTTCCTTTGCCCACATGGGACAAGGACAACTCCATCACCCAGGAGTGACAGGAGAGAAGGCAACTGCCAGATGTGTTCAATCATCTCTTCTTTTCAGCAGTGAATTGCACAGGAAGAGCTGTCGCTTCATTCATCAGGGGAACGAGCGTCTCGGTGGTTCTGGTGCCTGGGAGATAAGTGCTCTCTTCCTTCCTGGAGTCATCAAAACCTCGGGACACATCTGCGCTGGTGCTGAGCTCACAACAGCCCCCACGGGAAGGCCCATTTCTGACCCTTTTTTTAGCTCTGACCACATCCAGCCCACATCAGCGCTCCCGGCACACGGCACAGTGTAAAGATGAGCTGCCTGGACTGAGAGCAGCCAGACAGGCAGAGCCTCTGCACCCCGAGAGGGTCACCTTGTCCTCACCCCCCACCAGAACTCTCTGAGCAGAAAGGGAAGGGGGAACCAGAAGGCTGGAGCCGGCCTGAATCCCCCAGCACCTCACCCAATCCCCCAGCACCTCACCCAAAGAGGCAGATGGCAGCGGGGCGCGCTTTGGGTGCACTCATCTGCCCCACCGCGACGGTGCCCGCGGGCGGTCTGGTGGCCCGAGGCCAGGCTGGCTGGCCACCACCAAAAGGAGCAGCGTGGGGACTCACCCAGATAAAGGCAGACTGCTTAAATAATGGCAGATCTGTCCCAAACCCTTGGAGTGGCCCGCAGCCGGCTGCCGAGCATCCCGGCTGTCTGCAGGAGGAGGATGAAGGCACAACAGGAGCTGCTTCTCCCCGGGGCAGGGCTGGTGACAAAACAGCCTGAAATAAAGTATTGGGCTGAGCCTC
Source organism: Todiramphus chloris collaris (assembly GCA_025345505.1). Lineage (NCBI taxonomy): Eukaryota > Metazoa > Chordata > Aves > Coraciiformes > Alcedinidae > Todiramphus > Todiramphus chloris. The sequence goes on along the minus strand of JANVCC010000296.1, from coordinate 85,481 downwards.
ACCAGGTCACCATGCCACACAAACACATGGTGGCATTGCATAAAAACCTGTGATGACAGTGGGTTCAAAGCCAAAAATTATCCCCCTCCCTGTTGCTTTTCTTTCCATACTTCCAAGTGTTACATTGGAAGGACCTTTAGATCCAGGTAAAACGGGTGCTAGAGAAACTCACAGACAAGGAAAAGCTCATCAGTGCCCCAACGAGGAGTGGGAAGACACCAGAGCAGAGCAGGCTCCAGCCCACCTCTTGGTGACCTGCAGTACGCTGCCCACCTCAGCATCTCAGTGAAACCCCCAACACCCACCCAAGGTGCTTCCAAAACCACTCATGGTCCTGTTCCAGGTGGCACCTTGTGCCCCAGCAGCGCCTGTTTCTGCCTGGGGGCTGTGGATCCCCTGAGAGTCAGAGACATCCAAGACTGAGATGTGCAAGATAGAGGCATCCAGAGTGGTGGGAGTTGGACCTGGTCCCGTGGTTGTGTCTCTGGGAGTTTTATTCCCTTATTGCATTATTTTGGGCCATCTGCCTAAATCATAGGATCAGAGAATGGGTTGGGTTGGGTTGGGTTGGGTTGGAAGGGACCATAAAGATCATCTCATTCCACCCCTCTGCCACTAGACCAGGTTGCTCAGCGCCCCATCCAGCCTGACCTTGAACACATCCAGTGCTGGAGCATCCACAGCATCCTTGGCCATGAACACACCAGTGTTCCCAGCATGAGGCAGCGCTGCTTAACCCCCCAGACAGACCTCGCCCAGGCTGTGGCCGCTCAAAGAGGCCCTCCCCCCAGCAGCAGAGGCGGCTGAGGGTCAGCGCTGGCACGCTGCCCGGACTCCATGGAACTCACCCCACTCAACACAGAGAGGCAAAGCTGCCAGCCTGGCTCTGATCATGGCCCGTCGGCACAGGCAATTCCCACCGCGGCTCTGGGAAGCCAGCTAAGCCAAGGCTGCCCACCGGCTTGGGAGCAAAGCGATGCTGGGCAGGAGCGGTGCCCGGGGAGGGCACAGGCTCTGGTTTCCAAAGTGCCATGCTCTGGGGGAGAAACATCTCGGGCACTTGCCAGATGCTTCCCCTGAAGGGTGCCCCCTTCCAGCCCGCACCTCGCTGAGCAGCGCAGGGCAGCCTCTGCCGGCCGCGACGGAGGGTTTGTCGGGGCACCACAGCACGCCAAGGACACACTGGGGCCAGTGCAGAAGATGCACTTGGGAGCTGCGACTTGGTGCTGGGCCCTCCTGCTGCGGAGTGCCTGGACCTGAACCGTGCCCTCGCGGGGTTCTGCTGCTCGCCTTCGGCAGCGCTCAAGCCTTCGGCTCTTCGATGCTCTGACCCACCCGGCCTCTCCGGTGCCACACGTGCCAAGAACCACCTCCCTGCGAGCTCCTGGCACCAGCTCTTCCCCCGCAGGGAGGTTCCTGCAGGAGTCTGCTGCAGTTTCATCCTTCCTCTTTGCCAGCCAAAGCCACCGCAGCAGCACAGGGACCCTGGCGGGAGGCTGTGAAGCAAAGGGCCATCAACACCAGCATGGCCCGGCTCTGTCTGTAGGGCACCCAAGGACAGATCCTGGCCCTGGTGGGCTCAGAGAGCCCCTCCTACCAACGGCTCTCCAAGGACAGAGCTCCTGAGGCTCTCGCTGGCTGCCTCTCCCGTCAGCCCGATGGAGAGCAGTCTCCGTGCGGGAGAGCGGCCGTCCCCAGCTGCAGGGCGGGCGGCTGCGGTGGCAGCGAGCAGCTGGCATTGCCTGCGGGCAGCTCCGACCCTGGGAGCTGGAGGAAGCTGCTTCGGTTTGTCGCTGGCTTTCAAGCCTCCTCTGAGGAGGAGGTGAGCTGCTGTGAGCAGTTCCTCCCCCGCTGCTGTAACCTCTTCCCGGGTAAATCCCCAGGAGAGTGATGCTGCCAGGTCACTGCCCTCTCCTTCCACACATGCTGCAGGAAGGAGCAGGAGCAAAGCTCATCGAAGCATAAAATCATGGAATCACAGCATAGTTTGGGATGGAAAAAGGAAAAGACCTTTCAGATCATCAAGCCCAACCGCTCCCCCAGCACTGACAGGGCACCACTGACCCCTGGCCCTCAGCACCACAGCTCCACGGGGGCTTGGAAACCCCTCCAGGGATCACGGGGACTCCACCCCTGCCCTGGGCAGCCTGGCACAGCCCTGGGGAACCCTCAAGAGGAACAAATTGTTCCCCAGCTCCAACCTAAATCTCCCCTGGGGCAACATGAGGACAGTTCCTCTTGTCCTGCCCGTGTTCCTTGGGAGCAGAGCCTGATCCCCCCTGGCTCCAGCCTCCTGTCAGGAGCTGTCAGAGCCAGAAGGTCTTCCCTCAGCCTCCTTCTCTCCAGGCTGGACAAGCCCAGGTCCCTCAGCCGCTCCTCAGCACCCTTGTGCTCCAGCCCCTTCCCCAGCTCCGTTGCCCTTCTCTGGCCACGCTCCAGCCCCTCAATGTCCTTCTGGGAATGAGGGGCCCAAAACTGACACCAAGATTCCAGGGGGCTATCCCTGCCCTGGTCCTGCTGGCCACACTGGTGCTGACACAAGCCAGGATGCTGGTGGCCTTCTTGGCCACCTGGGCACACACTGGCTCATCTTCAGCCAGCTGCGGACCAACATCCCCAGGTCCTTTTCTGCTGGGCAGCTTTCCCATCAGCATCAGCCCCGGCAGAAGGAGAACACAACCCTTGTGCTGCCATGGGGAGAACCCCAGAAGGGATTATCCTGCCAAAGCTCTGCTCTTTGCCGTCTCCATGACCCCCTCCCGCCCCAGGGTGCCAATAAGCAGCAGGCAGGGGCCGCGGGGCTGGCAGCAGATCACACGAGGTACGGGCAGGGCTCACCTGGCTCCGGCGCCGCGTGTAACAGCAGAAGCAACACCCGGCTGGGCTGTCTGGGTTCAGCGGAGCTGCTGTGAACATCAGGCTCTGCTGACAGTGCAATCCCCGGCTCCGACGCGCTAAGCCCACTGACCGCAGCCCTGCTGACCCAGCAGCCACACGGGCACGAATGCCCACGGCTCTCCTCTGAAGCTACAATAGAAAAGCTATCGCTGTCAGCCAAAAAACACCCAGAAGGGCAGAAGCTGTGAGAGGTGCCGGTGAAAGGTGTGTCCCCATCTCAGAATCACAGAATCACAGACTGATTTGGGTGAGGAGGGATCTTTCAGGATCATCTGGTAGACTCCCCTGCAGGGACAGGGCCATCTGCAAGCAGAGCAGGGTGCTCAGAGCCCTGGGCAACCTCCCCTGCAATGGTGCCAGGGATGGGGCAGCCACCACCTCTCTGGGCAGCCTGGGCCAGGCTCTCCCCACCCTCAGCACCAACAATTTCTCCCTTCTCTCCAGTCTAAATCTCCCACTTTCAGTTTAGACCCATCCCCCTTGTCCTGTCCCAACAGGCCCTGCTCAGAACTCTGTCCCCATCTTTCTGCCAGGCCCCTTGAAGTCCTGAGAGGCCCCAGAAGGTCTCTCTGGAGTTTTTCTCTTCTCCAGGCTGAACCCCCCCAACTCCTGGCTGAACAACCCTCTTCTCTCATGAGGCTCCAAGGGGAGTCCCAGGACAGAGTCTGAAGCCTCCTAGGGGTCAGATGAAAACAATGAGGAGGAGGAGCAGAGGAAGAGGTGAGAAGCCCCAAGGCACAGTGAGGATAAAGCAGATCTGCAGCAGCACCAGCCAGAAGCCCCAGCCAGCACAAAAGCCCTGTGGACACGCACCAGGTCCAAGCACCCACACGTGTGCTATAACCTGTCCGTGAGGACGCAGAAAAGGATGTTCCAGGGAAAGCTGCAGCAGCTCCAAACACAGGGGCCAGGCTCAGCACCTCTGCTCTGCTGGCCATGGGGGCAGGGCCAGAGCCCAGGGTGACACAGAGCCACAGAGTGTTTGGGGTTGGAAGGGACCTCTGGAGATCATCTAGTCCAGCCCCCCTGCCAGAGCAGGAGCACCTACAGCAGGTCCCTTGAATGTCTCCAGAGGAGGAGACTCCACAGCCCCCCTGGGCAGCCTGGGCCAGGCTCTGACACCCTCAGAGTGAAGAAGTTTCTCCTCACGTTCCCATGGAACCTCCCGTGTTCCAGCTTGCACCCACTGCCCCGTGTCCTACCCTTGACACCCGCCACCCTCCACCACCTCCCCCGGGCAGGGCGAAGCACCCACCAGTTCCTGGTTCATCAGCGCGTCCACGGCAGGACCGCCCGGACCCCTCGCCGCAGCCTCCTCAGCCGACCAGGATTAGGGCTGGGTTAGAGATTTAATCCCAGGGCCGGGGCTTTTCTGGGTCGGTGACACGGTTTTCAGTGTTCTGGGAGCAGAGCAGCTGCCTGGGGCCGCTGAGGCCAATCCCTGCCGCTAAGAAAGCAAAGCCAGGGGCTGAAGCTGGAGCTGCCGTGTCTGAATTAACCCCCCCACTATAAGGATGCAGAGAGAACCCGGCCCCGGCTCCCTGTACTGGGAGCAGCCCAGCAGGTTGTTGTTCCTACCCTGCTCAGCACCTCTGCCCGGCTGCCCAGCGCAGGCAGAGGGGAGGTCGGGTCCATCGTCCTGCCTGTGCCCCCACGGGGGCAGGGGCTGCAGGGACAGCATCGCTGGTCCCCCAGTGCCAGCAGCCAGCTCTGCGTCGGCAGCGTCACCCCAACCGCACCGTCACACTGGTGCCCGAGCCCCGGGGACTCTGCTTTCTACCAGATTCAGGCAGTTCTGGAAGCAAACACAGACCCATCCAGCGGTTCGCCTACCACTGAAACCATCAGAAATTACACAGCGGGCTGGAGGCTGCTCTGCTGAACCTGTCGCTGCTCAGAGCACGTGCTCAGCATCAGCCCAGTTCAAGATGGGAACCGTTTCAGGCGTACGGATTAATCCCAGCAGTGTCCCCGTGGGACAGAGGAGGCGAGGGCCATGGAGATGGGACACAGAACAGCGGAGGGAAGCACGACTTTAGCCCAGAGATTGGTCCAGCACAGGCATCCAGAAGGCCACCAAATAAACCAGTCAATCAGCTGTAGAACAACCCCCTGGCTCCAGCACTTGGACCCTCCACAAACCCACCCACAGATGCCTCCACCAGGCAGCTAACAAACTCAAGAATCACAGGATGGTGGGGGTGGGAAGGGACCTCTGGAGATCACCGAGTCCAACCCCCTGCCAGAGCAGGAGCACCCAGGGCAGCCCACACAGGAACAGAGCCAGGGGGGCTGGAAAGTCTCCAGAGCAGGAGACTCCACAGCCTCTCTGGGCAGCCTGGGCCAGGCTCTGGCACTCTCACAGGGAAGAAGTTTCTCCTCATGTTGAGGTGGCACTTCCTGTGTTTCACCTTGTGCCCATCACCTCTTGTCCTACCCCAGGGCACCACTGACAAGAGCCTGGCCCCTTCTCCTTGCCCCCCACCCTGCAGAGATTCGTAACCATTGCTCAGCTCCCCTCTCAGGCTTCTTTTCTCCAGGCTGAACAGCCCCAGGGCTCTCAGCCTTTCCTCACCAGAGATGTTTCAGTCCCTTCATCACCTTTGTAGCCTCCTTTGGACTCTCTCCAGTATTTCCCTGTCCCTCTTGAACTGGGGAGCCCAGAACTGGACACACTACTCCAGATGTGGTCTCACCAGTGCAGAGTAGAGGGGGAGGAGACCTTCCCTGGACCTGCTGCCCACACTCTTCTTAATACACCCCAGGAGACCACTGGCCTTCCTGCCCATTGCTGTCCCATGCAGAACTGACTGTCCACCAGGACACCAAAGTCCCTCTCCATGGAGCTGCTTTCCAGAATGCCACTCAAAGTCTCCAGGAGCCAAGTGTGGCCATGGGGAGAGGTCGGCTGCTCCTCAAGCCACCAGCACATGGCACAAGGCCACCCCATAACTGCTGCTGAGCTGGAAGCACGAGAGAGAAACGGTGCTGAGGCTGGAGGGTGCAGCCTCTGGGGAGCTGCTGGGTGTACTGGGGAGGCCTAAACGAACACCCACAGCCACCGTCCCGGGGAGAAGCAGCACGTGCCGTTACCCACCACATTTCTGGCTCAAGCGCCGTGTTTCACACGCTTACGAACCCTCCCTGCAGGCTCAGGGGTGGAAGGGTGCTCTTCACCCGTGTCTTGGGGTGCCAGTGCTCCGGACCAGTTTGTTCCTGTGGGAAAGGGAAGCCTACGTGTGGAACCAGTCTGCCTGGAAGCGAGTGCCAGCATCCTACGCGCAATGGGTAGCACCGTGGCCTCTGGGAGGGACAGAAGTGGAATCCTTTGGGTCCCCAAGATCTTCTGCTCCTCACCAGCCCACGAAGGGCTCCCTGCCCATGAAGTCTCAGCCACTCAGCACCCCCCACCCAGCCCCGCACCCCTGCCTGGGATGCCACTCTCAGCCCTCCTTGCTTGGGCTGTGCTGGCCCGGCCGAGCCTTCCTCCACCTCTGCTCCTCAGAAGCCTTGAGAGAAAACACAAACTAACCCCAAGCCAAGCCCTGCTCCTCTCCTTGCTCCCATCCCTTAAGAAAGCTCAAAGCCATCCAGAAGAAGAGGGCAGCTCTTGCACACTCATGCAGTCCAGCCACCTCCGAGCTTCACTGTAGCGAAGCCCATTCCCTCTACAAACCTATTTCCAGCACCACCCACAGCCCTGTGAGCTCTTCCTGATGCCCAAACTGGCTTCCTCAGCCTCTCTGCTCAGCCCTGCTGTCTGCTGCTTAATTACGAGACAGGAGCTTTCCCTGCTCCTTGGATGAGTCTACACAATTCAGCCTAGTGCTCGTTGTCTCCGTTCATCTAATTATCCCTTTAATTGCCTCTTTTCTACGCACCTCCCACTCCTCCCTTACGGCAGATTGTGATTTGGTTTTAATCTGCCTTGGTTTTCCAAGTCTGAGGCTGAACTCATCCCACAGGGTGTTCCATGAGCTCCCCAGGTATGGACAGGAGCAGAGAGAAGCCCTGTGACAGGGTCAGTCCGTCCACGGTTTAGACCCTCACCCATACCACAAAGGTCTGGCACATCCCTCTCTGCCTCTGCACAAACCTTCCTCCGTCACCCCCAGCATGGCAGGCACAGGGGCAGCCCCAGCCACCTCCTCCTCCTCCTGATCTGTGGAGCTGGCTGAAGCAAGCACCCGGCAGGTGCAGCAGGGAGGTCACCTTCCCAGCAAAGCTCTTTCATTTACATATATATTTATTTATTTCTACTTACTCACTGCCGCTTCCCACAGCTACGGGGACATTTACATAATCAGATCACAGGCAGCTGGACAGAAACCACAAGGGCTGGCCCCTGGAGCATCCACTCCCCAGAGCATCCACTCCCCAGAGCGTCCACTCCCCTGGAGCATCCACCCCCTGGAGCATCCACCCCCTGGAGCATCCACTCCCCTGGAGCATCCATCCCCTGGAGCATCCACCCCTGAAGCATCCACTCCTGGAGCATCCACCCCTGGAGCATCCACCCCTGGAGCATCCATCCCCTGGAGCATCTATCCCCTGGGAGTATTCATCCCCTGGAGCATCCATCCCTGGAGTGTCCACCCCTGCAGCATCCATGCCCAGGAGCATCCAGCCCTTCCCGCTGTGGGCAGCATCATTTGTACCATCCCATCCCTTGCCCGCTGGCTGCAGAGGTCCCAGCCAGGACCCAAGGAGCAGGACCCAAGCGCAGAGCTCAGCCGCAGCTCCTGTGAGCCCAGCACTGCTCGGGAAGAGGGCAGGGGCAGACAGCTCCGGGGGGTTTCCTGCCACCTCATGGGTCCGAACCCCCATAACTGCTCAGAGCTGCAACCAAAAAAGAAGAGATGTGGCAAACGAGCAGTGCCGTGTGTCACCGTCCCTGGCCACGGCCACCAGCCCTGGCGTCTCCCACCAGAGCCCGTCCCTGCTGCGCGGGTGCAGGCGATGCCCTCACAGGCAGGATTTGGCCACGGCAGCTGGAGTGGAGAGGGGAGGTCTGGGGCTGAGCCCAGGGCAGCACCCATGCACCAGCACCACTCTGCTGCTGCTGGCTGGGACTTCTCTGGGGAAGAGCTGGCAAGTCGAGGGACTTCTGCCAGAATCACCGGCCCATCCAAAGCACCCTGCGCTCCCACGGGCTGCGTAGCCCCGAGAACACTGCGGGGACAGAGGCGGGCAGAGCAGAGGGACCCTTCACACACTGCCAGGAGATGACTTCGCTCCAGGTATTCCCCTGCAGCCACATTTCTTGTTTCAATACAGAAGATTTTGGGACCATTGCATTGTACAGAGCCATCCCCCACCCCACTGGAGCCTCCCCGGGCAGAGGCCACACAACAGCTCCCAGGAGGTATCACCTCATGCTGAGAAGATAGATCAAGGTACAAAAAGGGATCCGTGCAGGGAAAGGTGACAGTGTAGCTGGTGCTGGTGATGGGGTGGCCAGGGTGCCAGTACCCCCCCCTCCTGGCCCCCATGACCCTGCCCTGCTCCCCCTCCTCTGGCCTTTCTAACCCATCCCCCTACAAAGCGTCCCTGCCTCCCGGGGGTCAGCGTGCCCCTGCCCACAGCTCCCCCCGCAAGGACAGGCTCATCAGTAAGCTGGGAGAGCTGCAGCCACCCCCTCGAGCTGCCACTCCACCCCTGTCCTGCATCTGACACGTTGCAGCCTTTCCCCTTCGGGATGCTTGAGATGCTCCTCAAGATGCTCAGCCACGCACTGAAGTCCAGAAGGATGCTGGTGAAAGCAGGGCTCTGATACCCACCGGAAACCATGTGCCTCGCCCCCTGCCTGGGCCCTCTCACCTGCTCAGCGTTTGGGAAAAAACACGCTTCTTCCACTTTTCCCCTGCACAACAGTTTCTATTTCCCACCGCCAAGACTGCCTCGCTCAAGCTTTCATCACATCACCGCCATCGCAACCTCCTCCTCCCCGGGCAGGACACGGCAAATACTGCTCTGCTCACCCCTTCCCAAAAGCCTGCTGGAGAAATCCTCTCCCCAGCAATTCCCTGCCCGTATCCCGTGGCTGATCTGCCTCCTATCGGCAAACCCGGCAGCGCCAAGGGCTCTGCCCTCCCCCCGGCCACTGCCCACAGCCCCCACTCCAGAAACTCCCACCAACTCCCGTGGGGCCAGCGCTGCACGAGCCCCCCCAGCACTGCTCCAAAAGGCAAGACCCTGTCTCAGGAAGCCCCTTTCCCCCCACGGCTACAAAATGCTGCAAGAGGGGATGGGGAGGATGCTGTGACCACAGGGCTCCTGAGTGCCCTCCAGCTCCTGTGGTGAATTATTATTATTATTATTATCATTATTATTATTAAAAAGCCCACATGAAACAACACATGACCTCCTTTTGCTCAGGGCTGGGACAGCACAGTGACAGCACTGCTCTGTTCCCAGTCCCTGAGCTCTGCCTTCCTGTGTCATTCCAGCTCTACCAGGGCTGTTGGGTTGTGGGGTTTAATTTGTTGTATTTTTTTTTTCTTTAAATACTTTATTTTATATCTATATTATCTTATATTATCTACTTTTCTATTTACTATTCTTAAATACTTTATTTACTTTTCTCCCTCCCCCAGGGAAAATAAGGCTGCCCAGGAAGGGCTGTCTCAGGGTGACAGAGGCAGATCCACACCCCATAAACTGAGCAGAAAGCACGATCAGGCTGCACAGGGCAGGGAGCAGCATCGGTGCCGGCACCAAGCTCCAACCAAGCGCTGACAGCCGGACGGAGACAGCCCTGGGCCCCTGAGCGGGTTAAACCCTGGGCCGTGTAAAACAAGAGCAGCTGGATGGAAGTCAGTGAGGATGGGAGTGATGGGGGGGGCTCGGGTCTGAATCTGCAGCCGGCAACAGGCTCCGAATTGCTGTGCTGGGCAGAAAGCCGCCCCTGGAACAGCAGAAAGCCCCTCGGAGCCCAAACCTCCCCATTTCCTGGCTTTACATCCAAAATGTCCAGTTTTGGAGCAGCCCCCCCCCAAAAAGCACGCGGGAAGGACGCAGCAGGTCTGTGTCTCAGGGAGTTCCACACGCCCACACCGATTCCCCAGGCTCCAACTTCCCAACTTCCCATCCCCTCGCTGAGCCGGCACCAAGCCCCTCGCCGTGCCCGAGCCCCCCGCCAACGCCCAGCTCTCGCTCGGGGACAAAACGGGGCCGGGGAGAGGGGGAAGATGATGGAGGAAGAGGAAGAGAAAAGCACTTCGCTCTGTGACTCCATGCACCCGCAGCAGCACAGCTGGGCTCAGCTCAGTTGGGCTGGGCTCAGCTCAACTCGTCTCAGCTCAGCTAAGCTCAGCTGGGCTTGGCTCAGCCAGGCTGGGCTGGGCTGGGCTGGTCTCGTCTGGCAGCACTTACGTTGATCATAGCATTGGAGGTGATGCGGAAGAGCGTGGCTCGTTCGTTCACCGCCTTGATCTTCTCGCCGCTCTCGGCCGGCAGCTTCAGGTTCTCCAGCTCGCTGAGCGAGCGCTGCAGGGCGGCCCCGTGCTTGGCGATCAGGTCATTGCAAGTGCTCAGATCCTCCAGCTTACTCGAGAGGGTTTTCAACGTGCCGTGCAGCTCGCTCTTGTCTGACTGCGAGGCGGGCTCCTCGTCGCCCGAGTCATCTGCAAAGGGAGGGATGGAGAAAAAACTGTTGCCATGGTTACCCCTGGACCGTACTAACCCGCCGTCACGGCGGGCACGGGGACCTCCTGTCCCCTCCCACTGCCAGCGGCTCCGGGGGTCGTCGTCACCGCGTCCCCCGGGAGCGGAGCCTGGCGCGGAGACGTCGCCCGGAGCCCCGAGGACACGTCCGATGGGCTCCCGCGGCTGTCACCAGGATGCGGTTCAGGGCTGTTAAGGCTGAGTGACGGTGGGTGGCACCAGGAGGTGTGTGCTGGTGTCACTGGGAAGGGCCACCTGCCAAAACTCCCCTCTCCACGCCCGGCCACAGGAACAGGCAGAGTGTCGCTGTGCCCAGAACCGGGAGCCAACCTGGCACGGCTCTGCAAGGTCTGCTCTGGGCAGGAGAAACCATCTCGCCCAAGCAAAAGGTTGCAAAGACAGCGCAGAGAGTTAACAGCCTCCACCCAAACCCAGCATCACGCCTTCACCGGGCGTGGAACTCCAGGAGCAGCAGCCCAGGCACAGCAGAAATGGTTATGCTGGGATTTTCCTGCCATTCCAGAACACTTGGGCAACTTAAACCAAGGAACCCGACGAAGGCAGGCGTGAGCAGCACGCGGAGCACGGCATTGCTCCAGCTGCCCCGGGAACGGGCACTGCCCAAAGCAAACACGGCAAGGGTGAGCAGGGCCCGTGCAGGACCCACCCCATCCTTATGCTCAAAGTTTAGACAAGGTGTCTCTGGGTGCACCCCGAAAACCCCCATGGCCACAGAGCAAGGAGCAGCCCTTTCATTTCCCCTCCCTCATTGCTTTGGGGATTAGAAAGACATGGGGACCCACAAAACCCGCCCACAGCTTCTCTGCCAGGCCCAGGGAAGAGGGACAAGGACGTCCCCTGAGCCACCCAGGCACAGACACCGTGATGCTGCGCAGCACCCACCTCGGAGTGCCTGGGTAACCTCAGGGGTGCCGCACATCCCTGCTCTGAGCCACGAGGGAAGGAGAACAGCCCGTAACTTGCTGACATGTGGCATCCTGGGGGGCATTAAGGAAACTGTCCAGCAGGTCTGGGGAGGTTCTCCTCCCCTCTACTCTGCCCTCCTGAGACCACACCTGGAATACTGCGTCCAGTTTGGGGCTCTCCAGTTCAAGAGAGACAGGGATCTACTGGAGAGAGTCCAACAAAGGCTATGAGGATGATGAAGGGACTCGAACATCTCTCCTGTGAAGAAAGGCTGAGAGACCTGGGGCTGTTCGGTCTTGAGAAGGCTGAGAGGGGATCTTATGAATGTCTATGATTATCTGAGCGGTGGGTGTCACGTGGAACGGGCCAGGCTCTTTTCTGTGGTTCCCAGCAACAGCACAAGGAACAAGGGGTACAAACTTGAGCATAGCAGGTTCCACCTCAACATGAGGAGGAACTTCTTCACTGTGAGGGTGATGGAGCCTGGAACAGGCTGCCCAGAGAGGCTGTGGAGTCTCCTGCTATGGAGTCTCCTGCTCTGGAGACTTCCAAGCCCCACCTGGATGAGATCCTGTGCAACATCCCCTGGTGCTCCTGCTCTGGCAGGGGGGTTGGACTCGATGATCTCCAGAGGTGCCTTCCAATCCCTAACACTCTGTGATTCTCTGATTTAGATTTTATTGCTGGCTCATTTGTAAGACCTGGTGAAGTGCAGTAGATGTTGAGAGGGATGTTCAGCCATCGGTCCTATTGACTGCACTGCTGTGGGGCCAGCCCAGAGAAATGAGAGGAAGAACATCCTTCGGGGAATGGCACCAAAGCTCTGCTTCTGAGGCAGGAGCTGGAGCAAACTGGAGAATATAAAAGACCCATCACCACAGGGTGCAAGGAGCAGCAGAGCACAGCACGGTGCTGCACCAAGTCTGGTGGCTATGAAGCTACCCAGAAAGATGTGATGGGACAAGGAAGCATAGCCCAGGGACAAGGTTTATCCTACCCCGCCTGCCCAAGGACAACGGGAGAAGAAAAATGAAGCCCTGCTAGGAAACAGAGCAGAGACCAAAACGCAAGCAGCTCACGAAACATCAGGGCAGCATCTCCCATTGGTCTGTCTGCAACCCAGCCCTGAGCAACCAAAAAGCCTCTGACAAACACGGGGAGCAGCTGTCAAAGCCAGAAGATGAAGCAGCTTGTGACCACCAAGGACAAAGGACTACCAGAGCCAGAACGGCAGCACCCACGGGACGCCAACCGAGACCACAGAAGAAGGAAGGGGAGCTGCTGGGAGCAGAGCTGGTGCCCACGGCCAGGCTGGGGAGGTTCTGAGCTGCCTGGACGGTGGAACTGCCCTGCTCCCAGCAACAGGACCAGCACAGGGCACCGGGGATGTCTCCAGCAGAGGATTCAAAGGGCTCCGTGCCAGGAGGGTGCCCAGAGGCAGCACAGAGATGGGCACAGGCTACACCCCACCCAAATGCAAGAGGTGCAACAAGAACATTGAAGCTGCTTTTCCTGCAGTACCCAAAGTACCCCAGGGCTCCCTACGGGCCACTTTCTGACCCACACATCTCAAGCACTTCCAGGGTGCCTTTTGTCCTGGGGCACATAATGGCACCCGGGATCCCTGGCAGCATCTACACCCCCCCTGAGCTTTGAATGTTGTCTTTGGACCTGTCCTGAGCTGGTGTGTCCAAAGGGCTGAGCACAGTGTACCCCTGCCCCGAGCTGGGAGAAGGACACGCTGCTGCTGCTGCTGCTGCTGCTGCTGCTGCTGCTGCTGCTGCTGC
>JANVCC010000296.1:32623-72194 GCA_025345505.1 Todiramphus chloris collaris | reverse complement strand
CTGCTGCTGCTGCTGCTGCTGCTGCTGCTGCTGCTGCTGCTGCTGCTCAGAGCCATCTCCCCAAGGCTTTCCAGGGTCACGTCAGGCAAAGGCTTGAACCCTTCTCCTTCCACAGCCTCCCACACATCTCTCCTCCACCATCAAACGCAGCATGAGCTCCCCAGGACCCCCGCTGCGGTGACCTGTGTCCCACAGCCAGTCCTGTCGGGGCCGTTCAGCTGCCCCTGCCCAGCAGCCCCTGTGCCCCTCCTGGGCTGTGCCAGCTGCCGCTGCCAGCGGTGGGAACCAGCCTGCATGGCACCCATGATGCGGTCACCGGGGTGGCTGCTCTGCAATCGCCAGGTTATAATACATTATAAATATTATGGCCAGGCTGGATCACTGAGCCAAGGCCAATGGGATGAGGATCAAGGCCAAGGGCCAGGTCCTGCCCTCAGGTCCTGTGTCCAGAAAAGGGCAACGAGGCTGGTGAAGGGCCTGGAGCACAGGCCCTGAGAGGAGCAGCTGAGGGAGCTGGGGTTGGTCAGTCTGGAGAAGAGGAGGCTGAGGGGAGACCCTCTCGCTCTCTACAACTCCCTGACAGGAGGTTGGAGCAAGGAGGGGCACAGCCTCTTCTCCCCGGTGACTGTGACAGGAGCAGAGGGGATGGCTCAAGCTGCTCCAGGGCAGGTTCAGGTTTCCATATTAGGAAACATTTCTTCACCGAAAGTGTTCCCAACCACTGGAATGGTCTGCCCAGGGCACTGGTGGAGTCACCATCTCTGGAGGCATTTAAATGGTGTGTGGACCTGGAGCTCAGGGACATTGTTTAGTAGTGAGCTTGCCATGTTGGGTCGAAGGTTGGAGTGGATGATCTTAAAGGTGTCTCCCAACCGAAGACATTCTGTGATTCTGTGAATCCTGGGGTCAGTTCTGGGCCCCTCACTCCCAGCAGGACATTGAGGGGCTGGAGCGTGGCCAGAGAAGGGCAACGGAGCTGGGGAAGGGGCTGGAGCACAAGGGTGCTGAGGAGCGGCTGAGGGACCTGGGCTTGTCCAGCCTGGAGAGAAGGAGGCTGAGGGGAGACCTTCTGGCTCTGACAGCTCCTGACAGGAGGCTGGAGCCAGGGGGGTTGGGCTCCGCTCCCAAAGAACAAGGGACAGGACAAGAGGAACCGGCCTCAAGTTGCTCCAGGGGAGGTTCAGGTTGGAGCTGAGGAACAATTTCTTCCCCTCCAGGGCTGTCCAGGGCTGTCCCAGGCTGCCCAGGGCAGGGGTGGAGTCCCCGTGATCCCTGGAGGGGTTTCCAAGCCCCCGTGGAGCTGTGGTGCTGAGGGCCAGGGGTCAGTGGTGCCCTGGCAGTGCTGGGGGAGCGGTTGGGCTCCATCAGCTGAAAGGGCTCTGCCAACCCAAGGCCTCTGTGGTTCCTGCTCTGGTTCCATACTGGTTTACAACGCTGGCAGAAGCAGCAGCCCAGCACAGCAGCTCAGCTTTCCCCGCAGACCTGATCCAGGTGCCCAGCACCAGTCCCTGTGTCAGAAACCACCACTGCCTCTGTGAGAACCACAGGGACGAACCACATCCGCTCTTTTTCCCTCGGTGGACATCAGTGAGACCTCCCAGAGATAACTTCATCTATTTACAAAGACTGCCAGGTCTGTGCCAAGCAGGAGGAAGCATCTCCCTGCCTGTCCCCAGGTGGGATTTCAGCCCAAAACCTCTCCCGCTGATTTTTTTCACCCATCCCTGGTAAGCAGATCCCTGTGACCAGCCCTGCCTGCCCCCTCCAGTCCCAGTGCCCAGGACACACAGAGACCTGGCCCAGCTGATGCTGCTGGGGCTCACGGGGAAAGCAAAATACCCCCAGCAGCGTCACTGGCTGTAATGGTCTGCGGTGGAACCACGGGAAGATGGAAACACAGCCACGGTTACCAGCAAACCAGAGCAAGGGAGAAGAGAAAAAATCAAGCCAAGTCCCCGAAGGGCCTCGCTGCCAAGCCACCAGGGTGAAGCACCCACAGTGGCTCTAGGACCAACACCAGAACAGCTCCCAGTGCCATGGCACCCTGCTCCTCCCTGCCCCAGCACCAGCACCAGCACCGGCCGAGCAGGATCGACCCAACCCTTGGAAACTCCTCGGCCCTCACTTTGCTCCCCGGAGGTTTTAAAGACGGCTATTTGTGAAATCACAGAACCACAGCATGGTGGGGGTTGGAAGGGACCTCTGGAGATCACCGAGTCCAACCCCCCTGCCAGAGCAGAGAAATCCTGGCTCTGGAAAAGCCGGGAGGTCAAATGAGGTCTCAGCTTCTCCTACAGACCAGGAAAAGCATCCTAAAAGGGCCAGGAGAAACCAAACCGCAGCCCTGTGGGGACTACCGTCAGGATAAGCAGAGCAGCATGTGCTCTTCAGTTGGGAATCTCCCTCAGGTCACAGCCACCCCATCCTCCTCCACTGCTCCGCACACAGCTCTCACCAGGGACCTGGGCATCCCCAGCAGCAGGCAGCTCCGGCCCGGGCAGGGGAGCCGTGGGGACTGGTGTTGATGAAGCTCCTTCTCCTGGGAGCCCGAGGGGAAGCCAACCAAAGCCAGAAACACAAATCACAGACTCACAGACCGGTTTGGGTGGGAAGGGACCATTAAAGGTCACTCGGCCCACCCCCCTGCAGACAGCAGGGCCATCTGCAAGCAGAGCAGGGTGCTCAGAGCCCCGGGCAACCTCCCCTGCAATGGTGCCAGGGATGGGGCAGCCACCACCTCTCTGGGAAGCCTGGGCCAGGCTCTCCCCACCCTCAGCACCAACAATTTCTCCTGCTCTGCGGTCTAAATCTCCCTCATTTACTCTCCAACTCTTTCCTAAAGAAACCAGCAGCCTCTCTGATCTGCACCAGCTTCAGCAGCCCCAGCTCTGAGTGCAGGAGCAGAGGTTCTGCAGCAGCTGGTTTCCCAGTACCAGCAGGACCAGCACTGCAGGGGAATGTTCCTGCTTGTGCTGTGGTGCAGCAGGGAGGGTGTGGGGTCCCCCTAACCCTCATTTCCCCATCTGAGGCAGGATGGTCCCAGGGAAGCTGCTTTGCTGCGGCAGCACAAGACCCACCAACTCCTACGGCTGCTGCTGGAGGTTCCCTGTAAGGTGCTGGAGGAGAGAGGAGCAGCAACATTTATTCTTATTGCCCAGGATACAGGATCCGTGTCCAGAAAGGTGGAAGAGCCGTGAGCCATCTCCTGGAGGTCTTGGCCCGGAGCACAGTGCTGGGGATCCCTCCTTTGTGCCAACTCAGCCAGAATAAAATCTGGACTTTGCTTTGCTAAGGCTGGTGAAGCACCCCGAGGGTCAGGAAGTAACCCCCAGAGAGCGAGACTCTGCCCAGGGCTCCTTGGTCTGCAGAGAGAGACCTCCAACCTGCCCAGTGAGCTCCTACCACGCAGGACCTCAGCAACCACCCGACTGGGCGGGTTCCTCATCACGGTGATTGAAGAGCACAAAGCCTCATGGAAGCTGGAGAAACTCAAAGTCTTAAACACGGGGAGCTCAGAAGGGGGAAATCACAACTCCCAACTCCTTCTGCCATCCCCGGCAACGGCCAACAGGTCCAGCTCAGAAGAGACCTGCCAAGGGCAAAGCTGTTCCTCACCAAGACCCCGCCTGGACACGGCACACCGGGGACATCTGCGAGGCTTTGCTGTGAACTCCGCCACCCCGGAGAAGATGAGGACCCACGGCAGGGCAGCCCAGCATCCCTGGCTGGCCCAGCACAGCCCACCAGGACAGGGGAGCTGGCAGAGCACAGGGCGAGGAGCAGCCCGACACCGCCCAGCAGGGTCCTGCTCCAGCGCAGCGAGCGCGTCCCAGCCCCAAACAAGGGAGTTTCTGACCCAAGCAGGGGATGAGGAGGAACCAGAACCAGGGCAGTGAGGACCTGCTAAGGTGGAGAGTGCTCAGTGCTCACTGCTTCTGGATGCTGCCCTTACACCACTCACCAGTTTGGCCCTTTGGATCCTCAGCTCCAAGCCCAAGCTGACTCCCAGCAGCTCCTAAATCACATCAGACCTCAAACCAAGGTCCTCCAGGTAGGCAGGGCCAGGGCAGAGCAGGGGCTGTGGCACCAGCACAAAGCCTGGAGGCTCTGCAGCAGCCAGGACAGGATCCTCACTCCTTTCTCACAGGAAGATCCTGCACGGACACCGATTTTAATGCGTGGCTTCCAGCCACACCACCCTCCCAGGCAGCCCTGGCACACCCTGGCTCTGCTGAGACAGGGGCTCAGTGACGGATCCCCCTCCTCCTCCTCCTCCTCCTTCTCCTGCACAGGGCCCTCCCTACGGCTGCAAACCCATGGCAGGGGGGCTGCCCAGTCCGGGACCCTCCCCGTACTGGGATATGGGTGCCTCTGGACCCCCTCGGGGAGCGGCACGTCCCTGGCTCACGAGCTTCACCTCGGCTCACCTCGCTCCTCGGCGGAAGGTGGAGGCCAGAGGTTTAGCTCCAGTTCACGTCAGCCTTCCACGGCCAACAAACACTGCCCGAGAGAATAAACACGAAGGGCTGGCGGCAAGTATCTGGCAAACCACCCCAAGGTTCTTCTCGCCCCTGTGCCATGGATGAGGCAGCCCAACTTCCACAGCACCCTCACAACATTTCCTGCCTTTCCCCAGCTTTGTGTCCCCCGGAGACACCCCCAGAGACATCCGGACACCCGGCACAGGGGGACCACCACGGATCCCTCTGGCAGCCGAGCCTTGCACCGACCGCTCCGCTCAGGGCAGGGCCCCCAGCATCTCCGGGGGGATCTCCTGCCTGGAGAGGTGACCCCGCGGCCAGGTCTGGGGCTGAGCTGGCAGGGAGGTGCCACCAGGCACCAGAGAGCTCAGCCCAAGCCCGACCCTGCCGCTCTAGGCCCCTGCTCTGCTGCACTCTCCTCTCCCTACTGCTCCGGGAAGGCCTCACAAAGGCAGCTGCTGCTTCCCAACCCCCAGATCTGGTTGTTCCGAGGCACCTGGGGAAGCCAGGGCTGAAACGGGAGACGAGGATGACAGCTTGGAACAGATCCCCCCGAACACCCACAGCTTGTATTTCACACGCGCTACGCTCCCTGAAACCCTGTGTCCCCGGAAAGCAGAGCCCCTTCCTGCCCCACCTCACGCTTTTGTTTTGACTTGCAAACCAACTTCAAGGCAATCTGTTGTGATTTGTATTTGTAGGGCACTGGCATGAAGCAGTTGCCATAGGAACAGCCTCACGGTAAACTGGGAAGATTATTTTTGGAGCTGTGATGCTATTTAATCTCCGTAAAATGGATCGGCAGCCATCAGCCATAAGCCTCCCCGGGCTTGTTTCTCAGTCCAGAGAGCAACACGAAAGAAACCCCAGTGCCCGGAGCAGTCTCTCGAGGAGGCCATCAAGGCAGGAGCTCCTTCTACGCCTCCGTTTTCCATCTCTAAAATTTCCTTCAGCTAAAAATTTCCCCTTGCTTGCAAATCCTCCGGAGCTGGTGGAAAAGCTGTTGGCTGGAGGCACCAGGCAAACACTTCCCGGTGCTGGTGATGGGCTGGGGCTCTGCACCACAACTCGCGGGGACACCAGGGACACGGTGCCTACTGAGGCCACTCACACACACCCCCCAAAACCCAAACCATAGAATCACAGGATGGTGGGGGTGGGAAGGGACCTCTGGAGATCATCAAGTCCAACATCCCTGCCAGAGCAGGAGCACCCAGGGGATGTTGCACAGGATCTCATCCAGGTGGGGTTTGAAAGTCTCCAGAGCAGGAGACTCCACAGCCTCTCTGGGCAGCCTGTTCCAGGCTCCATCACCCTCACAGTGAAGAAGTTCCTCCTCATGTTGAGGTGGAACCTGCTATGCTCAAGTTTATACCCCTTGTTCCTTGTGCTGTTGCTGGGAACCACAGAAAAGAGCCTGGCCCCCTCCATGTGACACCCACCCCTCAGATAATCATAGACATTCATAAGATCCCCTCTCAAGACCGAACAGCCCCAGTTCCCTCAGTCTTTCTTCACAGGGGAGATGTTCATGAACTGGGGAGACTGGGGCACCCCCAGGGTGCTGCTGCTGCTCACAGCCACGCCGCTCTGATGCTACCCCTGGAGAAGCAGAGCTGGGCAGAGCATTTTCAGGGGATAAAGCAGAAGGAGGCAAAGGAATTGAAGGGCTCAGCATCTACTCCAAAATCCCCCCACTGCACCCCGAGGCTGGCTGCCATGTCTCCAGCCCAAAGCACCTCAGCTACGGGGCACCAACCATGGCCTGGTGGGCCACTGATCTTCACTAACCTTCCTCTCCGGGTCCTGCATGGACGCTCTCCTCTTCCTACAGCCACACCTTCCTTCTCCACCCTAAGTGCAAACTGTCCCTTCCCGAGTGTCCTCACTTTCAGAACAAGTCCTCTTCCTTCCACCAGCACCTTGAATTTCTCCTTGAGCCCCCCGCAGCCCTGAGCCACCCACCCACCGAAGGCAGGGCTGGCCCCGCTCAGACTGCAGCCTGCTGCTCTGGGGGGAAGGGAAGGAGCAGAGGGGGGGAAGGCACGGGACCCACGCTGCACCCCAGAGCTGCCCCCGGCACCCAGCGGGGAGCCACCCCCCAACCCAGGGCAAACCGAGCTCCACGGGTTGTCCTCTGCACCCAAACCCAGGAGAGAGCCCACGGACCACTGCCAAAGCAGGGGAGAACCCCCAGGGGAGCAGGCAGGGCACTGGTGCTTCCAGGCAAGATCCTACTCCTGGGCTCCCCAGAGCCACCAACGGGCATCCAGGCAGCTCCCCGGCAGCAGCAGGAGCAGCTCATCTGCAGGTGGGGAGTGGAGGTTTTGAAGCATCCAAGTCACCAGGAGCTGCCCTCAGCAGCCCCAGGCCACTGTGGTGGTCCCCAGCAGCCCTAGGAAAAGGCAAGGACCAGAGGAGCCCCAGTGATGCTGGGAGGGCTGGAGCCCCTCTGCTGGGAGCCAGGCTGGGAGAGCTGGGGGGGTTCAGCCTGCAGAGGAGAAGGCTCCAGGGAGACCTTCTGGGGCCTGTCAGGGCTTCAAGGGGCCTGGCAGAAAGATGGGGACAGAGTTTTGAGCAGGGCCTGTAGGGACAGGACAAAGGGGGATGGTTTAAACTGAAAGAGGGAGATGCAGACTGGAGAGAAGGGAGAAATTGTTGGTGCTGAGGGTGGGGAGAGCCTGGCCCAGGCTGCCCAGAGAGGTGGTGGCTGCCCTGGCTCTGAGCCCTGTCCAACCTGACCTGGAATATTTACAGGTATATGGCTTCTACCAGCTCTCCAGACGATGAAAAAAAACATGGGGTGAGATGGGGGTGGGACAGACACGAGACTCAACTGCAAAATACAGTGTGAGAAGAGCAATTTTTCACCCTCAGACTCCTTCTCAGTTCTGCCTCTCGGGCACTTCCTCCTACCTCCCTGGGGGATTCCCAGTTTATCCCACCACCAACCACTCCCCGTACTGACACCAGAGCTTTGATTTGGAACCGGCAGCTCTTGCCATGTGAGATTATCCAGGTCCCTTGGACAGGCTGATCACCCCTCCGTCCTCAACCGGAGCAATTTCCACGGTGGCTCCAGAAGACGCATCCCCTTTCAGCCCTTTTAACAGCGATGAATAGGAAATGGGAAGGGGCATCTATATTTAATAGCCTGGCCTGGCTGCCAAAAGACAGATGGATCTTCAGAGCAGCCGCAGAGGAGGGCACAGGCGGGGGCTTCTGTCCAGAGTGACGCTGGAAATTAATCAGCAGCCTAGCAGAGCAAATAATCATTCATAAATCATTCCAGCCCTGGGTGATCACTTGGCGATTAGCACCGACCTGGCGAGGCTCCTTCTAATGCAAATGGGAAGCTGCCCGAGCAACCAGGGGCCTAAAACTGGCCAAGAGAGGCTGGCTGGGACAAGCCGGGACTTCTCCCGAAGAGGGAAGGCACTCGGTGGCAGCAGGAGGTGGGCAGGAAGACCCCAACCCAGCCACGGGGCTCCACAGAACAAACCAGAGCTCAAAGACCACTGCTCCTCACAACACCTGCCCGCAGCCTGGCCTGGAATACCCAGCTACTGTGACAAGAAGCAAAATGAGTGAGTTTGGCAGAAATCTGAGGACTTGAGTGACAGGATCTACATCGGCCCAAGGCTGAGCAGGGAGTCTGACCAGAGACCTCCAGACCCAAGTTACTCCACAACTCTGGGCCAAGTGCAGCTTTGCCACTCGGGGTAACTGCTGTTGGTCAACAGTGGGTGGAACGCTGAGTTCTGGCAACAAGGGAAATTCAACTCATACATCTGGCTAGAAATTGATGGGGGTTGGAACAAGATGATCTCTAACGTCCCTTCCAACCCAAACCGTTCCATGACAGTACGTAGTACACAACAACATATTTGGAGCCTTTCTTTGGATGACAGCTTGGACAACCACCATCCTCCTCCTTCCAGCACCATCCTCCCCCTTCCAGCACTATCCTCCCTCTACCAGCACCAGGGACATCTGCAACTAGAGCAGTTGCTCAGAGCCCCATCAAGCCTGACCTTCGCCGTACGGGTCCTGAAACCAGTGAAGCTACACCAGGGATGAATTTTGCCCCACTTTGTGTCCCCTGCTTCCTTCCCTACGGAATACACATTACAGCGCGATCCTGAACGGAGAGCGGACCTACAGCCCCTCCGTGCAGGTGAAGAACTGGTTGTTTCGTGTCCGAGAGGCAGCGGGGAGGCACAAAGTATTGCTGTGATGATGA
The DNA here is from genome assembly GCA_025345505.1 of Todiramphus chloris collaris. Taxonomy (NCBI): domain Eukaryota; kingdom Metazoa; phylum Chordata; class Aves; order Coraciiformes; family Alcedinidae; genus Todiramphus; species Todiramphus chloris. Next base: position 63,470 of record JANVCC010000296.1, on the reverse strand, counting down.
CGGCAGCGTTCTGAGGCCAGCTACTGAAGGTCTCACCGGGGCAATTAGCCAACGGTTCCATCACCCATCGGAAGGCTGAGCAACGAGCACTGCGTGCTCCGGATCGCGGTCGCTCTCCTCGGGGTGCTTTGGCTACCCACCCACCGAGCCCAACTCTGCCCAGCTGGCGGCTGGATCAGCAGCACACTGCAAGGAGGGGTTTAGCCTCAGACTAAGAAGGGCATGTTGAAGAAATGGAGGCTGGAAGGCAGGAGATGCCAAACGGAAGATCCCGCACCCTGCACCAGCAGAGAACCAACCCACCCGGTCCTTCTCAGCAGAACAGGAGCCAATAATTGGGGCTTATTAGAAAGCCAATATAAATCACAATGGAACTTTTAACAACAAGCTAAGAAAAGCCAATAAATTCAGGGCTGTAGGGACAGAAAAGTCCTCTCTGAGACACACGATGTCAGGTCCAAGAAGCCCCTGCCAGCCCCCGGCCATCTGGGGACTCTGCGCTCCTCGGACAGACGGGCAGCATCGAGAGACACCCAGGAGGGTGATGCTGGGTCTGGAAAACACGTCCTGCTGGGAAAGACTGCAGGGAGGGACAGCAAAAGTGGGAGAAGATCAAGCACAGACATGGTAACAGCCCACGCACAGCGACCCTTCTGAAGTACAGGAGGGACTGGTCTGCTCTCCCTGTTTACAGCCAAGAGAACCAGCAGCCATGAGCTCAGGCAGTTGCAATGACTGGATGCCTGGGGCTCAGGCCAGCGATGCTGATGAGGATGGACAGGGACCAACCTGGAGATGAGTGGGGACAGAACAGCCCCCACCTGTGAGCACCGTGTCGATGGAGCTGGACCTGCTCTTGGGCAGCTGGGCCAGGTCAAGAAGCTGCTTCCAGCCTCGCTCTCCAAAATTTTATCGTTTGAATGAGAAAAATACAGGCTAGAGATCACCTGGGAAGCAACCCGGCAAAAAAGGGCAGCTACAGAGGCCAGCTGCATCACCAGCCAGCCCTGAACCCTGCTGAGCTGGGCAGGACTCCCCCCTGACCTTTCCACGTCGCTGTACAGAGAGATGTGCAGGCGGGTGGCACGGGCAGCCACCAGTGCTGTGCCCACGACTCCTGCAAGTGAATTTATCGTAAAATTCTAGATTCACAGAATCATTTGGGTTGGAAGAACCCTTTCAGATCACCGAGACCAACCGTTCCCCCAGCACTGCCAGGGCACCACTGACCCCTGGCCCTCAGCACCACAGCTCCACGGGGGGCTTGGAAACCCCTCCAGGGATCACGGGGACTCCACCCCTGCCCTGGGCAGCCTGGGACAGCCCTGGACAGCCCTGGAGGGGAAGAAATTGTTCCTCAGCTCCAACCTGAACCTCCACTGGGGCAACTTGAAGCTGGTTCCTCTTGTCCTGTCACTTGTTCCTTGGGAGCAGAGCCCGACCCCCCCCCTGGCTCCACCCTCCTGTCAGGAGCTGTCAGAGCCAGAAGGTCTCCCCTCAGCCTCCTTCTCTCCAGGCTGGACAAGCCCAGGTCCCTCAGCCGCTCCTCAGCACCCTTGTGCTCCAGCCCCTTCCCCAGCTCCGTTGCCCTTCTCTGGCCACACTCCAGCCCCTCAATGTCCTGCTGGGAGTGAGGGGCCCAGAACTGACCCCAGGATTCAAGGGATGGCCTCCCCAGTGCCCAGTCCTGGGAATGAACCTTGCCCTGGTCCTGCTGGCCACACTGGTGCTGACACAACCCAAGATTTCTTCAAAAGCTTTCAAAAACTCCTCTCAGGAGAAGCCCGAGTGCTCTGTCCTTTAACTACAATATTCTTCTCTCCATTTCCATGGGACCAGATGTTTGGCAGCCACCAGAAGTACAGAGCCAGTCCTCAACCCTGCTGATGTGGAGTCCCAGGGCCTGAAGAGCGGAGCTGGCCGGGAACACGAGTGGAGATAAAAATGAGCCCAGCTGACACTTTTGTTAAAACGCTGGAGAGTCCAAGTTCTCCCCGCTGGACACGGCCAAACGTCCTCTCTTGTCCCCAGTTGTCACCTCTGAATGGCAGTGAGAAAAGCTGGCAGCAAAGGTGTCATTCTAGGGAAATAACGGCTCAGCACCAGATAATTGGTGGCTCAGGCTGCACAGCTCACCAACAGAAAAGAAAAGAACACAAATTAACAACCACAAAAAAGAAAACCCAAAATCAGAAAAAAAGGCCTGATAGAAATAGCAAGTTCCCCATCGTGCAGCTGGGAACAGCAAGGCCACGCGAGCACCGACCTCGTGGACACAGCTCGGGGTGCAAAGTGCTGCTTCGCCTCCCAGTTTGCAGGCTGCAGCCCCAGGGAGCACCACTCTGCCCTTACTCACACCAGTAACACCAGTAAGGCTGTGTCCCTGTGAGCAGATCCCTGTGGAAAAGGCCCGGACCAGCCCCAACAGCACCACGGTGGGTACAACCCAGTGCCTGCAGCATCACCTCCTGGCTCCTTGGCTCCTTGGCCAGCCCAGGAGCTCCATCCAGAGAGACTGGGGGGATCAGCGGGAGCCCAGCACACCTCCAAGGTGTGATGCATTTCAGCAGATCAAACTTCTGTGGAGCAACTAACACCAGGGGAGGAAAAAGGAGAGGACCAGTAGCAGGAACTGTGACAGAGAAGGTCTTTGCCAGGATCCCATGCAGACACACACTGTGCTGATACAGACCACAGTGATGGACTGAGACCATCCATCAAGACCCCAATTTTCCAGCACATCCCTGACAGCTAAAGTCAACTGGTCCTCCTGGGAGAAGCCCAAGGAAAATGTTGAGGTTGGGTCCATTTGCAAAAGGGTTTCTGCCACCCAGGCTCCCACAACACTCCTGCTGCCCCTTCCCCAGGGATTCCAGCTGCAGGAGACATCCCCTTTTATAATCACAGACTGGTTTGGGTGGGAAGGGACCTTTCAAGATCATCAAATCACAGACGCACAGAATGTACCAGGTTGGAAGGGACCTCTAAAACTCATCTCATCCAACCCCCCTGCAGACAGCAGGGCCATCTGCAAGCAGAGCAGGGTGCTCAGAGCCCCGGGCAACCTCCCCTGCAATGGTGCCAGGGATGGGGCAGCCACCACCTCTCTGGGCAGCCCGGGCCAGGCTCTCCCCACCCTCACACCAACAATTTCTCCCTTGTACCTCATCTGAGGAGGTCTCATCTGCAGAGGGAACCCGTTCCCTCTTTGCACCTTTAACAACCACACGCTTCCATGCCACAATTTCATTCACAAATCACTTCAGGGTTTTCCTGATCACAGAGGGGACCTTTCCAAGCTGTTAGCAGATCAAAGCCGCGTGCTGCACGCCAGCATCGCTCTGTCAGCTCCCTGGGTACCGCTCTGTACAGAATTCAATCAAAGCGCCCGTCGTGGGATGCTCCGGGAGTGCCAAGGAAGCCAGGCCCAGCTCAGCCCCCATCTGCCACCCTTGAGTCTCCCAGCCCAGCAGCCCCTCCTCCACAGCTTGCACAGAAGGAGGAGTGATGGCAATGCCGCGGAGTGAGTCCCCAGCCCACGCCTGGTACCCAGGTGCCCCTTCGGCTCGGCCTGCACCGCGGGAATTGGGTGGCAATACTGAGATCCTCCCTTTGGGCTGTTCTTGGGTCACTGAACTGCTTGGCAGACGGAAGGGAGACCCAACACACCCGCCCTTCGGGCAGCCCTGGTCACACACTCAAAAATCTCCCAAGTCAAATTCCTGCAGCAAGACCACGTGCAGCCCCGGAAGCCTCCTGAGATGGAGCAGATCCAGCCCAGCTGGGGCTGCCAGCTCCTCTGCAGACTCTGCGTTCCTTCACATGCTGCTTTTCCACGGGGTCCACAGCCCACCAGCTGGAAAGCACCGGGATAAAAAAGCCTCCAGGCAGCCAAGCCCTGAGCAACGAGGGGCTTTGCTCCTCTGGCTTCGGGACTATCTCCAAGCAGAGCAGCAAATGTTTAGCACCACAGCCACAGTGCCATCAGAAAGAGTTGGAAGTCACTTGCTTTTGCCTAACAGAAGAAGAAAGCCCATGAAAAAACGTACAATCTTTGTTCCTGGACTGTGTCAGCCCATTTCCTCGCTCAGCCCTTGAGTATCCAGAGATTACTATGGATTTGCGTTGCTCCCCCGCCCCGAGACGGAGGAGCCACTGCAGCTTGGTGGCACCACGAGCAAGGGAACAAGAAGTCCCTGCACCTCCAGAAGGGCTGCGGGCAGAAGCCAGCACGGGGCAGTGTGGGGCTGGGCATGAGCCACTTGCTCAGCCTGAAATGGGCCAGAAGAAATGCAGAAATGGGGGAAAATTCCAACATCAAGATGTTTTGGAGGAAATTTGTTTTCTTCAGAGCAGAAACTCAGAGAAGAGCCCACCACTGCGGGCACGGGGTGACACCCTCTCCTTCTACGGCCAGCGGCACCCAAGCACGCAGCAACCCAAAACCATCAGAGGTCTTGGATGTCTTCCTAAGTGCGTCACCGAGCATGCATCTTTAATGATGCTTAAACATTTTCCAGCCCCGGGACATCTCCGATGTCGGCAGCTTGAGAAGAAGAGCTCGCTCGTGGACCAACCTCTCTCCCTGACGTCCATCAGTGGATGGTGGCAGCATCCACCGGGTGGCATTTGGGAGGCCCATCAGCTCCCACGGCTTCGCACCAGAACGTCACCCCTGGTCAGACTGGAATCGCTCCCAGGGGGTTCACCACAGATGAACCTGGCCCAGTGGTTTTTATTTTATTGTTTTACCAATAAAGTTCAGTGGGTTTTTTTTCCCCTGGAAGCCTCCCATCAGCAGGGAACACATAACCTGCCCCAGGGCTCGCTCATCCTCACTGGAACCAGTGGGAGATGCACAAAGGACCCTCCTCCCTCCCTGCCAGCTCTCTCCTGAAGAGAAGGAGAAGGAGATGCCAGGACCATTTGGCAGGGAGGGGGAGGCAGGAGCCTGCAGGGCCAGGGCAGCACCGTCCCCACCAAACCTGCGGCCACCGCAGCAGCGCAGGGCTCAGGACAGCAGCACCAGTGTGGCCAAGGTCTGCTGGGCCGCGGGCTCAGCTCGGGGGCTGGGCAGCCCGTCCCAAAACCCCGGTGCTGTGAGGCTGCCCAGAGCGAGCTGCGGGCTCCCTTCCCCCAGGGCCAGCAGCCCACACGGCCCTCGGCCCCGGGAGCCACGTCTCGCAAGGCTACACCCCGGCAGCTCCCCAGCTCAGCTCAGCCGAGGCTGTGGGAAGGTCTCCAACGGGCGCCCAGCCTGAGCTGGATGTGACCCCGTCACGGGAACGTGTGACCTGACCTGCAACTCCATCTGCCTGACCTGCCGGGGCTCAGCTTGCTCGGGTGTAAGGGGATCAGTTACCCACCTGGTGTAAGTTACCCACCTTCCTCCCACTCCCCAGAGGTCACGGACACACCGGTGGAAAGGGAGGGATGCGGCAGGAGCTGGGAACATCCCAGCCCCGCTGCTCTGCTGCCCAGAGGGTACCTGAGAGCTCCGGGCATAGGGAGGGACAAACAGCCCATAAAAGGTGTCTGGCTCATGGCCCCAGAGCACAGCTTCTGCTGCTAGAGTTAAATCCAGGGAGACCTTCTGGGGCCTGTCAGGGCTTCAAGGGGCCTGGCAGAAAGATGGGGACAGAGTTTTGAGCAGGGACTGTTGGGACAGGACAAGGGGAGATGGTTTAAACTGAAAGAGGGAGATTCAGAGCAGAGAGAAGGAGAAATTGTTGGTGTGAGGGTGGGGAGAGCCTGGCCCAGGCTGCCCAGAGAGGTGGTGGCTGCCCCATCCCTGGCACCATTGCAGGGGAGGTTGCCCGGGGCTCTAAGCACCCTGCTCTGCTTGCAGATGGCCCTGCTGTCTGCAGGGGGGTAGATAACCTTTAAATGTCTCTTTCGACCCAAACCACCCTCTGGTTCTACACCAAACCCTGCTCCATCGATGCTCACAGGCAGACAGAGCCCCATAGCACACGTCTCCACCAACCCTCTCCTGAGCACTGGCCACCCAGCGGGGCTGGGACTGAACTGGAAGGAAAGACAAAGAGTCGGTAGCTCCCTGTGGAGGGAAGAGTTTCACATCATAGGGAATTTTTTTCCAACAGAGAGTGAGAGCAAAGCTTCAGTGCAGCAGAGAATCCCGAGCCGGGTGCAGAGGAGCTGTGCGGCGGGCTGAGCCAATACGCCGACGGCACTGCACCGGGGATGGCACCGTGGGCCGGGGGGTCCCAGGGAGCAGCGGTGACAGAGACAAAGCCAGGCTGGCTGGGCACCCTGGGCAGGCACCCTGGGCAGCCTCGGCTGGGCCCGAACAATCCTGGAGGGGAAGAAATTGTTCCTCAGCTCCAATGTAAACCTGCCCTGGGGCAACTTGAGGTCAGTTCCTCTTGTCCTGTCCCTTGTTCCTTGGGAGCAGAGCCTGACCCCCCCTGGCTCCAGCCTCCTGTCAGGAGCTGTCAGAGCCAGAAGGTCTCCCCTCAGCCTCCTTTGCTCCAGCTTCAACCAGCCCAGGTCCCTCAGCCGCTCCTCACAAGACTTGAGTGGGCTGAAACTGCAGCCCTGGCCACAGTTGCCTAAGAGCAGTCCTTTCCCTTGTGATGGGCAAAGAGCCCTGTCAACTCACTTCCTACAAATGGGACAGTTCCACCCCGTGACAGACCAGGGCTCCATCAGATGGTTAAAGTTAAAGCACAAAGTACCCAAAGCAGCTACTCCAGCCCCTCTGTTGGGTGCTGGCAGTGGGAACGCTTCTGCACACAGGAGCAATGGACCATTGCGCATGGGCTCCATGCCCAGCATCTGCCACCCTCATGTCCCCATAGATCCCTTCAGCAATAGCAAGTTCCTGCTCCAAAATCCTACAAGGTATTAAAGTCATCATCATCATCATCATCATCATCATCATCTATTCCTTGGCTTCTACTCAATCTCTACAGCTCCCTCATGATCCCACTCCCCTCGGAGGGATCACCTCCAGCCAACATGCCATCATGCTCTTTGAACAAGGAGACTCCAGAGGATGCAGCTGCCCCCGACGTGCCTCTCCCATATTCCAGTGTCTCTCTTTGTCCCTCTCTCCCACCCCACAACCCAAGTCCAGCCATGGGCTCGACGGTGATGGAGCTGCAACATCTCTTGGCTCAGCAAGCGTTGGCTGATGCAAGAGCTGCTGGGGCGATGCAGCAGGGCCGTGGAAGAAAAGAGAGGAGCAGGGACAACGTGACCTTAAGTTACTGAGGTTTCATCGGGTTACTGGAAAGCTGAAATCTGCCCGGGGGAAGTTCTGTATTTAACGAAAGCGCGGAGCTGGAGACGGAGGGACAGGAGAAAGCAGAGCCAGGAGACTGCACAGCAACGGGAGGAGGGCAGCGGAGAAGGGCAGGCTCTTGCTCCTGCTCCTCAAAAAGCAGAACAACACAACAAACCAGAACAAAACCACCCAGCCCACTCTCCCCTTTCCCCAAAGCCTTCCCAGCCCCCTGGTCTTGCCCTTTTGCCGTTAGCAGAGCCGTGCAGAGGGCAGACGCGATTCCCCTTGTCGCCTCTGATGACCCATTGCAAGAACATCAAGGGGGAACTTGTGTCCCCTAAGGAGCTCCAGGGGGACTGTGCCAGGCCCCACAGCACAATTTGGGGGTCGATTCTACTTCCAGACCGTATTTACTCCTAGCTCCTTCCTATCTCCCTGTGCCAGCCCTGTCCTCAACAGCTCGGCTCCCTCCTACCTGTCCCAGCTTGCGGACCTGGGTTTGGATCCCGAGTTGCCCCGCGCAGGAGCACACCCAGAGCTCCCCACAGGGACAGACCTGTGACTCCCCACCGACCCCGTCCTGTTCCAGCCTCAGCACAGCACAGACAACAAGAGGCTCGAGCAAGAACATGGTCACGCTGTTCTTCACGGCAGAGGGACCTCCCCAGACCAGTGCTGTTCCCTGGTCTCCTTCAGAAGAGCTCAGCACCACTCGCTGCTTGGCAGAAGACACTCAGGAGAGCCAGCTGTCCCCCTGGGGCTGATCTGGGGCAGGATGCCGACACCTCCCGGGAAGACACCAGACCATCTCCCCCGACCATCTCCATGGCTGCAGCAGCCCCCGTTGGCTGCCTCCTCCCTGCCCCCTGTGCTCCCCCCAGGCCGGTCAGCCCGGACAGACGGACACAGCCAGAGTCACGAGGAGCCATTGCTGACCGTGTTCCACGGCCACTGTCCTTGGGGAGGGGGGAACGTGGCACCTCCCTCGCCCAGCTCTTACACAACTGCTCCTGCTGCTCCAAACGGAGCTGAGCCCTTCCCAGAACCCGTGTCCTGCCCTGCGGTGAACCAAGAGCTACGAGGATGCTGAAGGGACTGGAACATCTCTGGTGAGGAAAGGCTGAGAGCCCTGGGGCTGTTCAGCCTGGAGAAGAGAAGCCTGAGAGGGGAGCTGAGCAATGGTTACAAATCTCTGCAGGGTGGGGGGCAAGGAGAAGGGGCCAGGCTCTTGTCAGTGGTGCCCTGGGATAGGATGAGGGGCACTGGTCACAAACTGAAACACAGGAAGTTCCACCTCAACATGAGGAGAAACTTCTTCCCTGTGAGAGTGCCAGAGCCTGGCCCAGGCTGCCCAGAGAGGCTGTGGAGTCTCCTGCTCTGGAGCCTTTCCAGCCCCCCCTGGCTCTGTTCCTGTGTGGGCTGCCCTGGGTGCTCCTGCTCTGGCAGGGGGGTTGGACTCAATGATCTCCAGAGGTCCCTTCCCACCCCCACCATCCTGTGATTCTAAGTGACATCTACCCCCAGCAGGTCGCTGCCAGCTTGTGCTGGGCTCAGGAGGGTGGACAGCACAGGGAAGCTGGGTGGCAGTGGAGCTGTTTGGGGCATCTCCCTGTTCTCAAACACTTTGCAAATTCAGGGATCGCCCGGCCGCGTCTTCCCCCCGGAGATGCTGCAGATGATCAGAGATGGAGGTTTCCAGCACTGAGCTCTGCTGCACCTTCACCCCAACACGCAGCAGGTTCAACCACCCCTCAGATGCCGGAGTCCACGCCAGGACTGGGACCATCAGGGAGTCTCAAGAAGCTCTCTGAGGGTCCTGGGTGCTTGTCCATAGCTGCAAGGACAGAGTACAACTGCCCAGATCCACGCTGGACTATTCCCCCGCTTCGGCCTGGTGCATGTTCTGCTGTGTCAGCATTTGTAAAGGCCCTTCTGACCCCCCAGGAGCTGCCAGCCCAGCCCAGCAGCAATGGCTGCACAGCCACGTTGGCAGCAGCTCCGCGGAACCATGAAGCAGGACGGGCAGTGGCTCACTGAGGCTGGGCCACACTCTGCTGTCTGCACAAAAGTTACCTCTAACAAATTCCTGCAGAAAGATCCCCTGGACCAGCAGCTTACCCCTGGAATCACCACCCCACCAGCAGCCCTGGTCCGTGAGGGCATCATTTGGAAAGAAATCAAATGCCCGTGACCTCAGCACACACTTCTTGAAGGACCTGGGTGTCCTGGTGGACAACAAATCCCATCATGAGCCAGCACTGGGCACTCGTGGACAGGAAGGCCAATGGTCTCCTGGGGTGCACTCAGGAGAGTGTGGGCAGCAGGTCAAGGGAGGGTCTCCTTCCCCTCTGCTCTGCACTGGTGAGACCACATCTGGAGCACTGTGTCCAGTTCTGGGCTCCCCAGTTCAAGTGGGACAGGGAAATACTGGAGAGAGTCCACCAGAGGTTCTGAAGATTATGAAACTTTTACCCTATCAGAAAGATGGGGGCAGAGTTTTGAGCAGGGGCTGTTGGGACAGGACAAGAGTGGATGGTTTAAACTGAAAGAGGGAGATTCAGAGCAGAGAGGAGAAATTGTTGGTGTGAGGGTGGGGAGAGCCTGGCCCAGGCTGCCCAGAGAGGTGGTGGCTGCCCCATCCCTGGCACCATTGCAGGGGAGGTTGCCCAGGGCTCTGAGCACCCTGCTGTCTGCAGGTGGGTGGACCAGGTGGCCTTGGAAGTTCCCTTCCACCCAAACCCTGCTATGATCTGGTATCTACGCTGGGGTGCGGGGCTGCAGCCTGTTACCGTAATGCAGACTAAACCCCGTTACTGTAACACGGAATAAACCACCTTCCCCTCTCCCCGAGAGGTTCCCACTCCTCGCTCCGCACTCCTTGTCAATGAACCCAACAGACCAGATCCCGTCAGCTCTAACCAAACTGGATCAACCACAGGAGAGTGAAAAAAATATCCCCTTAACTCCATTTCCAGCTTTTTTTTCACTGTCTAAACACAAGATCTGCACAAATTTCACCTTAGACATGGGAAGGAACTATTCAAAGCAGCCCACAGGCCCCGGGCCAAGTGCTTCTGTTTGTTTCCAAGACAACTTTCCCTTGGGCTGCTCATTAAAAGTCATCAGCATCTTAAACATTCCTCAAACGGCTCCTTTTTGGTGACAGAAGTGGATTTAAGGTCAAAAGTTTTAGGAGAAGACAAGTATTAGAGCATGAGGATTGCTAAATGAAAAGCAAACACCCTTGGGAGGGATCTTGGCCCTTTCCATGGGGAATGTCCTCACCAGGCAGACTTTTACCACACACTCTGCAGATCACCTTTTGGGGTTTTTACAGCAGATCACGTTTAACAGACACCACCTTCCCAGCTGTGGGGTTTGCTTTGTTGCTAAACTATAAACAAATATCTGGTCCCAGGGCCAAGCCCCCCCTGGGGTTGCCAAACACGCTCCACGCGCGGCACAGGGACATGCCCCTGCCATCCAGGGAACGTTTTATACGTGTCGATGCAGAACTTCCCCAAAAGCATCATTTTCCCACCAAAAAAAGTAGGGGGAAGATGCTTTTGAGGCAGAAAAAGACCAGCCCAGCCAGGAAAACAACCCTCACCTCAGCCTGCTGCGTGAAGAACCAGCACAGAGCTGCTGCCAGCTCCTGCATCAGGAGTTGCTGCGATGGGTAAAAGGGAGCCTGGTAAACACAGTATGAACTAAAGTGGAGGGACAAAAATCAGGCTGTGATATGGGGTGTCCACCCCAAGAGGGCTTTGTGTGGCCATCAGCCTCTGACATGGGTCCCTCCCTTTGCCCAGGGCTGTGGAGATCAGGGGGGGCACCTTCATCCAGAGAAAAGGCTGATGAAGGGCGGCTGAAGCCACTGCACTCACATCTCCCAGGCAGGCAGAGTTGGGTTGGGTTGGGTTAGAAGGGACCTTAAAGATCATCTCATTCCACCCCCCTGCCACGGGCAGGGACACCTCCTGCTAGAGCAGGTTGCTCAGAGCCCCATCCAGCCTGGGCTTGAACACCTCCAGTGCTGGAGCATCTGCAGCTTCCCTGGGCACCCTGTGCCAGGGTCTCATCACCCTCAGAGTGAAGAACTTCTTCCTAATGTCCAACCTAAATCTCCCCTGCTCTAGTTTAAACCCATCACCCCTTGTCCTGTCACCACAAGCCCTTATGAAAAGTCCATGCCCAGCTTTCCAGTGGCCCCCTTCAGATACTGGAAGGCTCCCAGAAGGTCTCCCCAGGCCCCTCTCTTCTCCAAGCTGAAGAGACCCAGCCCTCCCAGTGCTGTTCCCGGAGAACCGCTCTGTCTCTCACTGTACGTTAGGCTGAGGCGTGGGCAGTGGGGTCACGGTACCAGCACAGAAACGCTCTCGTTCTGTCGCAGCTTCAAAGACATTTGGCTCATAACTAAAAAAAAAAAAATACCTGTTTTTACCGAAACCAAGGCAGGAGCCTGAGCAGGCTGCAGCAGGACCAGACTTACCCACTGCAAACGACCCAGTATCTTCTTTTGCTGTTAAAAGCACACAAAGAGAGCCAGCCACCGTAAAGCTGAACCTTCTTAGCAGCTTGAGCTCAGCACAGCCCAGCTGCGGGTGGGTTGACACCCCAGGAAGCAGGAGGAGCACGTGCCACGCGCTGTGTAAAGCCCCAGCCCCCCCGGCAGAGGACGCGGCCCCCGCCGCCCAGCAGCCCCGTCCGCGTGCCAGCCGCCTGCCGATGCCACCCGCCGACCCCGGGGGTCCTGCCTGGGGTGGAAGGCACCTGGCCAGCTAAAGCATCCCCAGCAGCGAGGGCGGGAGGATGCCGGGAAGGCCACTGACCCTTGTGGAATTTATTGAGACAGCCGGCGGTGCAGAAAGAACGGATGGGTCCCGTCTCCCAGCAGCCCCTACCCTTCATCCCCACAGCGGGCTCGCGCTGGCCGAGGCTACGCGCTGCATGGCTGGCGGCTTTAGGAGAAAGAAAAAACGAGGAAAAGAGAAGAAAACGAAAGAAAAGGAAAAAAGAAAATGTCCTTATTCAGCAGTCGGGCAGCTGCTGTGGCTGCACTTACAGTTCCACATCTCCCATAATGAATTCTGGCCACATGCTGGTAGCAGAGCACCAGGCACCCAGAGACCACCTCTTACCAGCATGCACCTCGGAGCAGCCCTTAACTCCATCCCTGCCGGGAACAGGCAGCATCCCGCCGGCCACAAGGGACCCCACGGGGAGCAGGGGGGACAGAAGGCAACTCCAGCCCGGCCCAGGGGAGGTTTCACCGGGGCTGTGTCCCCAGCGGTGCCAAACGGGCTGTCAGATCCTCACTCCAAAAGCAAAGGGATGCTGGGCTTTGGGGAGGGAGATGGTATTTGGAAGCTTGTCCCTTTAAATGCCACTGGAGGTTATTTTTAGGACTCTTGCTTAAAATATATCTCGGAATGTCTTCATTTTTCTCAGAAACTCCGGTATACGTTTTACCCCCACGGCGACGTTTCGCATCCCCCGACAGCTCACGAACAAAACCTCGGAGGTCCCCAGCCAACCGCATCCCCTCCTGGCATCTATTTTCTCGCCCCTCCGTCGTGGCACGATTGGATTTCCCCTGCCTTTAATATTTCACCAGTCTCGGGGAGGGGGGGATGGGCTGGGACGAGCAGGGCTGGGAGAAAAGCGCAGCGTCCACCCAGCTCGGGGCCGGCCGAGCGGCCGTGGCCGAGGTGCCACCGAACGCAGCGGGGACTGCGGGGTGGCTGCCGGCACCGGGTTCCGAGCACTCACGGTTTCTGCTTCACCCGTGCTCCCGCTGCAGCCGCCCGCACAGCTTCCCGGCAGGGCAGCCTGGGCTCCGAGCCCATCTCGGGCACCGTGGCTGCTCTCCGAGGCCGCCCGCGCGAGGACTGCGCACCGGTCCCAGATGGGAGGGTGACAAATTCCAGGCAGCGAAGCTCTCGCCACACATCACCCGTTCCCCAGGCAGGGAAACTGCAAATGGGTAAGAGCAGATAGTTTTTTCACGGGGAAAAAGCCACGAGCAACCCAAGAGCAGCAGCTTTTAACTGGAGGGAAAGGGCTGGAGGGGACTGAGCTCCAAAGGAGCATCTCCATTCCCGACAGGAGGTCCAAGAACCAGGTGGAGCCAGGACCTCTGGTTTGACACCAAGATCAGAGCCAATACCTATATAGGGCCATATTTTGTTATACACACCAAGAGAGACAGACAAACAGACAGACACACACATACACATTTCCTATACCTGTCTTTCTCCATGCACATGCCTGTGACCAGCAGAGCTGTGATCTCCCACAATCACCCATTTCCCTGCCAGTCAGACCATTTAGGATCCGTTCAGGAGCATCGTCCAACCCAGGCCCCTGGAGGTAACACGAGACCAACAGTATCAGCACCAGTGTGGCCAGCAGCAGCAGGGCAGGGATTGTCCCCCTGCTCTGGGAACTGGGGAGGCCGCCCCTGGAATCCTGGGGTCAGTTCTGGGCCCCTCACTCCCAGCAGGACATGGAGGGGCTGGAGCGTGGCCAGAGAAGGGCAACGGAGCTGGGGAAGGGGCTGGAGCACAAGGGTGGTGAGGAGCGGCTGAGGGACCTGGGCTTGTTCAGCTGGAACTCAAGAGGTTCCACCTGAAAAGGAGGAGAAAGTTCTTTGTTGTGAGCCTGTGCCAGGCTGCCCAGAGAGGCTGTGGAGTCTCCTTGTCTGGAGAGATTCCCACCCTGGCTGGACCCTGTGCTGCTGGGCCCCTGCTCTGGGTGACCCTGCTGGATGGAGCAGGGGGGGACACCAGATCAGCTCCAGAGGTCCCTTCTAGCCCCCACCACACTGGGATTCTTGCAGAGCAGAAGACAATCAGCAGGTGAGTCAGAGGTGGAAAAGGGGCGGGGGGGTGTCACCTAGAGCTGGACAAAGAAGCCCCAGAAAAAGCAGGATAAGCCCTCGGTGCCGCCTGTGCCCATGGCTGCTCTCGCTGCTGGGAGCAGCCCTGCCTGTGAAACTCGCTGCTGGCTGCAGACACTGCAGGGGGGAGAACGGAGCTGGGAAGGAAAAGCACTGAGCACAGTTAGTTCTGTTCCCACTCAAACCAGGATACACAGCAGTGACACCGGACTGGAAGGGATGGCAGGAAACACCGAGACAACACCCAGAGCACCCACCCCACCCTGACAGCAGCTTCTCAAAGCCTTCCTAAAACGCTGCTTCCAGACGTTCATGCTCGGGGACCCGCGTGGTTTGTGGGCTGAGCTGTTCTCTGTGAGCGGGGTTATTCTCAGCACCCAAGTTCCTGTATTTCCTTTCTCCAAGCTTGCAGGGACAGCCTCTGCCCCCTGCAGACACCAGAACGAACAGCCACGGGTTTTCCTACAGCGTATCGGAAGAGCCCGATCACACCTTCAGAACCTGCTCCTTCCTTTTTGCAAACAAACCTGGGTTCTTTGGTGCTTCCCAGCTTGCCGAGCGTTCCCCACGACTCCCCAAAAGCTTCTGTTGTTGTGAAGCCCGACAGCGCCTTCACCTTCTCGAGAGTGAAGTAAAACGCGCCGTGAGTGCAACCCCTGCCTCCAAACGGCCCGAACCAACACCTCTTCATCTTTATTTTCTGCAGCACTTCACACCCAGCCTTACCAAATTTCGTGTTGTTGATCTGGGAACACTCCCCAATTCCCCAGCCTCTTCTGGGGCTCTCGTCCCTGCCAGGAGAAGCCACTCGCATCGTGCCGACGCCGCAAGAAACGCTCTCCCAAAGGAGAGGGCACTTACACCTCAGACCTTGCCCTGCCCAGCAGGCAGCGCCAGCCCCTCTCTCCTTGGAACTGTTTAAGGGGTGAAAAGTAATGGGCAAAAAACCCTAACAGGATCTTTGCTTCTCTTGGTTTTGGACTTTCTCGTTCCCCTTCTCCCCGCAGGGAATTACCTTGGCTACCAGCTGTGGTAAAACCCCTCAGACACCAGCCGTGCCCACCGCCAGCCCCGGCCTGCACAGGCACCTGACCCAGCCCCGCACCGAGCCAGGGCCCAGGGCCCCCTCCCCCATCGTGTTGGACATTAGGAAGAAGTTCTTTACTCTGAGGGTGGTGGAAACACTGGAACAGTGTGCGCAGGGAGCTGTGGAGACCTCATCCCTGGAGCCATTTGAGGTCAAGCTGGATGGGGCTCTGAGCACCCTGCTCTAGTTGCAGATGTCCCTGCTCCCTGCAGGGCGGTTGGACCTTCAATTGTCCCTTCCCATCCAAACCATCCTATGATTCGTAGAAGCAGTCCCTGCCCAGCTTTCCTATAGCCCTCATCAGATATTGGAAGGCCACAATAAAGTCTCCCCAGAGCCTTCTCTTCTCCAGGCTGAACACTCACAACTCCAATTTTGACTGCTACTTTGGTTCTAGAACAGCAAAGTGTCACCTGAGCAGCAGGCTCACACCACGTGGTCCTCGGTTAAGCCATTTCCACCCCCATCCCTCGCTGCCGCGAGTCAGGACCAGGGACCGGGGTGCCTTCCCCAGCGCTGGCTGCTGGGAGGACCAGAGCCTCACACGCCCATCATCGACATCTCCAATCCTCTCCCCTCCCACGGTGCCGAGCTCTCCATCGCTGTGTTCAGGGGTGGGCACTCAGCCAGCAGCCGCCCAGCAGCGCAGCTCCGCAGACCCCCACGTGCCGAGGTTTTCCTGGGCAGAGGATCCCAAGCTGAAATTCTCCCCGCCAGAGCAAACACCATTCGGGGGAAGCCACGCTCACCGTCCCGCCCGGCCTCCCCGCCCTGCCGCGCATCCGTACCCCCGGACGGATGGCAAAATCGCAGCCAATTGCTGCTGGGGTATTTTCTCTCCCAGCTGAGAAGGAATTCAAGGTCTGGCTGCCAGCAGGAAAACAACACGTGCTGCACCGGAGCTGCTCCAGAGCCTGCTCAGCACCCGCAGGCAGCGCGGCTCGGAGCAGGGACGCCCCGAAGCAAACCACCTCACTTGTCCAAGGTCAGGGGGAAGGCTGTCTGCAGAGGAACAGGTCCCCGGAGGCTCGTCGTTACCCTGAACCAACAATTGGCTCTTTTCTTCACATTTTGCTCCTGCCACTGTTTCTTGTTCCCCACTCAAGAAGCGCTGTTGGAGCGACAGCAAACAGCGATGGGCTGTACCCGGCTGATGCTGAACCCCACGCAGGGCTCGCGTGCTATGAAAACCTGAGATTAACGGAGAACACGCAGCTCACCCTTCAGAGAGGAATCAACGGAAGAAGCAAAACCACCTTTTTCTAGTGCAAACAGGCAGCTGGAGGAGGTAACACATGGATCTTTCGGCACTGACCCGATGGTTCTGCTCCCGGACAGCGTGGCCGCTCCCCAGCACAGGTCACAGCATCCCTCGTGATGCTCACAAACTACTGGAGACCCACGCTCCACACCCAGCGTGCTTCTATTCCTCTTTAGCCAGAGCTTGCTCCTTGCACGGCTCCTCTCAAAGTCAAGTCCAGGCAAGTGAATACCTTCAACTCCCTCAACGCAGGGCTCTCTGCAGGGACATCTCCTGTGCAATAGCTGAGGAGCCTCATGGCAGGTCCTGCCTCAGTGGAAGGAACGCGCCAGGAGAGGGCAACCTGCTCCCAGTGCATCGCCAGGGCTCGGAGCACAGAGCAAACCAGCAACAACCTGCCACCGACCCACCCACCATCAACTCACCTCTGACCCACCACCAACCCACCACCGACCCATCACCAGCAAACTGCAGCACCTGGAGCTACAGCACCAGGAATGAAGTTCCACTGCAGCCCTTGGGAGGTGGTTTTAAGAAAACCAGGCGCAAGTAAACGTCGCTTCCATGGAGCTTCTCATTCATAGAATCACAGAGTGTTAGGGGTTGGAAGGGGCCTCTGGAGATCATCGAGTCCAACCCCCCTGCCAGAGCAGGGTCACCCAGGGCAGCCCACACAGGAACAGAGCCAGGGGGGGCTGGAAAGTCTCCAGAGCAGGAGACTCCACAGCCTCTCTGGGCAGCCTGGGCCAGGCTCTGTCACTGAAACAGTAAATAAGCTCCTCCTCACGCTGAGGTGGAACTTCCTATGTTCAAGCTTATAGCCATTAGTCCTTGTCCTGGTCCCTTGGGGGGAGCTGAGGGGTGAGGAACCACTTGGCAGTGCTGGATGAAACACTCCATAGGGTCCCCCGTGACCGCAGCGCACTCAGATACCCCCCTGCCTGTGTCCCAAGGGATGCCGGCCACCCCGTGAGCTCAAATGCAAAGTAACTGAGCTGTGGGAAGGGCCCCGGGGGACTCGCCATGCCCCCGAGGCTGGCACGGGCTGCCTGTGCCCCCCTCCAGCTCACATCCAACTCTCCAGTCTATGGCCGGGGAGCAGAAGCTGCTTTGCTCCCCTAGACACAAACCAGAGGCCAGACGGGTTCCCTTCCAGCTCTGCCACCCCCACCACTGCCCTGGCCAAGCCACCAGAGATACCTTCAGACTTTTGGAAGGGCTCAGTTTTCAACTAATGACTCCTTTGCAATTAGTGAGAATTATTATGTTCAGATTTACAAAACCGATTTTCCCCCAACAGCCTTTTCCAGTGCCAGTTAAAAAAAAAACAATGAAGGGACTTGTGAGTTTTAAATGCCTAAAAATAACACCAAAACACATGGAACCGATCACGTGGGCTGGGAACGCCATGACCGCCCGGAGCCGTGACCCTGCGGAGCAGACGAGCCGGCGGGCTCAGGGGATGAGGTTCCAGCCCCCAGCTGCTCTCTGGTGCCCGCAGCACCGGGCAGCAAGGGCGGGAGGTGGCGAGGCCACGTCAGCCGCCTGGGTCCCCCCGAAGAGCAGCTGCCCGCTGTGACCGGGCACCACGTGCTGCAGCCAAACAGTGGCCGCAGCGCCGGGCAATGCCAGCGGAGGCATTTCCAGGTTTTACTGGGTTTTGATTCCCAGTCTCAACAAGTGACCTTGACAAATTCCTCTGCCAAGAAGCAATGAAATCAAAGGGAATCGCCAAGCACTGGACAAAGGAAACAGCTGAAAAATGTGAAATAATGGAAAAGTCAGGGGCTCAATCCCCTCTGTACCTGCACCCAACTCCTCTGCCGTCAGCTCCCCCCTGCCAGCTTTGTAGGGGACAGAAGAGGCCTGAGCAGCCACCCCAGCAGCACCCAGCATTGCAAGCCACTGAGGCCGAGCCCTCAACCAAGGGCAGTGGCAGGCCCAGGGCTCCCAACACAGGAGCCACAGCGACACCCACAGATCTATAGATTAAGAAGAAGCAAGGAGGGTTGGAGCAGGGCTGGAGCCCCTCTGCTGGGAGCCAGGCTGGGAGAGCTGGGGGGGTTCAGCCTGCAGAGGAGAAGGATCCAGGAGACCTTCTGGGGCCTGTCAGGGCTTCAAGGGGCCTGGCAGAGATGGGGAGAGGCTCTTTATTAGGGACAAGGGGTGATGGTTTGAAACTGAACGAGGCAAATTTAGACTGGAGAGAAGGAAGAAACTTTAGCTGCTGAGGGTGGTGAGAGCCTGGCCCAGGCTGCCCAGAGAGGTGGTGGCTGCCCCATCCCTGGCACCATTGCAGGGGAGGTTGCCCGGGGCTCTGAGCACCCTGCTCTGCTTGCAGATGGCCCTGTCCCTGCAGGGGGGTGGATTTTAAATACCTTCAGATGACCTTGAAAGGTCCCTTCCCACCCAAACTGGTCTGTGAGTCTATGATAAATTAACAGCAGTGCTCATTCCATACTTAAAAAAAAAAATAAAAAATGAAGGGTTTCCTTTAAGATAGCTGTGAAACCAACATTTAACTCAAAAGAAAAATCTATTAAGTGACAGCACTGGTGACACCTCGCAGGCATGACGTGTGCTGTGCCAAACCCAGCATCTCAGGCCTTCACATCAGCTGATGTCCTTGTGCTGCACATCCCGTGCCCCCTCCCCCGGCTCCCACTGCCGCAGCCTCAACCCCCCCTGCTCCTCTGCACGCTGACGCTGGGTTATTTATTTTCCAGGGGTTGATTGCTGCAGCCTCGGCTGGAACACGGAGCAGAGAGGAGCCCTGGCTGCCCGGGAAGCAGCAGCAGGCAGTGGGCAGCAGGCACAGCCATGGTGCTGAGCACAGCCCAGCTCTGAGCACAGCCCAGGCTCTGAGCACACGGGCTCCGGCAGCGCCTGCATCTTAAGAGCTCCTGAAGATGCTGCGGGAGCTGGTACCGCAAGGCTGCGGGAGTGCAGCCGTGCAGAGTGGCTGCTGGGGAAGCAAAGCACCAGCTTCACAGCTCTGCACTCTGAGGATGGTGAGACCCTGGCACAGGGTGCCCGGGGAAGCTGCAGAAGCTCCAGCACTGGAGGTGTCCAAGGCCAGGTTGGATGGGGCTCTGAGCAACCTGCTCTAGCAGGAGGTGTCCCTGCCCGTGGCAGGGGGGTGGAATGAGATGATCTTTAAGGTCTCTTCCAACCCAAACCATTCTATGATTCTATTCCATGTCTCCTGCTCCACTTCCCACCCTTCTCCTGCACGCCCAGACACCACGCATCCGTAACGCTGCCGTGCCCACCTCCCAGCACCGCTCCACAACCAAGCGTGGGGCTGTGGGCTTTGTTTTCAATGACAAGATCACCCTGGAGCATTCTGCCAGTCCCCCCCTCACCTTCAGCCCTGCTGCGTGCACCCCAAGCCCCTGTGGGCAGCGGGCAGTGGGCAGAGGGGCTGGCTGCGGGGGCCGGGACTCAGCAGCGGGGTGCCTGGGACCCAGCAGCCTCTCCCCAGCCCCCACAGCAGCGCTTCTTTCTGCCCTTACATAAGCACCGTGTTCCGTGGCCCTCCCCTGGGAACGCTGGCGGGGGGATTACATCTGCAGCGCGATCCTGTCTGGCAGGGGGAGGGAAAGAAGGGACGGCTCGGGCCGAACCAAGGCTGTGAGTGCACTCCTCAGTGACGCGACCCACGCGTGCCAGCGGAAACCAGAAACGGGATTAAAAACAGGTCAGAAAAAAAAAAGGGGGGGGGAAAGGGGGAGGATTCCTAGCCTGTGAAATACTGGAAAACCCTCAAGATTCCCCCCATCCTCCTTCCGTGTGCAGTGCCAGGCAGCAGCCCCGAGAAGCAGCGGCCGGAGGCGATGCTTGAGAAGAATTCCCAGGGTGATCAGAACCACTCTACAGCAACAAAACTGGGAAATCACTTTTCCCTGCCTTCCCGGTGCCTGGATTTACCAGCATACACCAGATGCACGTCCAGGTCACCCTAACCACCCGCACTGACAAAGAAGCCAATGCTTCACAACTCTGCATGTTTAGGGCAACTGTCAGTGGTCACAAACCCCCAAGCACTCAGCTGCAGCAGATGTCCAGGTCCACGAACATCTTCTGCACCCTCCAGCCCCAAAGCTCTTCCCGTGCCCCACAGAGCCCTTCCCATTCCCCACGAGATGCCCAGGAAACTCGGCCCAGCGTGTGACAGCAAGGGATAACCTTTCCTAGCACTTACAACCATGGAAAGGCAAAGGCTGGTGAAATGAAGAAGGCAGGGGCAGGACCCTGCAGCTGCACCGTGCCAGTGCCACCGGGATGCAGCTCTGCCAGTGACACTCGTGGGTGCAACACCAGATTACAGAGGGGGCTGGAGAAGTGAGGATTGCTTCTGTGGTCTCCCCCCGTGAGCCAGCGTGTGCCCTGGGGACAAGAAGGCCAACAGCATCCCAGCTTGTGTCAGCAACAGTGTGGCCAGCAGGACCAGGGCAGGGTTCATTCCCAGGACTGGGCACTGGGGAGGCCACACCTTGAATCCTGGGGTCAGTTCTGGGCCCCTCACTCCCAGAAGGACATGGAGGGGCTGGAGCGTGGCCAGAGAAGGGCAACGGAGCTGGGGAAGGGGCTGGAGCACAAGGGTGCTGAGGAGCGGCTGAGGGACCTGGGCTTGTCCAGCCTGGAGAGAAGGAGGCTGAGGGGAGACCTTCTGGCTCTGACAGCTCCTGACAGGTTGGAGCCAGGGGGGGTCAGGCTTTGCTCCCAAGGGACAATTTCTTCCCCTCCAGGGCTGTCCAGGGCTGTCCCAGGCTGCCCAGGGCAGGGGTGGAGTCCCCGTGATCCCTGGAGGGGTTTCCAAGCCCCCGTGGAGCTGTGGTGCTGAGGGCCAGGGTCAGTGGTGCCTGGCAGTGCTGAGGGAACGGTTGGACTCCATGATCTGAAAGCTCTTTTCCAACCCAAACAATGTCATTATTCCCCAAGTGCAGGTATTCAGTAGTGAAGACAAAACGTTAGAAGATCAAAACCAGCAGCCTGGAGAACACAATGGACAAGAGCAGCCCACCAGACCCCCTTGAGATGGTTCCGCTATCCCATTGGAACCGTTTCCACATCAGCCTCCAAAGGCAGGCTGAGGCCAACCCCGGGCGTCAGGCCCCCCCAGGGCCTGATAACCAGCACAGTTCTCCCCAGGGGAGCCTGATCTGATCCTACTGCACTGAGAAGCAACGCTCAGAAACAGGATCAGCGTCAAGCCTGGCGCTTCCACCAGCGCGGCGTGGCAGCCAGCATGGCGTAGAGGGCAGAAACAGCCCTCAGGATTATGGTCCTTTCCTGAACGCTGCCAACAGAGACAAGGGACCAACAAGGCCTTTTCAGAGCCTGTTAAATCAACACATACAGAAAACCCCAGAGGCCGAGAACAACTCCCCCAGTGTGGCACGGCTTCCCTTGGGCTGCGGCAGGAGCAGCCGAGGCTTTGGCTGCAGGTCACTGGTGGTGGCTGAGATGGAGCAACCCCTTCCACCTGCCAACTGCCAGAGGGGCACCAGGGAGCAGCAGATGGCACTGAAAGGAGAGAGGAATCATTAAGAGTGGGAAATTCAAGCAAATGGCTCCATTTCCAGTTCAAGAGGGACAAGGGGAGAGTCAGGGAAGGCTCTGAAGCTGCTGAGGGGCTGGAGCATCTCTGTGCTGGGGAAAGGCTGAGAGCCCTGGGGCTGCTCAGCTGGAGAAGAGCAGCCTGAGAGGGGAGCTGAGCAATGCTGAGCAAGAGCTAAAGGGCCCCGGGGGGCAGGAGGATGGGGCCAGACTCTGCTCAGTGGTGCCCAGAGACAGGACAAGGGGCACCGGGCACAAACTGGAAGCCAGGAGGTTCCATCTGAGCAGCCTGGCACAGGCTGCCCAGAGAGGCTGTGGAGTCTCCTTCTCTGGAGAGATTCCCAACCCGGCTGGACACTGCGCTGCTGGGCCCCTGCTCTGGGTGCCCCTGCTGGATGGAGCAGGGGGTGGCACCAGATGCTCCCCAGAGCTCCCTCCCAACCCCACCGCGCTGGGATTCAGTGATCTCAGCAGCACTGTCAATTGTTTCCACGCAGCAGCTCCTGGCACAGCTAACGGGCACCCTGGGCAAAGTGCAGCCTCCGAGAGCATCGGAAGCGCGCGGGGACAGCGCACTGGCAGCCAGCGCCTCTCCCGGCACCAGCCCTGCGCACGGAGGGGAAACCAGTTCACCAGGGGAGGAAGAAACATCACAAAGAGGACGGGCAAAGGGAGCTGGAAGTAGGCAGGACTGGGAGAGCAGGCAGCGAGCTGGTGATGAGCTGTCCGGCCAACAACGGCAGGGATTGTCCGGTCGTGCCACAGCCAGAGCTGCAGCAGAAGCCAAGGCCACCTGGCCCGGAGCGTGGCGAGGAAAGGGGACGGGCAACAAGGGGGAGATTCAGGGAGCGGGGCAGGGAGCTGCAGGTGCTTTGCAGCGCCACGTCCCGAAGCGAAAATGTCTCTCACAAACAAACCCCTTCCTTGGAAAGAGGGTAAAAACCAGGCAAAATACATCGAGCAACAAAAGTGCCATTATCGCTAGAGCAATTAGAGGGACAACTGAGGAATAACTCACGATGGATCCATTTTCACTCTACTCCCACAGCACTCGGACTGGATCTGGAGTACTGAAGCAGAACTACAGAGAGCTGCTCCTTGGCTCTCACCCACCGAATCCCAGTCAGCCCTGTTATCCCAGATCCCAGTCACATCACACGCAGCCACACCAGGCTGCTGGTAAGAGGGCCCACCCCCCTGGGTGGCCTGACCCCGAGAGGCTGAGAACACCACGTGAAGCCCAACAAGCACAACCCAGCGACCCTGGGGAGCGCGGCTCCAGCGGCAGCCTCACCGGGACCGTGCCACGAGCTCAGTCCCACTGCCCAGGCAGCTCCAGCTCCCTCTCCCTCTCCCTCTCCTCTCCAGCCAGCAAATTACAAGCAGGATTTCAGAAGCAGGGTAAAGGGACGGGGCACATGCAGCAGTTTTTCTGGGCACAGCTGCTGAGCTTTCAGTGCTGTGCTGCATAAGGACCTCCCGGGTGGCACTCTGCGTACAGGAATTCACAGCTTGTCACTGCAAGTGATGAAATTGTGCCCAAATCTCTCTGACCTTGCTGGATTTTCTGGCTTCCCGCAGCGAGGGCCACCGTTTAATTTTGTGTTGTACCAAATATTAACTATTCCCCATTTCTTTAAACCTCAGACCTTGGTTTCAGTAAAGCTGACACTGTCCCCCACAGCATCCCCAGAGCTGAACTGAGGCAGAGTGCTCTGGAGGATCGGGTAGCGAGGTGGACTGGGAACTGGCTGAAGAAGCCAGAGAGTTGTGGGCAGTGGGACAGAGTCTGGTTGGAGGCCTGTATCTAGTGGAGCCTCTCAGGGGTCAGTACTGGGACCAGTACTGTTCAGTATGTTCACCAACGACCTGGGTGAGGGCACAGAGTGCACTGTCAGCAGTTTGCTGCCGACACCAAACTGGGAGGAGTGGCTGACACACTGGAAGGCTGAGCTGCCATCCAGCCAGACCTGGACAGGCTGGAGAGCGGGGTGGGGAGAGATTTAATGGAATACAAGAAGGGCAAGTGCAGAGTCTGGCATCTGGGAAAGAGCAGCCCCAGGTACCAGTGTAGGCTGGGGACTGCCCTGGTGGAAAGCAGCGCAGGGGAAAGGGACCTGGGGTCCTGGTGGGCAGCAGGGTGACCA
This sequence comes from Todiramphus chloris collaris, assembly GCA_025345505.1. Classification (NCBI taxonomy): domain Eukaryota; kingdom Metazoa; phylum Chordata; class Aves; order Coraciiformes; family Alcedinidae; genus Todiramphus; species Todiramphus chloris. Next base: position 39,263 of record JANVCC010000296.1, on the reverse strand, counting down.
TGAGCCAGCAATGGGCCCTTGTGGCCAGGAAGGCCAATGGCATCCTGGGGTGGTTAGAAGGGCTGTGGTTAGTACATCAAGAGAGGTTCTCCTGCCCCTCTGCTCTGCCCTGGTGAGGCCACGTCTGGAATAGTGTGTGCAGTTCTGGGCCCCTCAGTTCAAGAAGGACAGGGAACTGCTTGAGAGAGTCCAGCGCAGAGCCACAGAGATGCTGAAGGGAGTGGAACTTCTCCCTGCTGAGGAAAGGCTGAGGGAGCTGGGGCTCTTCAGCTTGGAGAAGAGGAGACTGGGGGTGACCTCATTCATGGTTATAAAGACGTAAAGGGTGAGTGGCAGGAGGATGGAGCCAGGCTCTGCTCAGTGATGTCCAGTGATAGGACACAGGGCAATGGGTGCAAGCTGGAGCATGGGAGGCTCCATGAAAACATGAGGAGGAACTTCTTCACGGTGAGGGTGATGAAGCCTGGACCAGGCTGCCCAGGAAGGTTGTGGAGTCTCCTCCTCTGGAGACATTCCATACCCATCTGGACACATTCCCAGGGGACCTGCTCTAGGTGACCCTGCTCTGGCAGGGGGGTTGGACTTGATGATCTCCAGAGGTCCCTTCCAACCCCCACCATTCTGTGATTCTGTGATAATTGTCTCCTTGTTCTTGCTCTAAGCCATTCTCCTGTGGCATTTACTATCTTCCACACAGCTCCTCCAGGCATCATTCTTCCAGCTGGAAAATTGACTTTTCATCCTCCACCTTCCCTTGGTGGAGGAGTTCTTATTTGTCTGGATAATCTTGTGCCTGTTTGGTTTTGGGGGGTTTTAAGTTCTACTGAAAACGTTGTGAGCTGGTGTAATGAGAGCCAGGGTCTCTCCAGGGCACAAGCCTCACAGCAGAGCAACCCCCCGTGTTATCTGTCCTTAATTTTTTCCCAGCTTTGGTGCTGCACCAACATCTCTTGAGCCCCGACCTCAGCATGAGGCACTGGCTGCCTCCAAGGGAGGCTGGAGGTGAGCTGACCTTGGCAGGGATGTCAGCACTGACCTACCCAGTTAACCCCTGCCTTGTTAGTACCACGAACCCCCAAAACACCTTCAGACAGCCTGAACTCTGCGCTGGTTCAGGCAACAACCTGAATCACAGCAGATTTCATCCTCCCTCCGCCCAGGAAACCCTGAGCAGGGGGCCAAATGAAGTTGCTGACTCCCCCTGCCACCCTCTCTAATCACACAGCCTGAGTTCATTCTGGGAGTGAGCCAGCACAGACCACCAGCGACAGATTCCTACCCTCCCCTCGCAGGCTTCTCCAAAGATCCCCTCATCTCACAGCCAAGAAAATAATTCTCATATATTCACATCATTAATTCCCGTATCTCACGATGCTGCCCTGAAAAGCCAGGAGCTCCCGGGAACACGGACCGAGGGTCGCTCCCAAAGGGTGATTTTCGGGACAGGCTGCTCTTCCCAGGGCTCCCGTGGGGGCAAATCAAGCTCAGCAGGACCTCCCCAAGGCTTTACGGACCCGACCGGCAGCAGGAATGCAGGAGAGGGCGAGCAGAGCCCAGCTGGGTCCGGGGCCCTTCTGTCCTAAGGTCAGGCTAGATGTTTATTTGAGAGGAATTAAGCACCACGTGGCCATCGAGGAGAGAGCTAAGCCAGCGCCTCAGCTCCACTCTCACTTTCTGACCATAATCCTCCCAGTATCAACAGGCAGGTTTCTCACCAGCAAAGCGGGATGAGGGCACTGCCTTCTCACCTAGAGCCTACCAGCGTTTACTGGGGTCCCAGCTCACGGCCAGTTACCACAGAGTCCCGTGCAGAGAGGACCTCAGAGCTCCTCCAGCTACGCACAAGAGGGAACAGCAAAGTCCTCAGCCGCTCCAGAACTGGCTCCCAGTAGCCAGGATGCCTGCAGAGCTAACCCAATTCCCAGCCCTACAGCCCAGGCAGTCGGCAGGAGAGCGGCGAGGGCCCATCGACCGCTGCCGCGGCCCCGGCATGCGCGGAGCCCCGCTCTATGCTCCAGTCTGCTCAGCTTTATGGTTGGGCTCGATGACCTGGTCCCTTCCAACCCAAGCGACCCTGTGACTCTACGAGTCTGTTTCATTGGCAGCAGTGATTCGTGTGGCTCATCTTTGAAACATTTCCAGGAAGAGGGCAAGCTTTCTGTTGGGGTGGCTTTTTTGATTAATTCTCACTAACGCATTGCCCCTTTCTGGATGCACGGAGAGGAGGACTGCAGAGGACCTCAGAGCATCAGAGAGCAAGGACAGCCCTTCCCTCTCCAGGTTCTCCTGACCTGCTGAAAACCACGGAGACAAAAAAGCTGCTCCACATGTGACTCTGCCCCAGCGCTCACCAGATGGAAACACCTCAGGAGCAGCTGACTGGAGCAAAACCATCTCCTCCCCTGACACGCCACCATCACCAGACCCCGTGTTCCTGAGCACCAGTCAGGAATGCCAAGGACGGGCTCCTGCCGCTTCCCCCTGCGGCAGGCAGGGCAGGAGGCAGTGCCCGGGAGTGGAGATGAAGCACTGGGAAGGCTGCTCCTCACGTCCTCCCTCACATGGTCAGGCAGCGTTCGACAGAAACCCCCTTCTCTGTCCTCACCCACCCACTGCCACGCTCTCCTGGCCTCCTGGTGTCCCAGAGCCAGCCATGCTCCCTCCTGGGCAGCACAAACCCAACGGCTGCTGACCCACCGGCCAAGACAGCCCCAGTGCACCAAACTGGGCTCTGCAGGGCAGCCCTGGGATCATTTGAGGTAAGAGGAATCAACTCTGAGGACTCCCCGTGTGAGCAGATCTGAAGGACCATGGGACTTCTTCAAATCCAGAGCCTCCTGCCTCCACTTGTGATCACCCATCCCGGGGCTCTGTGAAACGCTTGCCTCTCACGGGGACACAAGGTGGGGAATTTTATTGAGCAGAACAGTCAAACCCAACACACATTCCAGAGGGCTGGAGCCCCAGCGATGCTGGGAGGGCTGGAACCCCTCTGCTGGGAGCCAGGCTGGGAGAGCTGGGGGGTTCAGCCTGCAGAGGAGAAGGCTTCCCAAGGGGAGACCTTCTGGGGGCCTGTCAGGGCTTCAAGGGGCCTGGCAGAAAGACGGGGACAGAGTTTTGAGCAGGGCCTGTTGGGACAGGACAACTGGGGATGGTTTAAACTAAAACAGGGAAATTCAGACTGGAGAGAAGGGAGAAATTGTTGGTGCTGAGGGTGGGGAGAGCCTGTGCCAGGCTGCCCAGAGAGGTGGTGGCTGCCCCATCCCTGGCACCATTGCAGGGGAGGTTGCCCGGGGCTCTAAGCACCCTGCTCTGCTTGCAGATGGCCCTGCTGTCTGCAGGGGGGTGGACGAGATGACATTGGAAGGTCCTTCCCAACAAAAACCAGACTGTGATTCTATGATCTGTTCTTTACCTTAATTAAAAGATCTCTAACTGGGCCAAAACACCGTCAGCCAGGTGAACAGGAAAGAGTAAAGTAATTCAGGGATGTCCAGAGCTCTAACCCCACTGCACAAAGACTCAGTGCCCCTTTTGCAGAGCATCTCATCCCCTCGGATCGGATCAGAAAAGCCTGGACAAACAAGAGCCTGCTTTGGTTTTTCCCTCCCCTCAGCCTCCCGGGCCAGATCAGAGCCAACAGCCGAGTCAGCTCGCTGCTGCGGCCACACAGGAACGAGCCCACGCTGCCAAACCGGCACCGCTGACGTGCCGGCCTTACCCCAACCGCCCGGGTCGGGACAGCAGCGCGTCTGCATCCGTGAGCCAGGAAATCTCTGCTCTGCTATTTTTATGTAAAGGCAGACACCAAAATAACCGCGCGTGACTCCGGGGGCGGTATCACCGATGGCAGCCCCGGGCTGGGCGGCAGCTCGGCAGCTGGTGCCGCTCCGTGCCCAGGTAGGTAGGTGCTGGAGAAGCACCAACCAACCTCGCCCAGGGCAAGATCCTTTTCCAAATGCCCACCTGGCCCAAGGACTCGCTTCCCACTCCAGCCCAGCTGGTGTTCGCAGGACCTGCAGGCGGCACAGCCAGCCCACCGCTGCCGGGCAAGATGTCATGCTGCCGGGCACGATGTGACGCAGATGGGCCAACCAAGCATGCCTAGAAACTGCCACCTTTCCCGCAGCCGGCTGGATTCCCCGGCAGGACGGACACACACCCCAGAGCCGGCAGCCAGAGACTTCGCAGCCCTTCATGGGGCCAGCCCGCAGCCGGCACCCAGCGGATCTGAACATCGGGAACCGGGCGAGCGGCTCGCGCGCTACGCAGCTTCTGCGTGACCTCGGGGGATGGCCGATGACACCCAAGTCAGAGGACATCGGGCCAGGACCGGGGGCTCGTTCTGCCCCGCAACAAACGGCCGCCGCTGCAGCGTCCCTCTGTCCGGCACGGCGGCCAGCACCCCGAGCAGCCAGCGCGACACAGAGCCACCACCCAGCTGCCACCCACAGCCCCTCTGTGGTGACCCTGCCACCAGCCCGCAGCACCGGGGCCCGGCCACCACCGCACCGCAGGCTGTGCCCAGGCACGCTGGGGCTCACAGCTGGGGTTACACTGGGGCTGGGGTGCTCACAGCTGGGGTTCCACTGGGCACACTGGGGCTGGGGTGCTCACAGCAGGGGTTTCACTGGGCACACTGGGGCTGGGGTACTCACAGCAGGGGTTCCCCTGGGCAAGCTGAGAGGTTCCTCCAGGTGCTAAACCCAAACCCTCCTTGGCAGGTGACTCAAAGTGGAGCTTCGCAAGCATTTCACCCACGGATGGATATTCCCCACAGCCCAGAGTGGCTTCTGCAGCCGTCCCACCACCCAGCATGGGCCAGGACAGGGAGATGCTGCAGAGGCACCGAGCCAAAGCCAGCCCAGGCTGTGTGTGCTCCAAATACCCCAGCAGGGCTCTCCCCGGCCTCACCTCACACAGCCCCTTCTAAAAGATTCGGGGAATTCTCTGAAGCTACGTTTTCATTTCAAGCAGAGTGTTACAGAACCAAGTGCTTGCTGCATCTCTCCTCCTGTCTGAGGCCTGACTTCCAGCATTCCAGATCAGCTCGGAGCGTGGTTTTATTTTAGGACAAGCGCTTTTTTTATACGCTCACGGGTTTTGTTTTCTGCAACTTGAAGTTGTGCTCATTTGTGGAAGAAAGCCCAAACCCCGGGGAGTTGTGAGCACCGAATGATTTCTGAAATACCGTGGTCGTTACGCCCGCACCGTTCCCGAGACGGGAGCGGCACCGAGGCTCTGGGGGGAGCAGCTTCGCACAGCGTCCCCAGCGCAGTGTGGGGAGCTGGGGGCAGGAGGGAGAATGTGCAGGGAGAGACGGCTCAGCGCAGCGTACATCGCCGTCACCTCCCAAAGCACCCATGGCCAGGGGGGAATGACAGCGGCACATTCACTGGGAAACAGGGTTCCCTGGAGCGCGGCCGACGGGCCAGCAGAGTCTCCAGGAGACAGGCAGCTCCGTCCCACCTCCAGGAGAAGCATCGTTAGGTCATTTCACTGGCTCTCTACAATTTACAGCCATTACCAGGGGCTTTAACCCAGCAACATAGGACCAGACGAGACGACCTCTGGTATTGTTTAAAACCCTCTGTGGCTCTGTGAAACCACCAGTGAGTTCTGACTGCCTAGGAAAGAGCATCTGCCAGGCTTTCTGCGCCATTTAGCAAGCCCAGAAGAGCTGGATGACAAGGTTTCAGACAGCATCCCGTCGCACACGGGCGCGCTCGGCCGCGCTCTACCTGACTGGTTGTTCCTCATGCGGATGGCCTTCGCCTTGGCCAGCTCCAGGGCCGTGACCCAGCGCTGCCTCTCCACCTCCGAGTTGGCCTTTAGGTGGTACGTCCTTCCCCCGTTGGAAAGCACGATGTTACAAGAGTCCTCCGTGTCGATGTGAGCCGTGGACAGGTTGATGGTGCCACGACACGTGTGGGCCATCTCCGCCTGCGTCCTGCACAGGAACAAGGGGAAAAGGAAGCGTCAGTCCCACTGCAGCCACCACACCACCGACTCGGCCCATCCCACGCCGCAGAGACCCACGGAAACAGCCCGAGTGGGTGGCGAGCGCGACAAAGCCACCGAAGCCTGACAGGCTCCTCCAACAGAGAAACGAGGATGGGCTCCAGCATTTCCCAGAAGCCAGGTGAGCAGGTTTTCCCGGGGCTGCCCTCCCAGCGAACCAGCCCTCCTGCCACCCGAGCTGGGCAGAGCAGGGAGAAGCCACCTGCAGCAGCCTTAACCCAGGACCGCCCACTGCTGATGGCCACATCCAGGTCCTCTGTCCAGGGCCAAAAGCCCCTCAGGCTGTACAAGAGCACAGCGTGTCCCTGTCCCACACCCCAGATCTGCTGGTCCCAGTCAGGGACAGGGCACCGCAAGCTGCTTTGAAGTGATGACCCCTCCAGCACCTACCATAGCTGCTGATCACTCCATCCATCACAAAGGTATTTCACAGGATCCCAGCATGGTGGGGCTGGCAGGGCCCTCTGGAGCTGATCTGGTGCCACCCCCTGCTCCATCCAGCAGGGTCACCCAGAGCAGGGGCCCAGCAGCGCAGGGTCCAGCCGGGGTGGGAATCTCTCCAGAGAAGGAGACTCCACAGCCTCTCTGGGCAGCCTGGCACAGGCTCCCACACCCTCAC
>JANVCC010000296.1:5464-27623 GCA_025345505.1 Todiramphus chloris collaris | reverse complement strand
GTGCTCAGATGGAGCTGCTTATTCACCGCTCGCCCGCAGCTCAACTCTTGCATAACGCGATCCGGGCAGATTTCCTGATTCTCGCCCTTCTGCGATAATCCGAGCGCGGCACAGGCGGGGGGCACGTGGGCAGCCCGCGGCAGAGCTGCCGGAGGGTTACCCGTGGGCACCAACTGCACCGAGGGGGCGCAGCTGAAGAGCTGGGCCGGGGGTTGGCTTTTTGTGCCGCTCATCGATGGGATTCGCCTTCAGAGATAGAAAATTACAGCTGTGCGTGGGAGAGGCGGAAGGGGCCTGCCTCCCACCCAGCCCTTGCCGACTTCTCAGCAGCAGGAAAAAATAGAGAAAAACCCTGCCTGTGGGTGTTAAACGGCAGGGAGGGGGAAAGCTCCCGGGCAGCGCGGGGAGAGGTGAGGTCCCGGTGAGCAGCCCCCTTGCCCCGAGCACCAGGGCGAGCTCCCAAGGAGCCCTCAGCTCCCAGCCATGGCACCGGCCACCCTGCCCTGCCCGGGGCTGCGCGGCTCCGGCCACAGCCAAGAGCCACTGGCCCGAGGGCTCGCTCCCAAAGCCACCCTCACGGCAAGAAGGGCCATGCTCACGGACAACTTTGGGTTGTCAGAAAGATTTCCACTCTAAAAAGCAGGAAGGAACCCGACGGTGACAGCAGCAGGTCCCCGCTGTGGCTGCCAAACCTGCCCTGGGAGCACGGTCCCAGCTCCGGGGCAGATCCTCTCCCAGCTCCTCTGAAGCTCCCCATTTGCTCTTTGGATTTCAAGAGCACGCAGGAGACAGCAAGAGAAATTTCAGCCTGGCATCGTCCCTCAGGCCCCCTCCCCGCGGGCACAGCCCCGCCACCTGCAGAAAGCCCAGCTCTGCAAAAGCCTGCAAAGATCAGGGGGTTAAAAAATCATTGTGGCATTTCACTCCTTTTTTTGTTTCTTTTTTCAGGGGGGACTGGAAAAGCTGCTTCAGCTGCTTTCACATCACAAATCTGAGCACGCAGAGCTTGACGAGGCAACTTATCAACGCCAGTTTCTTCAAAGGGACTTCAGTACAGCATTTCTGGAGTCTACATTTTAGCAGCTCGTGTTCCGCAGCCTGATGCATCAGCTACACATCCCAGTGCAATAAAAGAACAGCAGAGCACGGCGGAAAGACCTGCTTTCCAGTGCGGAAGGAGCGCTGGGAACACACGAGGCTGCTCAGCGTGCCAGCGCTACGCACCAGAAAGATGCTCCCACTTCTCAGCAGCCGCGAGAAACCCTCCCACGTCTCAACAATGGGATTCCTTTGTCTGAGCTCGGGAGGCGGATTCATCCACAGAGCGAAGAGGAGAAAGTGAGAAAGTAAATAATAAAATGTTTTTCATCTACCGTCTCCACAGCTTTGGTTCTGGTGGCATCACAACAGCCGAGGATTTAGCTTCAGACGCTGGTGAGATGTCGCTCACGCGGATTCAGCGCCTGGAAGCGTGCAGCTCTGCTGGGAGTTACCAGGGCACAGCAAGTGATAATCAGCCCCAGCTCCCCCCAGAGCAGACAAGCCCCACAGACGCTCAAACGCCGGGCTGATGCTGCCTGGGGGCTCCTCTCCCGAGCTGCGAGCGCTGGCAGTGCCCGCTCAGTGGTTCCCAGCATTGCTGTTATTGCTGAAAAGGGCCAAGCACAACTGGGCAGTGACTGGTTGGAGAGCAGCCCTGAAGAGAAGGACCTGGTGGTACTGGTGGATGAGAAGCTCAACGTGAGCCATCAGTTGCTCACAATCGTGTCCTGGGCTGCATCAAGAGCAGAATGGCCAGCAGGTCAAGGGAGGGGATTCTCCCCCTCTACTCCACTCTGGTGAGACCCCCCTGGAGTACTGTGTCCAGTCCTAGAGCCCCTGTCACAGGAAGGCTATGGATGTGCTGGAACGTGTCCAGAGAAGGGCCACCAGGATGCTCAGAGGGCTGGAGCACCTCTGCTATGGGGACAGACTGAGAGAGTTGGGGTTGTTCTGTCAGGAGAAGAGAAGGCTCCAGGGAAACCTTATTGTGGCCTTCCAGTATCTGAAGGGGGCTACAAGAAAGCTGGGGAGGGACTTGTTAGGCTGTGGGGCAGTGACAGGACCAGAGGGAATGGATTAAAACTAGAGACAGGTCGATTCAGGTTGGACAGTAGGAAGAATTTCTTCCCCATGAGGGTGGTGAGACACTGGAACAGGCTGCCCAGAGAGGTGGTGGAAGCCCCATCCTTGGAAGTGTTGAAGCCCAGGCTGGCTGGGGCTGTGAGCAACCTGCTCTAGTGGGAGGGGTCCCTGCCCATGGCCGGGGGGTTGGAACTGGGTGAGCTTTAAGGTCCCTTCCAGCCCTGACCATTCTCTGATTCCGTGATTCAAGTCATACCCAGGAAGATTCTCTCCTGGAACGTGCTCGCTCTCCCTGGACAGCTCTCTTCTAGAATCTCAAAACCACTGGCTGCTGTAAGCCGCAGGAACCAGCACACCTTGTGTGCTGAATTCCTGCCCTGTCACTCCTGGGGCAGTTCTGCTCTCCTGGGTGAACACAGGTCCCTGAAGGGCTCAAACCTGTCCCTGTGTGACGGTGACAGCCACCTCCCAGTGACAGCCATGGGGAAGCACCAGGCGAGCCTCTTGTCTTCCTTGTTCCAGCCAAGCCCTCACGCCAGGGCTTCGCCCACCACGGCCACCTTGCCAGCAGCAAGGCTTAGGCAGCCCATTAGCGGCTGCGTCTCAACCTCTCGGTCTCCCAGCCCTCAGTCAGGAGAATCCAGCCCGAGTGCAAGCGAGGATGCTGAAGGCAGCTTGGGGCAGAGCGGCCGGCTGAGTCAGCCTTCCCTGGGGAAAGCAGCACCAAGGCTTGAAACAGCAACAGCAACAGCAACCTGCCCTCAGCTGCAGCCCTGGCAACAGGCGCAGAGGCAGCGCCAGCCACGCTGCACTGATTGCCAGGCTCAGCTGCCTGGCCACCGTTCACCAACCAGGGAAACAGTTTCTAATTTAATCAGCGTTTCCAGGAAAATCTACTCAATTTTCTGGGGTTTTTTTCCCCCTCCCCTTGGGGATTACTGGAGCTGTAACAGCTCACGGTGGGCCGGCTGAGGCTTTGACAGGCAGTTTCACAGTGGGCCGGCTGAGGCTTTGCCAGGAGGTTCCTCTGCTCACGCTGGAGCCTGGAGCACAGCCTCAGACACAGGCTCCCAGCAGCTCCAGCTCCACGGGGACAGCGGGTTCCTGTGCTCCCGCTCAGGCCAGGGCGACCGAGGCCGTGTGGGGACGGAGCTGAGCGGTTCGCTGCCACTAGGGATGCTCCCACCTTGGAAGTGTTTAGGGAGAAAATAAGAATCACAGACTGTCATGGAAGGGAGTGAAATTGTTTGTGGTTTGGGAGTTTTTTGGTCTCCAGAGGCAAGGTACAGAGACTTCACGGCAACGCTGTCACTACACACAGGGTGTGAAGCCGACAGCAAATCCCAGGTCTATTTCTGGAGGTGGCAACCAGACACCTCGAGGAGCGAGCTCCACCAGCCCTCTGGATTCAAACAGCCAGCAGCTCGGAAACACTTTATAGCTGATGTATCTCAGCTTCTGCACCAGTGCCACAGATCACAACCAAAAACCATTATCCAGCACAACTAGAAGTAACCACCGCAGCCTTGTGGCACAAACCCAGCATCTCAGGGCACCTTCCAACACACCGGGAGATCTGGAAGGGCTGGGATTGATAAACACCCTGGTCTGGAGATGCTGGAACACTTCTGGTGTCAGAGCAGCTCGAGGACCCAAATCATAACCCACAGCCCAAGAACTGAAGGGTGCTGTACCAAGATGACTGCTGCCAAGCATGCCCCACCACCCCCATCCCGGCCGCCCTGGTCACCAGGCCAACCGCAGCCAGCCCAGCATCACCGCACGGCACCAGGGAAACAGCTCGGGGCTTCGGATCTGCTCCCCAGTGTTCTCAGCAAGATGATGAGGATAAACATTTCCACCCTGCTTTACCGACACAAGAGTGAGTCAGGAGGAACTCGTAGCGTAGCAGATGGACTGCAAAGCAATGCTTCCAGGAGGCCCTTTCCCTGTTAGGGGGAGGGAGGCCTGTTCCTGCATCTGCTCGGGACTCCCCGACAGCCCGTTCCCTCCAGGGAAGGCAGGGCCCCAGCACGTGCGAGTGGGGAGCAGCTCAGCACATCCCGGTTCCTGGGAGACCAGAGGGTTTCTCTGCAGATGATTGTGGAAGAGCATCACTCCCTGCAAAGCACAGCGGGGCAAGACCCAGACCACTGTGCTCCTCCCTGCATCGCATGGCCAGAGAAGGGCAACGGAGCTGGGAAAGGGGCTGGAGCACAAGGGTGCTGAGGAGCGGCTGACAGACCTGGGCTTGTCCAGCCTGGAGAGAAGGAGGCTGAGGAGAGCCCTTCTGGCTCTGACAGCTCCTGACAGGAGGCTGGAGCCAGGGGGGATCAGGCTTTGCTCCCAAGGAACAAGGGACAGGACAAGAGGAACCGGCCTCAGGTTGCACCAGGGGAGGTTGGGCTTTGCTCCCAAGGGACAATTTCTTCCCCTTGAGGGCTGTCCAGGGCTGTCCCAGGCTGCCCAGGGCAGGGGTGGAGTCCCCGTGATCCCTGGAGGGGTTTCCAAGCCCCCGTGGAGCTGTGGTGCTGAGGACCAGGGGTCAGTGGTGCCCTGGCAGTGCTGGGGGAAGGGTTGGACACAAAGAGCTGAAAGGGCTCTGCCAACTCAAACAATTCAATGATTCTATGTGAGACAGGGCAGGTATTGTTGTAACTAAAAGTAAAAAAAAAAGAAAGTAGAAAAAAAGAAAAAAAGCCAAACCCATGCATACTGAAACTCATTTAAATGTGTTTTTCTGACTGAGAAGCGGTACGTCAGCAGAAACAGGCAGGAAACCCAACTATAAATGTCTGCAGAGCATCCCCAGGCTGAGCCTGCTGACTGCTGCTATTTCTACCCTCATTTTGAAACAACTCCGGCATTTACTAAAGGAATCGTGCCGAGCTCTCGCCCTCGGGCATGTACAACAACAAGATCATTTCGTTTCTGTTGACCTTGCACACAGCACAGGACCGTTCTCCGGTGGCCAAAGTGTAGATGTTTGACCTCTCAACTGTTTCCAGTTGCCATGAAGCAAAACCAGAGATGAGACTGGTTCCTGTGTTAGCTGGGGTGGCATTACACAGGGACACTCATCTCTGCAGCACTTGAGAAGTTCAAACCCCACTTTAACTCCCGTCCCCCCCAGCCCCAGGAGCGAAAGCCTCGCAGATGATGGCCTTGCTGCTTCGAGCTGCCCTGCCTCAGGGATTAAAGCCTGCTGTTCCCACTGCATCTTTCATGGATTGAACCCAGTTTATTCATCTCCTTTTCCCACCGCGCTGGAAAATACCGTGCCACTAAAGTATGGACTCTGCAGCCGTGGAGAAACATTTACATCAGCTGCAGAAGGGGGAAATGCCCTTCAGCACGAGCTGGGGAGAAGGGGGAACAGAAATCAAGGACAGGGAACACAGCAAGCAGAACTGGGCAGTGTGACAGGAGGGGCCAGAGAAGAGGAGGCACCAAATGGCTTTAGTTCCCCCTCCGCCCAGCCCCAGGACAGCGATGCCCCCAGACACTCACCAGACCTTTGCTGCTGTTGTTTGGGGCTGGTTTAAGACAACGCAGAAGAATCAGCACAGTCTACAAGGGTAATGAGGCCGATCCTTTTCTTAATTAATTGAGGATGGAAATTTCTCCGAGGGGATTTTGTCTCGTTAGGGAGCAGGGTGGGGGGAGAACAAAAGCCGTGGCAGCGCAGGAAAGGGCTCGCTCTGTGCCAGCGCCAGCACAAACCAGCGCCGGACTGCGCGCCAGGACGCCCAGGGCCGAACGGGACGGGGTCAGGTCGAGCTCTCCCATCCCTGGGGGACCCCAGCGGCACCCAGAAGCATCTCTACCCAAGAAAGGGCCGTTGTGGCACCAGTGCCTGCCTGGCACTGCTCCCTCCCCGCCAGCAGCTGCCCTGCGCCCGAGCAGCTCACCCAGGCTGCAGTCTGCTGCTGGATGGCACCGGCGTCCCGTCCTCAGCATGGGAACATCTGAACCGTGTCAGGCAGAGCAGCCCCATAACCGGGCTAGGGAAAGCCAGCTGCATGGGTCCTTCCCGGCCCCTTCCCCAGAAACGGAGACCTCGCCTGTCCCCGGCTCAGAACAACTGGGGGCTGTGAAACCAGTGCAAGCTCTGCGTATGCCCGAGAAACTCCCCAAACGCTTGAAAACTGGGTTTGCTTTCAGGCCAAAGGCTCCCACACCGCAAGCTCGGGGATGTGAGCACAGGCAGCAGCCCTGCCGGGGTTAGTGCTCTGCCTTGGTTCAGGGAAAGAGGATTTTTCCCCCGACTGGACTGGAAGAGCAGTGCCCCAGAGCCAGCAGGCCGGGGGCTTGGCAGGGGTCTCCCCGGGCGGCTGCTTCGGCTCAGCTCTCGCAGGCCGTGAGGACCACGGGGCAAACGGCTCAGGGCTGGGTTTTTTCCTTCCGCTTTCTCCCTTCACCAAACCTATCGCCTCACAACCAGAACCCGAACACGCAGAGGGCAAGCGCTGGCCGGAGAGTTCCACACAGAGATACGCTTTGCTTCTATTTAAAGGGCAGTTAATCTGCAACTGGCAGCAGTGGGGATGGGCACAGATTAGTAACTCTCAGATTTAAGGGCAAAAGCTGCAATCCAGGCTGCAAACCCAGCCAGCTGGGGCACAGCCCCAGCTTAGGCACCCGCTGCCTCTGCAGGGTGTAGGGCAATGACCCCCCCCAAACCATCCCTCAGCTTGCCAAGGCGGGTGTGGGACAAGCCCCAAAGCCACCGAGCCAACACGGCACTCAGAGGGCTCGGGGGGTGCCCTGAATGCCAACCCCCCTGGTGACAGCAGAGATCCGGGTTTCACGCTCCTCGCACTGCAGTTTGGCTGAACCCCCACCCTGGTGCCGGGCAATCCGCTGCCAGTAAAAGACTGGAAGAAGTTTCTGCTTTGCATCCTTGAGAAACAGACCTTGTCTCTCCACACTTCACAAAGAGGGAAAACCCCCCCAGGTTGCCCAGGGAAGGTAACCTGTCAGAAAGGCATTCCCGGGACACGCGGCATCGAGCTCCCCCGGCACTCTGGGTGCTCCGAAGGTTTGATGCAAGCTCCCGCAAGCACATTTTGCAACCGTCTGTTCTCTGGGCTTGGAGACAGCATCAGGGTAACGCTGGAAATTCACTGCTGGCAGAGCCCACAGACGGGCAGGGCAAGAAAACCGACAGTGTGGCCAAGCTCAAACCCCTGTGAACCCAGCCAGGCTGTCCCCTGACTCTTTCCTTAAAGAAATGGTGCCACTGGGTCCTGGTCCTGCCCTCGGGTCCCACCAACCCCCTGCACCGCTCCGGGCTGGGGCAGAGCAGCAGCAAAGTGCCCAACAGGAAAGGCCCTGGGGGGGCTGGTGGACAGGCAGCTGGAGACGGGGCAGACAGTGCCATGGGGGGCAAGCAGGGGACCAGCATCCTGGCTGTGTCAGCACCAGTGTGGCCAGCAGGACCAGGGCAGGGAACATCCCCCTGCACTGGGGAGGCCACCCCTGGAATCCTGGGGTCAGTTTTGGGCCCCTCACTCCCAGCAGGACATTGAGGGCTGGAGCGTGGTGCTGAGGGCCAGGGGTCAGTGGTGCCCTGGCAGTGCTGGGGGAAGGGTTGGACTTGATGATCTGAAAGGTCTTTTCCAAGGCAAACACTCCTAGAAGTGCTGCAGACCCGCTGGCCACCCGGCCAGCACAGCTGGCCCCATGTGGCCTCTCCCTGGGCCATCTCCTCTGAGCACACAACAGGAGCTGGGTGCCCAGCCTGGGGCCAAGAGCAGCGCCTGTAAAACCTGTCGAAACCCAGCAGGACTCGCAAACACTTTTAGTGCCAACACCAGAACCACTCTGACCCGAGCAGGCGGCTCCTGGGTCTCTTCCGCCTGCTCCCCCCATAGCTCTTCTGCTCCCCCTGGGCTCCCACCACCCAGACTTCCAGCCCAAGGAACAGACGCTCTAAACCTGCCCCTCCAGTATTACATTCTTCAGGATTAGCTTTTCTAACTCAGGTACGATTCTCCCCCGTGCTCAGGGCAGAGTTTCTGCCAGGAAACCTCAGCAGAGGTCTGGAGGAGAAAACCAACTGTCAGCTACCACCTGGAGATCAGCAAGTGGAAGATACAGTCTGGGGAAGGACTTTGTGTTGGGGTTTTTATGTCCAAAAAAAACCAAACAACCAAAACCAAACAAATAAAACAAAAAAGGAGAGAAAAAATAAAATACATTTAAAAAAAACAGTTCCCAGTAAGCACCCGCACAGCCCCCAGTACATGGTGCTATCTGCCCTGCACCTCTGGAAAGGCCAGGCGTGCCCCAGCTGATAAGGGTTATCAGCCCTGGGAACAGGAGCACCCAGAGGAGCTCTCCAAGCTCTGGTTTGGGTGAGAGGTTTCACCCACTCCCCCTGGTGAAGCGTCACCTGGTTCTGCAGGGCACAGCAGCTCTCCCCGCTGCTGTGACACCATAGGACCAACCCCTGCTTTGCTCCAATGCAACCTTCCCTCCAGCCTCCCAGGAAGGGCTTGGACTCCTCCGCTTCCAGCAGGAGCTGAATTAAAGGCTGGAAAGGGGCTCAGTGCCGGGAAGCTGGGAAGCAGCTCTGCAGAGAAGGACCTGGCAATCCTGGTGGACAGCAAATGGTCCATGAGCCACCAACGGGCCCTCACGGCCGAGAAGGGCAACGGTCTCCAGGGGGGCATGGAGCAGAGTGGCCAGCAGGTTGAGGGAGGTTCTTCTCCCCATCTGCTCTGCCCCAGTGAGGCCACCTCTAGAGCGTCATGTCCAGTTCTGGGCTCCCCCATTCAAGAGAGACAAGGAGCTACTGGGGAGAGTCCAGTGAAGGCTCTGAAGCTGCTGAGGGGCTGGAGCATCTCTGTGCCAGGACAGGCTGAGAGCCCTGGGGCTGTTCAGCTGGAGAAGAGAAGCCTGAGAGGGGAGCTGAGCAATGCTGAGCAAGAGCTAAAGGGCCCAGGATGGGGCCAGACTCTGCTCAGTGGTGCCCAGGGACAGGACAAGGGGCACCAGGCACAAACTGGAACCCAGGAGGTTCCATCTGAGCAGGAGAAAGTTGTTTGTTGTGAGGGTGTGGGAGCCTGTGCCAGGCTGCCCAGAGAGGCTGTGGAGTCTCCTTCTCTGCAGAGATTCCCACCCCGGCTGGACCCTGTGCTGCTGGGCCCCTGCTCTGGGTGACCCTGCTGGATTGAGCAGGGGGTGGCACCAGATCAGCTCCAGAAGGCCCCTCCAACCCCCACCATGCTGGGGTTCTGGGAAAGCAGAGCACAGCGTGTCTGGTTGGGAAGATGTGCCTGGTGAGAAGCAAGCTCGCTGAGAGCGCTGCAGAGCACTCGGTGTCCCGTCGGTGGCAGCCAGCCCGCAGCTGACACAGCAGATGTCCCTCATGGGTGTCCACCTCGTCTGAAAACCCCAAAGCACGAGGTCAGCAGCTTTAGCTAAGCCGTGGCAGGGGGAAGGCTGCAGCACGTTGGGCTCTGCACATGGAACTGCATCTCCAGCAACAATGCTGCTGATGCCTGAGAGACCACCAGGAACACACTGCACCCATTAAACCTTTCTGGAAGGTCTGCTCCAGATCCCACCATCCCCACTGAAGTCAGTACAAACCAAGCCCTGGGCAACACATGTCCAGTGTGCTTGGCAGCTCACTTTTAAGGAAGAACAACAACTGACCACACACGGGGCTCGTTTGACAAATGGTCTCACTGCAGAAGAAGGCTGAAGTGAACACAAGAGAGAATCACAGCAACTGTCACGGTTGGAAAAGCTCTCTAAGATCACTGCACCCAACCATCAACCCACAGAAAGAAAAAATAGAAGAACCCACCTCCCCATCCCCCTAGAGCATGTCCTGAAGTGCCTTATCTACACATTTTCTGGACACCCCCAGGGATGGTGACTCCACCACCTCCCTGGGCAGCCTGTTCCAGCACCTGACTACTCTTTCTGTAAAGAAATTCTTCCTGATATCCAACCTAAACTTCCCCTGGTGCAACTTCAGGCCATTTCTTCTAGTCCTGTCTTCATTTACTTGAGAGAAGAGGCTGCACCCACCTCACTACAACCCCCTTTCAGGTACCTGTAGAGAGCGAAGAGGTCTCCCCTCAGCCTCCTCTTCTCCAGACTGAACACTCACAATTCAGCCTCTCCTCAGACTTGTTCTCCAGACCCTTCACCAGCTTGGCTGCCCTTCTCTGAACCCACTCCAGCAACTCAGTGTCTTTCTTCTGGTGAGGGGCTCAGAAGTGAACACAGTACTCCAGATGTGACCTCACCAGTGCCCAGTACAGGGGGAGAAACACTTCCCTGGTCCTGGCCACACCATTCCTGGTACAGGCCAGGATGCCCTTGGCCGCCTTGGCCAGCTGGGCACACTGCTGCCTCACGTTCAGCTGGGTGTCCACCAGCACCCCAGGCCCTTTTCCACCAGTCGGCTTTCCAGACACTCCTCCCCCAGCCTGGAGCATTTCCTGGGGTTGGTGGGACCAAAGTGCAGGACCCGGCCCTTGGCCTTGTTGAACCTCATCCCATTGCCCTCCACAGAGCTGCGGAAAGCCCCAAGCCAGCATCCTTCCAGATACGCTCTCTGCTTTTCAAGTTGTCACTGGTCCTTCAGCCCTCGGGAGCTGCACTGAGCGACCAGAACAAAGAGCAGCCACCACCTGCTCACATTTGCACTTTCTCACCACCACATCCCAGAACGTAAGAGCACAGGGGGCACAGCACAAGCAACATCAACACCCAGCTTTAACCCCTATCCCACTGCCGTGCAGTTACTCAGGGTGGTAAAAACACCCTGGGTTTTCAGGCCGTAGAGTTTCGGGGTCTCTTTGCTCAGAGCCTGGCCCTGTGCTTCTGGGTGGAGGGTGGACAGAGGACCCTGCTCCCTGGACTCGTCCGTGGCCACAGCAGCTCATTCTGCAAGTCACCATCACCAGTAGCGTGTCCGATAAACTGTTCTTCAGACACTGCATAAACCACAGCCCGTGCCCTCCAACACCACCGGCAAGTCCTGGCTTTCTGCCAGCCCGCGGGCAGCGGGGAAAAATCACGGCGCGGAATCTCTCCCCGTGTGAGAAGTCTCTTCCTGGCGGCTTGTGGGCCCCAGAGCCCGCCCGGTCACACAGACCTGGTCCTTCCTCTATTTTAAACCCTGGGCACAAGACAAAAAAGTTCACATCTGAAACCCAACCTAACTGTTGCTTCCCAGCCCTTGCCTGTGAAGTCCTCTGCCTCACCGACCCGCAGGGTTACATGCTGGGCAGAAACTTTACTCCATGGCACAAAGCATGTTCAGGTGCACACCCAGCACCTCCTGCTTTGGGCAGCAATCAACAGCTCCCACCCCGCAGAACCGATTCCGAATATCTGGATCCAATATCCAAGGGTGGGTGTCACGTGGAAGGGGCCAGGCTCTTTTCTGTGGTTCCCAGCAACAGCACAAGGAACAAGGGGTACAAACTTGAGCATAGAAGGTCCCACCTCAACATGAGGAGGAACTTCTTCACTGTGAGGGTGATGGAGCCTGGAACAGGCTGCCCAGAGAGGCTGTGGAGTCTCCTGCTCTGGAGACTTTCAAACCCCACCTGGATGAGATCCTGTGCAACATCCCCTGGGTGACCCTGCTCTGGCAGTGGCATTGGACTCGATCTCCAGAGGTCGCTTCCAACCCCTACCATTCTATGATTGGAGACACCAAGTAGTGGCATAAAACCCTCAAGGCTGAGCAGAAGGCAGCAGCGTGAACCCAAAAACCAGGAGACACACCTATGTACACGAGGTAGCCCCAGGATCTCCGTTCCTTATGGCCTGCGGAGCGTGGAGCTCGGAGCTCCACTGAACAGACATTTTTCCCAGACGAATGGAAGAAATGGGAAAATGCCAGCGGGGCCCGACAACGAGGGCACAGGGCAGTGTGACACAGAGCAAGATCTCTGCGCTCCATTGTGACACTACCCAAAAAATAACAAGATTTTGGCACTGGCTTTTCAGCCACTGGAGATGCCAAGATCTTTTATTAAAATAGAATTGCAGAGTGGTTAACTGGGTAGTGGCCCCAGACTGGGACTGGCAGAGCTCTTGGATCAAATCCTGCAGATGCCCAAGTGACCTTGGCCATGCACTTCTGGACAGACCTGACACATCCCAGCTGCTTCACCTGCAAGACCAAAGGCCCAAAGCAAGTCACTGAGCATTAGTGCCTCGAGAGCTCCCCCTGAGCAGGTACATCTTCATCATCACCACCCGCTGCTCAGCAGGGTCCAAACAGCCTATCAAGGATGAAGTGTAGGAAAAAACCTACAATGGTTAAAGCCAAGTACTGGATTTGGGGGTTCTGTACATAGATGTGATACAATTAATTTATATCAGAGCCCCAGCGATGTTGGGAGGGCTGCAACCCCTCTGCTGGGAGCCAGGCTGGGAGAGCTGGGGGGGTTCAGCCTGCAGAGGAGAAGGCTCCCCAAGGGGAGACCTTCTGGGGCCTGTCAGGGCTTCAAGGGGCCTGGCAGAAAGATGGGGACAGAGTTTTGAGCAGGGCCTGTTGGGACAGGACAACTGGGGATGGTTTAAACTGAAAGAGGGAGATTCAGACTGGAGAGAAGGGAGAAATTGTTGGTGCTGAGGGTGGGGAGAGCAGAGAGGCCAACTCAGAAATTCAAAGAATAAATCTGTACTTGATTTTTAAAAAGCAGCACAGCCTCAGGGAGTGCAGGAGTTGAGAGCTGGGAGGGCTCGGCGAGTACCACCGGGTCTTACAGAGCCCAACTCTGTCACTCACAGACAGGTCTGTGTGGGAAGGGACCATTAAAGGTCACCCGGTGCAACCCCCCTGCAGACAGCAGGGCCATCTGCAAGCAGAGCAGGGTGCTCAGAGCCCCGGGCAACCTCCCCTGCAATGGTGCCAGGGATGGGGCAGCCACCACCTCTCTGGGCAGCCTGGCACAGGCTCTCCCCACCCTCAGCACCAACAATTTCTCCTCTCTGCTCTAAACCTCCCTCCTTTAGTTTAAACCCATCCCCCCTTGTCCTGTCCCAACAGGCCCTGATAAAGCCATTGCCTCATCCTGCCACAAGCAGAGCCAGGCTCTGTCCTCTCCACACCCTCCCATCACGTAGCTGTGGGCAACAATAAGGTCTTTCCTCCTCCTCTGCTCCAGGCTGAGCACACCCACACCCTTCACCACTCCCGCCTTGTCCTGGGGAGCCCCAGAGCAGCCCCACAACCCACCCAGAGCTGAGCAGGGGGGACAGCCCCTTGCCTCGACATGCTGGCCACACTGCTGCCAACGCAGCCAAAGAGACAGCTGACGTCTGATGATGGGTCCTGGTCACCTCGCTGCCCATCTGACCCCCTGCAGTCTCTTCTGCAAAGCCACCTTCCAGGCGGCTGCCCCAGCGCAGGGCTCACGCTCACCTCTGCTGGACATCAGCAGGTCCCCATCAGCCCCTGTTAACCTCTGTCAGCATCTGAGGGTGGGCAGCAAAGGCCAGGCTCTTTTCTGTGGTGCCCAGCAACAGCACGAGGAACAAGGGCTATAAACTTGAGCATAGAAGGTCCCACCTCAACATGAGGAGGAACTTCTTCACTGTGAGGGTGATGGAGCCTGGAACAGGCTGCCCAGAGAGGCTGTGGAGTCTCCTGCTCTGGAGACTTTCAAACCCACCTGGATGAGATCCTGTGCAACATCCCCTGGGTGCTCCTGCTCTGGCAGGGGGGTTGGACTCGATGATCTCCAGAGGTGCCTTCCAACCCCTAACACTCTGATTCTACGATTCCATGATCCCGTTTCTCCAGCCTGCCACAGTCCCTCTGCAATCCAGACCCTGCCTGCTGAGGCAGCCACCTCTCTGCTCCACTTGGGATCAGCCTCAGGCTGGCTGCGAGCACGCTCACCTGCTAACAACATTAGGAAGCAGATATGAGGTCTAATGTGGTGTAATCCTGTCACATCTCCAAAAACTAAATCAAATTATACAGTATTGAAGACGATTGTCACCTTTTGTACCATCACAAAATGACTTCTGGATTGAGTACTCCCTCCCCTTCTGCTTCTAAAAATCACATCACAGAGATTCAAAGGCGGGGAGCCCACAGCAGCCTCTGCCCAACACTGACCACCAGAGACCCAGCTGACAAGGAAAGGGGAAAAAATCCTCTTGGATAAAACAAAGCCACGTATCTGTTCCCCCGAGCACAGGCTGTGAGCCTGCTGTGCTTTCTGCTCCACATGCCCTGCTGGCCAACAGCTCAGTGCCAGCCCCGGAATGAGAACCGGCGGATAAACAGCGTCCAGCGTGGGTCACAGCAACACGCAGCCGGGAAACCAGAGCTGGAAGGTTGCTCATTTTGGAAAATAAAGGATGGGGGTTCTGAAGCAGCCAGCCCAGCCACAGCTCACGTCCAGAGACCAGCTTCAAACCAAAGGCTGAACCTTAACTTCGCTGATTCTGCATCACGGCCACAGCTGCAGGGAGAGAGGGTGTTTGTTTGACTGTGTGATGCCCACCCACACACGGTCTGAGCGGGGATAAGGGGATGAGATGTCTGTGTCCTACTGGCGTGGCCACACTGGAGTCCCCCCTGTCCATTCTGCAGCCAGATACACCCAAACTCACCCCATCTTCCAAACTGGGACCGGTGCATTTTTCACCCGTTTCCAAGCAGAGCCATCCCTCCGAACAGCTGCGGAAGACCTGAAAAGAAAAGGTTGTGGCACCACCCTGGGCGTTTCACCGAGAACAAGACCCTTCCAAAATCACGGCGACTCGCAGACCTGGCGAATTAGTTGCCATGGATATTTCCTGCTGTGACAAATACTCTAATTCTGCGTCCGGATGAGTGACAGGCACAACGCACCAAGTCAGCCGGGTAGCGCCCGACGCCAGACTTGCCAAAACACCCTGCACCTATGGCCCGATGCTGCAGGGACAGCCCCTGAGCAGCCCGGGCACCCGGCCCAGGAGCTCAGGGCTCCTCACAAAGCAGCTTTGCTGCCCATCCAGGGTTCCTGTTGTCACACCCGGCAGCTGAAGCAGCAGTTTGCTGTTGATTCCAACCCCCGACACCCACAGGGGTTACGTGCCCCCAGCAGCCATGGCCACCACCAGCCTGAAGCAGGAAGGTCCTACGCACAGAGCAGGAAGGTTGGAGCTGTAGGTGTGAAGGACAACGTGTTCCTGCTGGGTGTGATGAAGCAGAGACCTGCTCGAGCTATTCCAGCCAGACTCAGGATTGCTGCTTTGTGTTGGAGAAGGAACAGGGAAGGGCACACACTGCCCCTTCACTGTATTTATCTTCACATGCGTTACAGAAGCTGCTTTGAACCGCCATGTGTGCCCAGACAGCACTGCTCCTGCGGGGAGACTTGGGGCATTATGTCTATTTTAGGGAGTGCAGGACCCCCCAGTCACTGTAGGGATGCACAGCCATCCAGTCACGATTCCCAAGCAGAAATATCCTTGAAGGGTCAGATAATAGATGGGGGAAAAAAAAAATCCCCCTGAAGAACAAACCACCAACAGGAAAGTCACTAGAAATAGTCTGGCCCAGATGAGCGTGAAGGGAAGGACGGCTGGGCGCGCTCAGGCAACAACACGCACGCAACACAGGCGTGCAGCCAGCCGGTCCTGCTGGCAGGGCGAGCTCTCACCGCTGCCGTGGTGGCACCGGGAGCTGCCAGCCCTGCTCAGGAGCAGCACCCCCGGGACGAGCACCGGCACAGGGGAACGGGTGGCACTGCCCGCAGCCCCGGCTGCAGAGGTGACGGGCATGGCCCAGGAGGGGACCAAGGAGGAGCCCTGTTCTGCTTCTGTGCCTGCAGCGCTGGCCTTTCAATCTGCAGGGGATTCGCAGGCAGCCCGAAGGCTCCGCACGCACAAGCCCAGCTTGGTTATCCTGCAGCTTTAACTCCATCCGCACAGCCTGCAGTCATCAGACAGTGAAATGTTAAGTAATTAATTATTAAGCAAGCTTTCTGATCAAAGCCAAACAAAGGCGGATATAAAGTGTAAAGATCCCGGCCAAGGCGTCACAGGAACGATCAACATCACCGAACGGCGTAACCAGGACCCCCGGGAGCTCTTGTATTTAGGAGCCCAACCTCCTTCATGTTCCAGCGTGGCGAGCTCCCTGCCCTCCAGGTCGCCGGGCGGGCCAGCTCACAGCTCGGGGTGACCACCCGAGCTGCTGCCCACCGGCACTAGGTCTGAAGAGCTCTACCTACAAAAAGCAGAAGGCTCCGACACCGCCGCACACTCGAGTTAGCCAAGGAGGCTCGAGGAGGTCACCAGCTACAGAGCGACACAGACATGAGCACAGAATAAATCCAAGAAGCAGCTCAACGGCCCAACTTGCTGCGACATGAAACTCAGCCTGCAGAGAAGGAAAGCCCCAGTGGTTCAGAAGCGAGTTACGGCACTGGCTGGAAACTCCTCCTGGGCAGGAAATCAGGCAGGTTAACAGGGCCGCAAGCAAGGGGAAAACACAGCAGGTCTCTCCCATTACTTCTGCCAAGAAAGATCAGCCCCTTCACCCACGACTCGACTCACCGTGGGTACAGCAGGTGCCAGGCCACGCAGGCACAAATTCAACCTGCAACTGGAGCAAGCAAAGTCAGAGCTGAGCAGATATTACCCTGGCAAAAGACAGGCAGAGGAGCTGCAGCCCAAAGGCAGGGGCTGCCCGTCAGCCCTGCACACCCGGCCCAGAATAGACAGACAGCCGTAGAGCTCTGGGAGCACGCACCCCAGGAACGCCCACCCCAAGGCCGGGGACGTCTCCGAGATGAGCGACTCCACCGTGGGCACGAAGCGGCAGGCGGCCCACGTGGGCCCAAGGCTGCAAGAGGCAGAGCTGAGCCGGAGCCAGCGGCAACGCAGGGAAGAGGGACAGGCCTGGAGCTGCCACCTCCCCTGCCCTCGCAGGGGACGACCCGGGAAGGCAAAGGCGCAGCGACATCCACACGTTCTCCAGCTGCGAAAGCTGCAACAACCGAGGCCAGAAACGGGCAACGGGCATCTCACCCTGCCCTCTAAGTATCCAAGCAGCTGAGCCCATCAGAAATACGCTTCATACCTGCAAACAGCTCCAGGAGGTAAACATCGGCGTGAGCGATGCTACCAGGAAGGTCCCCATGCGACCGACCCCGAAACAGGCGGCAGCCGCTCCGCACAAAGCCCGCCTGCATCGCCCCTCTCCAGATGTCAGTTCTGCACAAGACAAACCAGTTACTTCTGCTATGACATCACCAAATGAAGCATTTGGGCCAGCATACTCGATCTGAAGTTATATGGGTAGAAATAAAGCGTCAGGACAGTCGACGGCTGCTGTCGGGGGTTTGCCACCAGCAAACAGAACCAGGCAGGACACCGGCTGAGGGAACAGGGACGAAACCCCTCACACAGCACTAACAGTCAGGCCCCGATGAAACACCCTTAAGGACTACGGGCTGTGTCTCAGGCTCTCCTGCAGCGTCAGCAGCAGTTACTGTTTGGAGCCAAGAGGAGCCGGCTCCCCCACCGCAGCTCTGAACTGGGAGCGGAGCAACCATGCCAGGAACAAGCAGCCCAGCAAAGGGCACAGCTCAGGTGCTGCTCTGCCATGCCATGCCAAACCATGCCATGCTCCAACAGAGCTGCCCTAGCACAGCATCCCCAGTTACAGAAGAGGAGCTTCCTCAGAAACGTGCAAACCCTGAAGGAAGGTCAACAGCAAAGGGCCACGCGGGTAAAGCGAGTATCGGGTGAAAACCAGACGAGTGGGGACGCGAATCACAAATCACTGCTCTAAAACAAGTGGCCACGCAGCTACCGGGCTGCCCTTGGAACTTGCGCGCTCTGACCCCCCCGAGGACATCAACTGGCCCAGGACATTCAGCTGCAGAGGGGTTAAGCTGTTACAGAAGTCACTCTAGGAGGGCGTTTCCCTCTCCTCAGATGATGTACAAGCTAAAGAGAAGGAAACATCTTTGCCCCGAGGGTGGTCCACCACTGGAAGAGGGGCTGAGAGAGGCTGTGTAGTAACCCGCCTTGGACACATCCCAGCCTTAGCACCTTCACAGGGTGGCCCCACGTTCAGCAGGCACAGGATCAGAGGCTCCCAGAGGTCTCTTCTGGAAGTCCTCAGTTTTTCCCCCACCTCTATCTGTGGCACTTTCCAGGCTCCTTCGTGAACTCACCATCTCCGCTTTCAACAGAAGCCTCAGTACAAGCAGCAGGAAGAAACCCCTCCAGGTTGTACTCCAGGCTTTACAATGCTAACCAAGAGTTAACTGCTGGATAAACAAAGCTAGGGGAGGATGCTGCTCTGGGCAGCAGCCTTTCCGAGGAACCAGCCCCTGCCCTCCAGTCTGGCAGGGTAAGAAACTGCCCCAAGCACCCATTGCTCCCCCTAAGAGTGGGCGCAGCAAAGGCAGCCACGGCTGCTTCCCCGAGAAGCCTCTCACCTCACAACAGTGACCAACTCACAGCCAGCATGAGAGGTTTTCCCTTCTCCATCTGGTGTGGCTTTAACCCCCACGTCCTGCGAGCACAGAAAGCACTGCTGAAGGCTCTGCAGACACCTAACCTCCCAGCAGCCCCACAGAGAAGACACCACGGAACTCTGAGCTCTTTGAAACACAAGAAAGCTGCTTGAAGACGACAACACTCACCTGGAGCATTGATCACAAGAGCCAATGCTAATCTTTGTTGAATTAATACTTAAAGATCCTCTCTAATCTCCTTGAAAACACTTATCTACTCAAGGTGATTAGATTCTCCTTGTACAGAGACACTAATTATAGATAATGATAAATCTGTTAGTGGCAGCCAGCCAGAGAAGTTTAGAAAGAGAGTTTGGACCATCAGCAAGTCAAGAGGAGCGGCTGTGCCGCGCTTACACCGCCTGCCAGCGCAGGCACCACCTTTCTGCTCCAGCTTTCCAAGTCAGCCAGAAAACTCATGTCAAAAGGCAACCAAAGAGGGATAATCAAAGGCAATTAAAACATTCCAACTACTTTGCTGGGCAACTATTCCCGGAAGTTCCTAACATCACGCACCCCGCTCCAGACGAGGGTACCGCAGGGGAAACCTTCGGGAATTACCTTTTCCCACAGGTTCAGAGCAGGGACCATGAAGCAAAAGAGCAGGACCTGCAGGAAGGCCTCGCTGGCTTGATGCCTTCATGGACTCAGCAAAGGTACAGGAGGCTTCAAATACTGCATTTGGATCGGAAGCTTTCAGTTGTCAAACTGTCCCCAGGAAACCGAGAGGGAGAAAGACAGGCGTCGTACCTGGCTGCCCGAGGAAGCCCGCAGCGCGGCTCCTGTGCACCCACCCCCACAGCAGCAGCTCCCAGGAGGCCACACAAGGTTTTAAGAGCTCACCTCCACAAACAACAAACCTCCACCAGGCAACGGGACAGCCTGGTTTCCAAAGCGAGCTGAACAGCAAGCAGCAGGAAACTGGAAAAGCTTTGCCTCGGAACTCACTCAATACCCACAGGGAGGCCACTGGGGCATCACGACGTTCTTCCAGCTTGGATGATTTTGGTGCAGAAACAAGATGAAGTTTCTATCAAGCCTGTCCTGAATACTCAACAGCTAAACCATCCCAGCTGCGTATCGGGGCAGCCACCTTCCCAACTCAAGGCAGGCAGGAGCCAAGGAGAGCGCAGCAGCTCACCAGCAAGGCCTCCGTCAGCGAGAGGGAAACGAGCCTTCTGGCTCCTGCCTCCAGAGCTCGGATGAGCACAGAGACCCAGCAGAAAGCAAAGCACGTGGCACACAGAACAACAATAGAGGAGTTATTTCCTCAATTCTCCTTCTCTGGAGACTTTCAAGCCCCACCTGAATGAGATCCTGTGCAACAAGCCCTGGGTGCTCCTGCTCTGGCAGGAGGGTTGGACTCGATCTCCAGAGGTCCCTTCCCACCCCCACCATCCTGTGATTCCGTGGTTCCAGTTCCCTGCAGACGAGTGAAGCAGCAGCAGCCCCCACGCTGCCCAGCAGGCTGCTGATGGGGAAGAGGTCAGCGAGACCGTGCAGCCCCGTGCCCAGCGTCCTTGCTCCTGTCACTCAGACAGAAATTGTGTCAGAACAAAAATGCCGGTTTACCCCCGGAGCATCTCCCAGCAGCGCTCGGCGCTGACGCCCGGTGCCGTCTCAAGGCTCCTCTTTCAGAGCCCTGCTTTTGAGGAGCATCACAGAGGCTTTTTTCCCATTTAAGAAACACACCTTTACCACGTGTCCTGGGTTATATTTTTGTACTCCTGACTCACAACCCAATTCACTCGGTTCTCACCGAGCCCAACAATGCTACAGAAGCACAAAAACCTTCAGCGCCACTTTTCCCAGCAGCTGCTGCACGCCTGCACTGGGTGACAGCTCCCCGGGTATCGCAGTTTCAGCCCCCCCACACGCCACTCAGAACCATTTCCTTGGGTGTTTTTCTTTCCTGTTTCAGTCCAAACCAGATCCAGTTGTCTTAAAATAAACCCAGTTGCTCGGACCCAAAATCATTGCCGAAGAAAAGCGCTTGTTCGCACACGACAGACTTGGCACCGATACAGGAGTATCCTGATGTGGCTACAGGTGGAGTGTAAAACTTCAGCCACCTTTCCAAGCTGCAGAGCTCTGCTGCTTAACGAGCATTCCAGAATTAGCCAACTTACTGAGAGGCAGCTGCGTCCTCCTGGGGATGCTCGTTACAGAGCATTCTTGTTTGGTCTGAGGGGTTTTTTTTGGGGGGGCGGGTTTCAAAAACTCCAAGGAGCTAAATGTACAGTTGAGCTTTCTGAACCTGCCATGGCCCGACGCTGGGATCCAAGGAGTAGTTGATCTGGACACCTGAGAGCGAGCTGAGGCTCAGGGATCTGCTTCAGGCTGTGTGTCATCAGCTGTAGCAGAGAGAAAACCAGATGATGGACTTTGCATCAAGAGGAAACCAGCTTTTGCAGAGGAGCCCTCCCTGCCAGGGTTGGTACTGTAGAGATGCATTATTTCATAAAGCTCTAACCATCTTTAATACCCGGGATCGTTCCCACGTTCTGAAATAGCACCAGCAAACGCTCTGCAATACTGAAGGTGACAGGGCACTCGTCTTTCAAGTGACAAGTACAAACATGATCCTTCCTAGACGATGAAGCCACCAACATCCTCCAGCACCCAGGTTGATACTTTTACCACCCAACCGAGACAAGAAACACAAGAGAAGCCACTAAGGCGACACTGCACTGGATCAAACCTCACAGCCTCAGATCCCCGTGTCCCACACCCTCCTCCCTGAACCCACAGCCCGGGAGTATAAAAACCAGCGCCCTGGACAGCAAAGAAAGCCAGGGAAGGTTTCAGAGTCGGGGCCAAGTGCTGAACGCCTTCCCCCGACAGCAGAGCCTCCTGCCTCGGCTGCCCCCGGGCCCAGTGCCCGGGCCAGCCCGTCCCTCGGACCCAGAACCGCAGCGCTCGCCGCTCCGCGCACCCGTACTGGGAATGATTTCAGCCTCTGGTCTCCTGACCCGGAAAAAAATAGCAACAAATAAATGCAGCAGCAGAAGCAGGGTACAAAAGCACAGCAGTCTGCGGAGAGGAGGGCTTTTCTGGGAGCAGGGTCAGGCGTTTGGCTCCGAGGACAGCGCGGGAGCCGCAGCTGCCGCAGCAGGAGGCTCGGGGCTGGGGGATGACCGGGGCAGCCGGTCCCCGCAGCACCGAGACATCGAAACTCGCTGTGGAAGAGGGAAGACCCCCGAAGCCCCAAACCGAATACAACCAAGAGATTTTCCTCCCGCAGGGGCGCAGACCCCGCGGCTCGGCCCCCGCCACCGGACGGCACTCGGCACTTGCCCGGGCCCGCCGGGGCGGACCCCGGGCACCCGGCCCAGGCGGCCGGAGGGCACCGCGCCCCGCAGCAGAGCAGGCCCGGCCCGGCCCGAGCGGCCACCGGCACCGGCCCGTTCGCCCCCCGCCTCCGGTACCTGTAGTAGCTGAGCAGCCCGTTGCTGAGCACGAACCAGCGGCGCTGGTAGCCCTTCAGGTAGTTGGTCCACTTGAAGAGCCAGCCCTTGTAG
>JANVCC010000293.1:1750625-1764360 GCA_025345505.1 Todiramphus chloris collaris | reverse complement strand
ATGGAGGGGACAACGAGGATGGGCAAAGTGACCATGCTGGGGTGGTCCCCAGGGATGGAGGGGACAACGAGGATGGGCAAAGTGACCATGCTGGGGTGATCCCCTGGGGATGGAGGGGACAATGAGGATGGGCAAAGTGACCATGCTGGGGTGGTCCCCTGGGCATGGAGAGGAAAATGAGGATTGCCAGAGTGACCACACTGGGGTGGTCCCCTGGGGATGGAGAGGACAATGGGGGTGGCTCTGCCAGCCCTGAAATAACCACACTGGGATGGTCCCCTGGGGATGGAGGACAAGGGACCCACTGCCAGGTTGGAACCTGGACGCTTCGTCCCAGTTTGGCACTCAGCACAGGGCCCGTGGCCAAGGGAAGGGGATAAAACCGCGTCACACAGCTGGCCCAGCTCCATCCTCGCCTTAATGAGGATCTCCTCGGTCTCCCCTGATTAACAAGGATCCCCCCCGGATGGTGTCGGGATTCAGGGATGCTCCACGGTGCCGGGGTGCAGCGGATCCCCAGCCAGACCCCGGCTGCGGTCCCACCTGGGTCTCAGCAGCACGGATGGAGTTTAACCCCAACCCAGCACCCACACCCCCACCCCCGCTGACCGTGGGGTGCCGAGGTGGGGTTTTTTGGGGGGGGGGGCGTCCAGGCTCGGTACCCCCTCACCTGAAGGGGTACCCGAACTGGATGGAAATGGCGCTCATCTCTTTGCTTTCGCTGCCGCACTTCACCGTGGCCCCCGTCTCGCCGCTGAAGGAGCCGCAGGCCCCGAAGGCGAAGATGGCGAAGAGCTGCGGGATTGGAGCGGGGGGTCAGGGTGAGGGGGGGGGGGCTCAAGGCCCCTAAGGACCCTGGGGACCCCCCCCCACACACACCCCCCCTGGGGTAGGATGCACCCAATCGAGGGGTCTGCACCCCTCCAGTGCTGAGTCACGGCGTCGCAGGGCCAGCTGCCACCAGGCAGCTGTCGGGCTCGGGTGCCAGCTCCGGGTGCCACCGGCACCGGGGGTGAGACGGGGCAGAGGCGAGGGGCGATGCTGGGGGGTGGGGGTGAGGCCAAATTACCCCCCTGCTCTCCTTAATTTTAGGCAGGGTGCTGAGCGTTGGAGCGGGTTTCCAGTAAGCCACGAGCATCCCTGGTGGGGGGAGCCTGGGGTTGTCCCCCCGCCACTGGCATGTCCTGTCCCTCGGCGCTGAGCTGCTCCCAGCACCGTGCTGGGAGAACACTGATTCCCAAAGAGTTTTCCAGCAACTGATCCTGGATGAGCTCATGGCTTTCCCCGGGGAAACGGAATCCCCAGGCCTGATGCTGTGGGGATGGGCAGGCCCATGCGTGGCACTGGGGGTTGAAGGAGGAGCACGGTGGATGGATTTTCCTTCTGCTTTTGGCTTTGGGGCATCTGTGCACGCAGGGCCTGATCCTGCACCCTGCTGGCAGGGAGTGCCCAGCACCTTCCCAAAGCAAAGAGCTGTGGGATGGGGGGAAAATAATGGGGGATACCCAAATGGGTCTGACCACGTGCCTCGGGGTTGAGCCCCCCCACTCTGTGCCTCAGTTTCCCCAGTGCTGGGGCTGGCGTGTGGCGCCGGCAGGAGCCCCCCAGCCCTGGTGAGGCCCGGCCGCAGAAATGCCGCCCTGAAATCCAATCCCAGAGCCATTCATGGCACGGCTGGGACACGGGGACGCAGACGCAGGCGCTTGGCTCCCCCCGTTCCCGGGGTTCCCCCTCCTGGGGCCCATTGACCCCCAGCCCCACCTCCCCTCTCACCCACCCACCCGCTGCCCCCCAAGCCTGTGGGAATGACGGGGTCCCAGCCCCGCGGTGTCACTGTCCCCTCTGGCACGGCCGGGCAAAGCCACCTGCTCAAGGTCACCAGGGGGTGCCGCGGGGCCCTAATCCAGGCGTCTGGGTGGCCCTGCACCCCACCTCCCCCGGACCCCCAGGATG
Organism: Todiramphus chloris collaris; assembly: GCA_025345505.1. Classification (NCBI taxonomy): domain Eukaryota; kingdom Metazoa; phylum Chordata; class Aves; order Coraciiformes; family Alcedinidae; genus Todiramphus; species Todiramphus chloris. The sequence continues at coordinate 1,762,407 of JANVCC010000293.1, read as the reverse complement.
GGGTCTCCACGCCTGGGGTTGCTGGGGTGGGGGAGGCTCTGGAGGGGCGGGGGGGGGAGGACCCAGAGTCCCTTTGTCCTGGGAGGGCTTTAGCGGAGCATTTGGGGCACCCCAGATCTGAGGTGGGTGCTGGGCAAGGAGCCCGGGGCACCCGGGGGTGCCTGGGTGAGGGGGACCCTGGTGCCAGGCTGGGGGGGGACACACACGGCACTCACCCATTCCAGCACCTTGACGAAACCCAGGGGCTCGAGGAGGCGGCCCCAGCGCACCCCGGCCAGGACGCGATCCTGCGTGGGGAGAGAGCGGCGGGAGCCCGGGCACCGGGGGGCACCGGGGGCCGCACCGGGGGGGCTGTTCCGGGAGCTGCTCCGGGCGAGTGGGGGGACTGCACCGAGGGAGCGGGGGTGCGGCACCGGGGGCTGTCCCGGGAGACGGGGGCTGCACGGAAGACCGGAGGGCTTCACCGGGAACCGGGGAGGCTGCACCGGGGACCGCGGGGCTGCAACAGGAGCTGTCCCGAGCAGGGGATTGCTTCGCGGAACCGGAGGAACTGCATCCAAAGAGCGGCGGGGGCTGTAACGGGAGCTGCTCCGAGGGGCTGCTCCGGGTGGGGGGCTGCCCCGCGGGACCGGGGGGCTTCCTCGACCCCGACACCGGAACAGTGTGGGGGGTTGCACCGGGACACTGGGAAGCTGCACCGGGAGTTGCATGGGGCTGCACCGGAGGTTGCCCGGGGGAAATGTGCCGGGCCACCGAGGGACCGCACCGGGAGACTGTCCCGGTCACCGAGGAGTTGGGGGTGTCCCACCGGAACCCTACCTGGAGCCGGGGCGCTTTGTCGCCGGCCGCGGGGGCACCGGGCTCCGACATGGCCGGGCTGGGGGCGGTCGGTGCTGCCTCCGCCGCCCACTGGGACCGCTCCGCTGTCAGAGCCGCCACCGGGGCAACCCCACCGCCCCCGGGGCGGGCAGCACGGCCCCGCCCTCAGCAAGGGCCCCCGGTCCGCCCTCGGACACCCCTCTGGACAGCCCCCCCGCAACCCCCGCCCCGCTCCGGTCCGCCCCCGGTCCCTCCACCCAGCCCCGGGGGTGTCCGTCCGTCCGTCCGTCCGTCGGCTCGTCCGACTCCCAGTTAGTCTGTCTGTGCCCGTCAGCCCTGGAACGGGACGGGGAGACCGGGGGCCGCGCGGGCACCCGGCTGCCGGTGCGGTGCCGGCAGCCTCGTTACCGGCCCCGTCAGTAACAAGTTACCCCCCCGTCGAGAGCAGTAACGGGGCTATCGGCATCGTACCGGGGGAGCCGGGTACCCGCACGGCTCCGGAGGACCTTGGGACTTCCCGCTGCCTCTGCCCGGGCACCCCCTCCCCGGTGCCCCCGGTCCGGTTACCCCCGCCCGCTCCCCGCCGAGTGCCCTGGCCACGCCCCTCAGCCGCTCCGACCACGCCCCCTCCAACACAGACACGCCCCCTCCCGCGCCCTCGCTGGCCCCGCCCCCTACCTATCCCTTGGTCACGCCCCCTTCCCCTGACCCCGCCCCCCTCCCGTCCACTCTAGCAACAAGCGCCTCTTCCCCGAGCCCGCCCTCCCCGTTTTCTCATTGGCTGGAAGGTAGGAGGCGTCAGACCAATGGGAACACGGCGCGGGGGGAAGTGGGGCGGAGGGGGCGTGGCCGCGTCTGCGCAGTCGGAGCTCCCCGGCAGGAAGCGGCGGCCCAGAGCCCGGTTCCCGCCTCCGCTGCCCGGTTCCCCCCCTTCCCCGCGTCCCCCCGTCTCCCGCCGCCGCCATGTTCCTCACGCGCTCCGAGTACGACCGGTGAGTGCCCGCCCTGTCCCCGCAGCGCTTTCCCCGCCGCCTCCCCGCCGCCCGCGGCCTGCGGCTGAGTCACGGGCCTGCGGCCGCTCACCACCCGGTAGGCCCCGGCCGGCGGTTCCCGCCTGCGGCCGCTCTCATGAAGCTGCCGTGGAGGCCGCAGCCCTGCTGGGCCCTGTCCGAGGGTCTCTGCTCCTTCCCCGGCCTGCCCGGGGTGCGTGGGGATTACCTTCCCGCCGCCGGTTCTTCCCCCTCCCCGCCTTGGGTTCTTCCCTTCTATCTCCCTTCGGGTTTTGGAGTGCCCGGTTCCGTTAAACACGGGGGAAGGGAAAGGTACGGCCCGTGTGGCCGCGTCTTCCAGTGCTGACGGCCCCGAGGCCCGCGGTGTGGGATCTTTTGGGGGGAGTGTTCGTGCGTGTGTCTTACACGGCTGAGGCTGCAGTTCGTATTTGAATTGCCTCCTGATTTCAGGAGAAACTGAGTGAAATCCCTGAAGGGTTTTGCACGGGGAGGCCCCAGGCACGGTGATGAGAAGCCACTGGCACGGAGGATCTGGCACGGAGGGCAGAGTCACCCTCTGCCTTGTGCAGGGGGGCTGGGAGGAGCGGGGGAGGTCGGGCTGGGCTGGTGTGATGGGGTTTGCTGGGGTGTGATGGGGTATCCGGGGAAAGGAGCAGATCTGTGCTGGGAAAGCAACACCCTGCTGTCTCCTGGTGCCGAGAGAAGGCGGAATGTTTGGAGTCCACTGTATGAAGCGTGCTGTGAAAGCAAACCTTTTCCTGGCCTGTAACCAGACCCGCTGCTGTTTGCTTTGTTCTCTTTTTCCACAAGCATCCCGAGTCCAGACGCTGCGAGTGTCAGCCCTGAGTGGAACAGGGCCCTGCTGCCCCTCCTGGGTGACCCATCCCTCGCTGCCATCACCTTTCCCTCTCTCTCTCTTGAATTTCTTGTCAGCCGTTGGTTTCCTGCCCTTTACACCGTCTCTGATGTTGTTCTTGCAGGGGTGTGAACACTTTTTCTCCAGAGGGGAGGCTGTTCCAGGTGGAATATGCCATTGAGGCCATAAAGGTATTGTCAGCTCCCTCAGCTTGTCACGTTAAGGGCTGATTTAAACCCAAAGCCTGGCTTTGGTCAGATCAAAACCAGGCAGGTTTGGGCTCCTTCAGGCTCGGTGAGGTTTGGCCACCTCCAGGGCAGCGCCAAGGGGGAGCTGCCACCTTTTCCCCCTGACGTGGCCTCTCCGGCAGCTCCCTGGAGCAGGAGAACTGAGTGCCAGCCTTTGATTCCTTCCGGCCAGCTGAGCCTCTGCCTTTTTACGGTCCATCAAGAATCAAAACCCTGTCGATGTCCCCTGAATGCAGCAGAACATCCCCCTCCCTGCCTCCTGCCACCCGATGAACCCCCAAACCGAAGGCAACCCAATGATTCTAACCCCCAGCTTTGCTCAGGGCGGGGTGGGGGATTTTAAAACCTGAAGGTGAAGGTTGTTGTGAGCAAAGCACCCCACCCCTGCAGAGCCGAGCGGCCTTTCCAGGGTGCTGAGGGTTCTCAGTGGGGAAATCTACTGGTTTCTGGGAACGTGGGTGAGGTTGGGACTGAGTTTAAGCTCAGGGGGAGTGGTGGAGTGAAGCAGCTCTGTGTTTGGGCTGGGGAAAAGTCAGGGGGTGGCTTAATCTTCCCTGTGCTCATCATTAAATGAGGAAGCAAAAAATAATGATGTTTATTAAGGCTCTGGGAGGTGAAAACTCTCAGAAGGACGTTGGCCACCACGCTGGCTTCATAGTGACGGATACATCTGGCAGCCTGCTGGCTTCTCCCAGTATCCCAGCCCCTTACTGGAGAAACCTCTGCTGCTCGGGCAGCTTTCGCAGCACCACCCATGTGGTGCCCAGGTGTTGAGGGTGGAGGAGGACGTTTGACTTGTGGGGTTAACAAAAAGCCACCTGAAAGGACATCGGGCATCTCCCTCCTGTCCGGGACAGGGGACAGGCTGCGGTGGGTGACATCTCAAACCAGGACCACCCGCAGCAGGGATGCCCCCTCTGCCAGCTTAGAGGTGCAGCGACCCGGGGAAACTGGCTGCTAAAATTCTTCCAGTAAATTCTCCAGTGTGGAAAAGCAGCAGGGGCTGGGAGCCAGGCAGGGGCTGGTGGGTAATGTTGTGGGTACAGAACCCCAGCCTGGTGGGGTTGGCAGAGCCCTCTGGAGATGCTCTGGTGTCCCCCCCTGCTCCATCCAGCAGGGGCACCCAGAGCAGGGGCCCAGCAGCGCAGGGTCCAGCCGGGGTGGGAATCTCTCCAGAGAAGAGTCGAGGACATTTTGGGAAGGAAAAAAGGAATAATGGTAAGAAAAAAGCCCCATCCAGAAGTAGAGATGCAGGCGGAATAAAGGCCATTACGTGAAATCCTCCCTTCTCACTTGAAAATTTAATTGCTGCCTTGCTCAGGAAGACTCCCAGGGCCTTTCACTTTCACAAGACTTTAAGCTGTAAAAAATTGATGCTGCTCTGGGAGGAGATTTAACCCTTTGCAGCAGCCCTGACGAGCTCCTCGGCTGGGAAGTAACGTGGCTTTGACCTTCCCAGTCCCCTCCTTCGAGCCTGAAGGTTTCAGATTTGGTGAGCAGAGCCAGAGATAGAACCTTGGGGGGGTGGGGGATGTCCCCGGGGTGGTGACGTGACCGTCTTCGAACCCAAAACACCAAAGGATGATACGAGGCCAAGCTTGTCTCCGAGCTGCTGGGGTTTCTGTGAGCTGTTGGGGTGTGGTGGTGGTGACGAGGTGGTGAGGGTGGTAACTGTGTGGTGGTTTCCAGCTCGGCTCCACGGCCATCGGGATCCAGACCTCGGAAGGTGTCTGCCTGGCCGTGGAGAAGAGGATCACCTCCCCCCTGATGGAACCCAGCAGCATCGAGAAGATCGTCGAAATCGATTCCCACATCGGTGAGGAGAAAGGACTGAGCTTTGGGTGCTTCTCTGGGAGCACACCTCAGGTTTGGGATCTGTTTAAAGAGGCTTTCTGCCCTGGGAAGTGTTGGAAGAGGCGTTTCATGGCTAGAGCCTTCCCTGCAGGCAGCCCAGCCGAGTGAATATTCATCCCTCCCAGTGAACACCAGGTTCCGGGCACTGGTGATCCAGGCTCTGGGCCAGCAGGACATAGCTACAGGAGCAGGAAGAGGCAGCTGAAGTGTGTGTCCCCCCCTCCCCAATCCTCAGTGACCTCCCTCCTGAAAGCTCATCCCAAATTTAGCTCTGGGAGGGCAGGGAATTGCTGCGGGAGGCTTGATCAGAGGCCAGCTTCTAACGTCAGATGTGCCCCAGCTCCGGCCGCCTCCAGCACCCTCAGGGGCCAGCGATGGGCTCGTTACCAAATACATTGCCTTGAAAAGCAGGAGCACTTCAAAATCCCCACGTTGGTGATGGAAGGAGCTCCTCCAGAGTCTCGTTTCCCCCCTCTCATGTGCTGTGATCCAGCCCCGCTCCTTCTGGAGCAGGATCTGTGCAGGAGGCTCCTGCTGCACCCACTCCCCCAAGCCAGCCTGCCCCATGCTGAGGGGAATGAACCAGTTCCCCCGCCACCCAGGTTGCCATTTCTCTTGGTTAGCCTCTCTCAGGAGGCCTCAAAAGTGGCTCCTTTACCCAGGTCACATTTGAGGTGTGACTGGGAGAACTGGGTTCCACCCTTGCTCTTGAGTGAATCCCATCCCATCCTCCCTTCCCAGCACCACCGGGCTCTCCCACCCAGGGCCGGGTCCCGCAGCCTGTTGCACTTCACCGTGGGCTTTGGGGGAGGCCTGGGGGGGAGAACGTGGGGCAAATAACGGGTGGGATGACGTGGGTGTCCCCTCTCCAACCCCAGGCTGTGCCATGAGCGGTTTAATAGCCGACGCGAAGACTTTAATCGATAAAGCACGAGTGGAGACTCAGGTAAGGATTGAGTGGAGGCTCAGGTAAGGCTTGACATTTCTCAGCCTAAATCAAGAGCACTGAGCTTGGGGCCATCTCGAGGAGGTTGTCCCAGCAGAGGAGGTGCTGGGGAGGGGGAGGTTTGTGGGGAGCATCTTGTCCCCCTCGGGGCTTTCGTAGAACACCCGGGGGTGGTTTTTCCTCTTTGGTGGGAAAGTTAGGGCAGGTTCTGCAGTGGTCTCTCAGATGTGCTCCAGGCAGCACGTGGGGCTGCTCCAGGCAGCACGTGGGGCTGCGTGTCTCCCTTTCTTTTGACCAGGGACTGGTTATAGTGGTTGGATTTTTTGGACCCCTTAAGTTGCCTCAGGTACTCAGAGGTCCTGGGTGCAATCAAGACTTTTCCAGGGAGCTTTTCTAGCACATCAGTTCTTCTGCCTCTGGAGACCCAGATAACCCCATCGCTTCAAACAGACACTGGGATCATGTGCTCTGCCCTTGTGTTTTCCCCACGGGCATCCCAAGGCCCTGGGTATCCCAAAGTTTGAGGTGGGGGGGGAGGGATTCCTTCAGAAACTTCCCAGCTCCTTCTCCACTTCCTGGCACTTTCCTCTCTGCGGCTGATCTGTGCCCGATGACACTCAGCTTTCTGGCTCCTCCCGAAGGATCCAGGATCACCAGGAACAAGTTCAATCATCTGAATCTTTCCTTTTCTTTTGTTTTCCCTCCCCACAGAATCACTGGTTCACCTACAACGAGACCATGACGGTGGAGAGCGTGACGCAGGCCGTGTCCAACCTGGCTCTGCAGTTCGGGGAGGAGGACGCGGACCCCGGGGCGATGGTGCTGAGCTGGGGGTGCTCTGGGGAAGCTGCTGCTGCTGCCCCTTTGCCCCGGCCCCTCTCTAACCTGCTGGCTCCTTTCTGTTGCAGTCTCGTCCCTTCGGTGTCGCGCTGCTGTTTGGAGGAGTCGATGAGAAGGGACCTCAGCTGTAAGTTCAGTTCGTTCTCTCCAGGGCAGAAAGAAAAGCTCTGCTGAAACTTCCCGGGACACTTTAATGACTTGATTCTGGGATTTTCCTTAAGCCAAACGCTTGAGGTTTATCCCATTACGTACCTGTTAATGCTTTTAAACCCTGCCCTTCAAAGCACAGCTTTCAGCAGCCTGAGCAGGCTGTGTTTTCACCAAATCCTGGTTTGGTTGGTTTTTTTGCCCAGTTTCCTGGGCAGAAGGGAGGTATTAAAGTCCCCCTCTCCCCGAGTTTATTCTTACCTTTGCCAGCAGAGCTGCCGGTAACATAATCCGAGGAGCCTGCTGTAGCATTCCTTGGGGAGGTGGTGGAGTGAAACCTGAACTCTGAGCTTCAAACACTCAGCCTCTGCTGAGACCTCCCAGTAAGGTCTCCCCACGGTCTCTGTCCCAGGAGCTGGAGTGAAACCTTGCTGCTTTTATTCAAAAAACATCAAAAAAAAGAAAAAAGATAAGGGGGGGGAAATCAAAAAGGAAAATGCTTCTGCTCTGAGAATGGAGGGCAGGGTGAGCAAACTGTGGTGCTTGAGCTGGGTCTGTGGGTGACTCTGGCATTCCTCAAACCTTGGTCCTCTCCTCCGTGTACCGCGAGGAGACCCCCGAGGAGAGGCTGGATCCAGCACGGGGCCGCCCCAAGCTCTGCTCTGTGTCTGTGGACAAACTGCTCCCCTCCAGGAGCCCGTGTCCTCCTCCAGCTCCGAGCTGCGGTCCGGGAAGTGCCGGGGTGGCTGGTGGGAAGCTGATGGGGCACAGTTGCCATTCCCACTGAAACCAGTCTGCCCGCAGGTTTCACATGGACCCGTCGGGGACCTTTGTTCAGTGCGATGCCAGAGCCATCGGCTCCGCCTCGGAAGGTGCCCAGAGCTCTCTGCAGGAGGTGTACCACAAGGTGAGGGCTGGGCTGGAGCTGCCGGAGGGTCAGAGCTCTTCTGGGGGTGGAAAGACCTTCCAGATCCTGGAGTCCAAGCATTCCCCCAGCACGGTGAGGAGGGAGGGGAGCGACAGGGTGGCAGCGGCACCAGTCAGCCCCTCGGGGTGTCCGGAAGAGGAGAAACCCCCGAGTGCCACGGAACGGACCCAGTGTGGTCACGGTCCTGCTGTGAACTGGAGCAAGCAGCAAGTTCTCACAGAACCAGAGTCATCTTGGGTGGAGAAGACCTTTCAGGTCATCAGGTCCATCAGGGCACCACTGACCCCTGTCCCTCAGCACCACAGCTCCATGGCTTGGAAACCCCTCCAGGGATCACGGGGACTCCACCCCTGCCCTGGGCAGCCTGGGACAGCCCTGGAGGGGCAGAAATTGTGCCTCAGGGTCCAACCCCATGGGGCAACCTGAAACTCATTCCTCTTGTCCTGTCCCTTGTTCCCTGGGAGCAGAGCCTGACCCCCCGTGGCTCCCCTTCCTGTCAGGAGCTGTCAGAGCCAGAAGGTCTCCCCTCAGCCTCCTCTGCTCCAGGCTGAACAAGCCCAGGGCCCTCAGCTGCTCCTCAGCACCCTTGTGCTCCAGCCCCTTCCCCAGCTCCGTTGCCCTTCTCTGGCCACGCTCCAGCCCCTCAGTGGACATCTCAGGACCTACAGAGGAGTGATTCACAAGCTCCTCTCGCCCTGTCAAGTTGCTGCAGGAGCTCGTTGGGGTGGGACTCAGCCCTTGGCAGTGGGTCCCTTGGTTAGATATCAGCACTGAGCTGCTGGACGAGGATCCCCACACCGAGCAGCTCTGCTCACCAGCAGCTTCACAGCTGGAACACGAGCCTGGTGTCTGAGGTGCTGCCTCTGCCTCTGGCGGGTGATAATTAAGACCATGTCAGGAAGTTCTCTATAAATACCAGAACTCCACGTGAACCAGCACTCGCTGTGCCTGCAGCCCCATCGTAAGGAGCTATAGCAAGTGGCTTTCTTTCACCAGAGCTGTGAAGCCGGTGCCATTAATGGCTCTTATGCTGCAAGTACTGCTCCTGTTTGACAGTCAGGAGGAACTTTCTTCCCTCCCCCAGGAGGGAGCTGCCAGTTCTGTGTGGCAAGAAACCCAACACCGTCATGAAAAGCAGAACGGGTGTCGGTTGCCGTGAGGATTTCCAGCCCAAGAACCAGACAGCCCAAGGTGTTCACCAGTGGAGCTGTCCAAGCTCTGGGTCTGTGGCTCGTTATCCATCTCCCGTGCACAGAGTTGCTCCAAGCCCAGCTACCGTCGCACGGCCCTTCTCCAGTTCCCCCTCCTGCAGGGATTTACCTGATTAAACCCCAAAGGCTCCTGCCAAGAGGGAGTCCTTCTTCTCAGAGCTCTGGGGGGGGGCAGAACCTGCTTGGTGAGGCAGTAGCTGGTGAAGAGAAACGGACCCTCGTGTCCCCAGCCTGACAGGAAGGTTCCTGTGCCCACATTAAGCTTTGTAAAAAGCCCCGTGGAAGCAGAAAGTCACCATCCTGCCCGGGCAGCACGCTTGGAGCTCTACTGATGCTGTGGATAACTTGCTAAGCTCTGAATCTCGCTGCTGGTGACAGCTTAAAGGATTTGAGGGGAGCGGGGAGGGCGAGTGGCCAGGGGCAGAGGGGGGACCTGCCAGCGCTCGCTCCAGCGGCGGCGGCAACGCGGTTAACGAGCGGTTTCTTTTTACAGTCCATGACACTGAAAGAAGCCATCAAATCCTCCCTGGTCATCCTGAAACAAGTGATGGAGGAGAAACTCAACGCGACCAACATCGAGGTAACGGCGGCTCCGGCCGCAGCGTGTGCCCCTGGGTAGTGGGGCACAAGCTGCCTGAGCTGCGAGCGGCTCGGTGCCTTTAAACACCCAGAAGAACCTCTCTTGGGTTGTAAATGTGAGGGGGAAGCTGCTCCTGTGCTTCGTGGGGGGAGAAGGGTCTTTTCTGCTTCTAGAACCAGGGATGGGTTGATGGAGCAGCTCAGGACTTCCCAACCCAATGGCTGGCTGGCTGTGAGTGGTCTGCTGCGAGCTGCCTGTTGCAGCATCTGGTGTGTGACATCTTGGGAAGCTTGGAGCTTTCTGTTGATGTGCCCTGGCTAACCCAGGAGTGCCACCAAAGGGATTCTCCTGGGGCTGGAGGCCCTGCTGACCTTCCCCAGGCCGAGCCAGCCAGCAAGAACCCATCTTGCTTTTGCTTCCCCTGGCTTTGGCCATTCTCTTTTTTTCCCCTCCCTCTCTCTCCATGTAATATTAGAAGGAATGAAAACTATACAGCTTCTGAACTTGCTATATTCAGTCCTGGGGCCGTGCCAACAATCTCTTGGACAGGAGGACCAGGGAGGTGAAACCTCCAGGAACGAATGTGCTCCTCTAACCTCTGGCTTTTCCCTGCCAGCGGCCGGGCTGGTGGAGCTCAGCTTGACCCCAATGGGCCCTGCCCTCGGGGATCCCCCGGATCATAGTGGTACCTGTCCCCTCAGCCCCTGCTTGTCAGACTGGTAATGCTCCTTTTTAGGTAGCAAAGGTAAAGAACCCGTCCAGTTTGGTGGTGATAATGGCCAGATGATGAGCGAGGCTGGCGGATCGAGTTTGCTTCTATTTCGGGCGGGTTATGAGACACTAGACCTTTTCAAATCATGGCATTCCTGCTCCAGAGCTGCTCTGTTCCCCCTGCTTTCCCATTCCTCTCCTATAAGCACTGGGAACCCATTTCCCAACCAACCTAAAAGTGTGCACCCCATTTTTATTAGGAAATATTGCCTCTGGAGAACCCTTCCTGATGTGGTTCATGACCTGCCTCTGGGGGCAGAGAGCTGACAGCTTAGACACTCCCTCCAGAAACCCACTGGCTGCCTGGGATCTGCTCCCCCATCCCGCACCCATCCTCTCGATCAGCTCCAGGTCTCTTCTGGAGGATCCCCAGTACAGTGAGAGGAAACTGAGGCAGGGGAGTGTGTACAGTATCCTCCTGGCATGGCCTCGTCGAACGGGGCTTAACTGTGCTTGGCAGAGCTCTGGACGGGCCGAGGAATCCTGCTGGGGTGAAGTACGAGGAGAATGTGCTGAGGATTAAAAGGTCTCTATTGACTCAAGGGCTGAAAAGCTTCTACCTGAAGTGGCTGCTTTGCTCTCGAGCCGTGGAGAAATACCTGATCTCCTCTGCTTCCCCCTCTGCTCTGGGCTTCCCTGCCTAGCAGCCAAGAGAAGGGGTGAAGTGTGGGCCTGGAAGGGTTAAATCTGTTGGCAGCCGAGGTCAGGAGCCTTAAACACCGTTAGGCTTTTAAAGCTTTTAAATTAATTACTTCCCCGTGAAGCTGGTGAGGGAATAGTGGAGGGAAGGGTTTGTTCCCGGGGAGGAGGTGAGGCTGGGGTTGGAGCAGCAGAGCAGCAGGTCTCTCCCAAGGCCTGTTGAGGGTCTCGGGGTGTAGGTAGGTGTGTTGTCAGGCCCGTTGGGGTGTAGCATCCGCCCAGTGCCCGTACCGGTGACTTGAGGGGCCTGAAGTGGCACCTGCAAGTGTCTGAGTGCCAGCTGCAACCTGGGCTCTCCAGGGGCTCTCGGACTGAGTGTTTGAGACCTTTCCCTCTGAGAAAGGCCCACGGCTGCCCTCCTCCTGCACCCCAAAAGCCTGCCCTGCCACCTCAGGCTACTTTTGTGAGTGACACAGGATTTGCCAGGACGCTCTGCAGCTTTTCTTGGGCTCACTGAGGCCGAATGCTTTGATCCCTTAGGAGCAAAGATGGGTGCCAGGCACCTGCGAGCGAGGTCTGGAGTGTCCCAGCCCCCTCCTGCCCGCCCACAGCAGCAGCCTCTGTGCTGTGAGCTTTGGTGCCAACCAGAGTTATGTTCCTCTCCCGGTCTTGCAGGTCTTCAAGTGTCCCTTGTTCTGGTGCTCACCCTGTAAATGGCTCGGCTGTGTGCCCTGGGTGCTGCCTCCTGCTGCTCCTGGCAGAGGGGCTGGGCAGAGCGTGGTGTCCCCAGCTCTGTCCAGTGGGCTTTGCCTTGGAGGAGATAGAACTGTTCTGCTTGAAGAGATCTTTCAGATCATCGGGTCCATCCCTTCCCCCAGCACTGCCAGGGCACCACTGACCCCTGTCCCTCAGCACCACAGCTCCAGGGCTTGG
>JANVCC010000293.1:1616572-1626609 GCA_025345505.1 Todiramphus chloris collaris | reverse complement strand
CCAATGCCCAAAGGAACCCAGGCCTCCCAGTTCCAATGCCCAAAGGACCAAGGCCTCCCAGTCCCCCCCCCCCCCAAAGGACCCGCCCCCCCCCGCCCCCCCCCCCCCCCGCCCCCCCCGGCCCCCCCCGCCCCCCCCCCCCCCCCCCCCCCCCCCCTTCCCGCTCCCCCCGCCCGCGGCCAACGCGACACCGGAAACCGCGCCAGCCCCGCCCAATCGAGTACCGATAGCGCCAGGCACGGGCAATCGAGCACCGATAGCGCCAGGCACGGGCAGCCGAACGCCGAGCAGCCAGGCGGGGGAAATCGAGCCGGACCTGCTGGAGCAGGCGGCCTCAATCGAGCGCCTATGCGGGGAGGGCAACGCCAGGGTCGCCCAGTGCCCGCCCCAGCAGCCCCAGTGCACTCACCTCTCTGCGCGCTGTCCCCGTCCCGGCCCCCAGTAACCCCCAGTCCTCCCAGTAACCCACCCGTCCCAGTCCATCCCGTCCACCAGTAACCCCACAGTGCACCCAGTCCCTATCCCGGCCCTCACTCACCCCCAGATTCCCCAGTAATTCCCAGTGCCCCCGTGATACCCACAGAGCACCCAGTCCCAGCTCTCCCAGTAACTGCCAGTCCCCCCATTAACCCAGGGTCCCTGATAACGTCCATTGCCCCCAGTAGACACCAGTCCACCAGTAACCCAGTGTGCCATCCAGGATCCACCCCAGCCCTCCCCACCAGCCCTGTCTCCCAGAGACCCCCAGCATGACCAGTAACTCCCAGCACTCCCCATAATCCCCAGTACACCCAGCCCTCAGCCTTTTTCCCCCAATAACCCCCATAACCCAGTGGCACCAGTGCCCCCAGTGGCACCAGTGCCCCCAACAGACACAGTGACACCAGTGCCCCCGGAAGAATCAGTGCCCCTCGTGACATCAGTGCCTCCAGTAAGACTGGTGCCCCCAGTGAGACCAGTTGCCCCAAGAAGACCCAATGCCCCCAGTGGGACCAGTGTACCCAGCAAACCCAGTGTCCCTAGGGGTACCGGTGTCTCCAGCAGACCCAGTTGCCCCGGTGATACCAGTGCCCTCAGCAGACTCAGTGGGATCAGTGTCCCCAGCAAACCCCAGTGTGACCAGTGTCCCCAGCAGACCCCAGTGCCCCCAGTAAGACCAGTGACCCCACTGTCCCTGTGCAGGACATGTGTCAGTGTCCTCTCATCCCTGCCAGGGCTAATCCTGGGGCTTAATGGTTTTTGCTGATAGGAGCGGGGCCACCATCACTGTCACCGTCACCGTCACCGTCACTGTCACCGTCACTGTCACCGGTGGGGCGCACGGGGCTGGCTGGAGCTGGCACCGTGTCCCTGTGCCCCTGGCCCCCCAGGGCTTGGGGACAACGACCACCTGTGTTGGGGACATGGGGCTGTTGCAGAGCAAGCGGGTGAGTGGTGGCAGCTGGATGGGGCTCCCCTCAGGAGATGGGGACACCCCTGATGCCCGGGCTGGGGGTGGGAGGGGACATCAGGGGCCACCCTGAGACCTGTTCCCAGGGTAGAGCTGTGGCTGTCCCCACACTACTTCCAGCATTCAGCCTGGGGAACCCCTTGTCATCCTTAGGCTCCAGAGTTAACACGAATATCCATTCTCCTCCCCCTCCCTCCCCCCCCCCCCCCCCCCCCCCCCCCCCGGGGGGGGGGACATCAGGGGATGACTCTGTCCCCAGGAGTGGCAGCCATGGAGGGACAGGTGATGTCCAGCGCTGGGGGGGTGGGGGTGACGAGCAGGGACCTGCTGGTGGCCTTCACCATGTCCCCAGCCTGGGGACGACCTGGAGCCTGGGACCCACCAAGTGTCCCTGTGTGACCCTTCGCCTTTGCCAGGGTGACAACCGTGCCCTGAGGAGCAGCACGGTGCCAGGTGGGTGCTGCCGGTGCCCAGGCATGGGACCAGGGCTGGGGGACCTGGGGGGTGATGGGGACACTGGGGTGATGGGGACACCAGAGATGATGGAGACCTGGAGGGTGATGGGAACCCCCAGTCTGATGGGGACCTGGTGGCAATGGGGATCTCAAGGAGTAATGGGGACCCTGAGGGGTGACGGACACCCCAGGGACAATGGGGACCCCAAGTGACAATGGGGAACCCAAGTGACAATGGGGTCCTGAAGGGTAATGGGCACCCAACAGGTGGTGGGGACCCCAGGTTTGATGAGCACCCCAAGGGACAAGGGGGACCCCAATGGGAGGTGGGAGGTCATGAGACCATAGGGTGGCTTGGGGACAGGGACACTTGGCCACTGGGATCCTGGAGGGTGCTGGGTGCTGGGGGACAGTGTGTGGGGACCCCAGGCTGTGGGTCAGGGGAGCTGGTGTCCAGGATCTCGCCCTGCACTGGTGTGTGGCTCTGGGTGAGGGTCCCAGGCAGCGTGACCCCACCCCTGGTGACCCTGCCACAGGTTGTCTCATCCCTCGTGGTGACCCTATACCCCAATGACCCCGTGCCCAGTGACCCTCTTCCACTGGTGACCCCATCCCATGGTGACCCCATCCCACTGTGACCCCATCCCATGATGACCCCATCCCTTACTGTCCCCCGCTACCCCTCCAGAGGGTGACAGGAGGGATGTCCTCTCCTCGGACATGGCCACCGATGTCCACGAGGGCCTCATCCAGCCCAGGAAGGTGCCAAACCCAATACTGGAGTCCCAGAGCTACCGGGAGCTGCATCGGGAGCTGCTCTTCAGCCACAGCAGGTGAACGGGGCCAGGACCTGGGGCATGGGGATGGGGTGGTCCCCAGCTGGGTGGCCAGGCGGGGGTGGCCCTGTTGAGGTCCATCTCTCCGTCTGCGCAGGGGGATCCTGCCCAGGCACAGGGCCGAGCTCCCACGGGTGCTGGAAAACCGGCGGCTGCGGCAGCTGAGGGAGGAGCTGCAAGGACCCCCCTCTGACCTGGAGCAGCAGCTGAGGAAACGCCACCAGAGGCTGGAGGAGGTCTGTGCTGGCCCTCCGTCCCCTGTCCGTCTGTCCTGGCTCTCAGCCCTATCTCCAGCCCAGCCCTCCTGCCTTCACCCCACCATTCTCCATCCATCATCCATCCAACTATCCATCATCCATCCATCCATCCATCCATCCATCCTCCATCATCCATCCATCCATCCATCATCCATCCATCCATCCATCATCCATCCATCCATCCATCCATCCATCCTCCATCATCCATCCATCCATCCATCCATCATCCATCCATCATCCATCCATCCCTCCTCCCATCAATCTGTCCATCCATCCATCCATCCATCCATCCATCCATCCATCCATCCATCCATCCTCCCACCCCCCACCTCCCCTTCAACTCCATCCATTCCTCACTGACCCACAGAGCTGGGGTTTGCCCAAGGGAGGCCACACCATGGGGACAGTTGGGGGAGGCCAGGTCATGGGGATGGTTGGGTGATGGCTGGGCTGTTGGGACAATTGGGTTCAGGACCAGCCAGGGGAGCCTGGACGGGTGGCTGAGGGAGGTTGTGTTGGAGGGATGAGTCAAGGGATGGTCAAGGATGGCCGATGGAGCTGGGGCTGACAGGACACCCAAACCAGGAGAGGTACAGGTCGTGGGGTCAGCTGATGGAGCTGGGGCTGATGGGACACCCAGGTCAGGAGATGTCCGGATCATGGGGTTGGCTGACAGAACAGCCAGGGGAGCCAGGACCCGGGGCATGGCTGAGGGAGGTTGTGTTGGAGGGACGAGTCAAGGGATGGTCAAGGGTGGCCAGATCACAGTGATGGCTGATGGAGCCGGGGCTGATGGGACACCCAGGTCAGGACATGTCTGGGTCATGGGGACAGCTGAGGGGACCCCACCTGGGACCCATGACCACCCATCCTGGCCCCCCCCCCGCCACAGCACGAGCAGGAGGCAGCTCTGGGGCCTCATCCAGACCCTCGCCCTGAGTTCCTGCTGGTGCGGGACAGCCTGAGGAAGATGAAGCTGGTGGAGCCGGGCTCCTGGCAGGCGTGAGCAGGACCCCCGGTGAGGAGGGGGGGGGGGGGGGGGGGGGCTGCTCCCTGGGGACCCCCCCCGACAGCATCCCACTCCCCCCAGGGGCTTCCCCCAACCCCAGCCCATCCCAGCGCTGGGACCGGTGCCCGGCGCTGTCATACTGGGAGCTCGTGGTCGGGGCAGGTCTGCGGTGCCACTGCCTCGGTGGCCCCAACGCCGTGAGAACCGATGCGCCAGGGGCTGGAATGAGCTGGCAGAGCCGGGGCAGCGCCGGGGGCAGCGCCGGGGGCAACCGTCTCCCCACGGCCTGCACCTGCTCCGGCTCCCACGGAGGAAAAAACCCAACGCACCCAATAAAGGTTCTCAGCTGCTTTTCTCGATGCCAACGTGACGGGGACGAGCGGCGGGGTGGCCTTGGCTGGCGTTGGTGCCACGCTGTGGGTGGCCACGGTGGGCGAGCTGTGGGACGGGGTGGTAGCCGGTGGCTCGGGTCCACCGGAGGTGACACCCCCCGGGTCAGCTGCGGGTTGGTGGCCATTTAAGGCCTTCAGCCATCACCTGGTGGTGAGGAGCCTTCCTCCCCCCACCCTGCTCTTCCTCTCCTTCCTCCCTCCCTCCTTTTTTGGGGGGGTTTCTTGCTTCTCATTGGTTTTTTGGGGTTTTTTTTTGGTTTCCAAAATTAAACACCCTCCTCCCCCCCCCCCCCGCCCCCCCGGCACTGCCACCCCACAGCCCGAGCCCCGATGGAAGGAAGTGTGAGACGTTGTTTTTGAACACATCTCAGATCAACAACCCAACCGCTGGGTGCGGCCGGCACCACCCCGGGCACCGGGGAGGGCACCCGGCCATCGCCATGGCTCTCGAGGAGTTCGCTGGCTCGGCCGACTACGATTACCCACTGGTGACCAATGCGACGGGGAACTGGGAGGTCTTCTCCAGGTGGGAGGTCTTCTTCACCACAGTCTTCATCCCCGTCTTCTACTCTTTCATCTTCCTCCTCGGCCTGGTGGGGAACCTCTTTGTCATCACGCTGATGGCCAAGAAGAGCGGAGGCAAGAGGATGGTGGACACCTTCGTGCTGAACCTGGCGGTGGCCGACGTCATCTTCGTCTGCACCTTGCCCTTCTGGGTGGCAGCGGGGGCACGGGGGAACCGCTGGCTGCTGGGTGAAGGGCTCTGCAAGGTGAGCAGCTACATCATTGCTGTCAACCGCTGCTCCAGCATCCTCTTCCTCACCGCCCTCAGCGTGGAGCGCTACCTGGTCTTAAGGAAGCTGCTGGACACCAAGATGATGGGTTCCCGAAGGCACGTCCCCATCACCTGTGGTACCATCTGGGCAGTGTCCCTCCTCCTGGGTGCCCCGTCCCTGATGTACCGGCGCCTGGATGGAGACGACTGTTGGGATGAAGATGGAGAGGACTTCAGCCTGGCCATGGTCTTCCTCACCTTCCTCCTGCCCTTGGGTGTCATCTTCTTCTGCTACTGCTCCATCTACTGCCGCCTTCAGCGCCACGTCCGCCTGGGCAGGGGCGTCCGCCGGTCCCACCGCGCCATCGTCACCATCGTCGCAGCCTTCCTCTGCTCCTGGCTACCCCTCAACACCTGCAAGGTCCTGCTCTTCTTCCTCGCCAAGGGGATGCTGGTCCTGTCCCAGGGGCAGGAGGTGGCCCTGAGGTGGGTGGTGGCCGCCAGCACCTGCCTGGCCTTCGTCAACAGCTGCGTCAACCCCCTGGTCTACGCCCTGATGGACGGACGCTGCCGGCCCCGATGTCCCCTCGGTCCCCACTCCCTGGGGACAGGTCCCGGCGCGGCCGCTCCTTCCTCCGCCACCGACTCCAGCCTCCTCTTCGGTGTCCGCGTCCGGACCAAGACCCCCCCCGCCCCCAGCCGCAGGACCGAGCTCCAGCCGGCACCCGGGGGGGGACCACGGGGTCCCTTCTCCTCCCCGCTGTCTCTGGGTGCCCCCAGCATCCCCGCTGTCCCACCACATCCCCAGCCATAACCATCCCGGTGTGGTTCCCGAGGGAGCTCCCGCCAAGGGCAGGATCCGTCCCGGGGTGACCCCGGGAGATGCTCATCACAGCTGGGGAGCGGGAACCCGCTTTGAACCCCGATTTAATCCCAATTAACACAAATTTAGCCCGATCGCTGATGATCTTTAGTCCTTGAGCTGTTTTTACCACCCGCCGGCAGCGGGGAGAAGCGGGGGGGTCGGGGACAGCAGGATTCCTCCTGAGAAAAAGAACCTTTTTCCCTTACTATCCTCCAAATATGTCTTTTTTTTCCCCAAATCCTACTTTATTTTTCCGCCAAATTTGCCTTTTTTTTCTCCAATCTGCTTCTTTTTTCACCAAATCCAATTTTTTTCCTCCAAATCTGCTTGTTTTTAAACCTCCAAAACGACGTTTTCTCCTCAAATCTCTTTTTTTTCCTCTGAATCCACTTTTTTTTTTCTCAAAATCTGCTTTTTCTCACCAAATCTGACTTTTTCTTTCATCCAAATCTGCTCTTTCTTTTCCCCAAACCGAACTTTTTTCCTTCAAATTCTTTTTTTCCTCCAAAACTGCCTTTTTTCCTCCAAATCCTTTATTTTTTTCCTTCAAAGCCTCCTTTTCTTTACCAATTTTCCCTTGTTTTCTCCAAATCCTTTTTTTCTCCAAATCTGCCTCTTTTTTTTTCCTCCAAATCCAACCTTTTTTCTCTAAATCCCCCCCTCTCCCTCCCTCCCCCGCATTTTTTCCTCCAAAGCTGCCTCTTTTTTTCTCCAAATCCTCCCTTTTTCGTCACCGCGGGGGTTCCTGCCCCTATTTTGTGCCCCTGGGTGAGGGGTGGCCCTGGCACAGATGGGGGTGGCCCTGGCACAGATGGGGGTCACCCCTCCCCAAATAACAGAGGGATGACGGGGGGCCGAGATCGGCGGGGAAGGTGTTGGGGGGGGTGTGGAGGTGCTGCCCGTACCATGCCCGTACCCTGCCCGTACCTTGCCTGTACCCTGCCTTCATCCTGCCCGTACCCTGTCCATACCCTGCCCGTACCTTGCCTATACCCTGCTCGTACCCTGCCCGCACCCTGCCCGCATCCTGCCCGTACCCTGCCCGCTCCCTGCCTGTACCCTGCCTGTACCCTGCCCATACACTGCCCCGCTCCCTGCCTGTACCCTGCCTGTACCTTGCCTGCATCCTGCCCGTACCCTGCCCACACACTGCCTGCTCCCTGCTTGTACCCTGCTCATACCCTGACCATACCCTGCTCATACCCTGCCCGTACCCTGCCCGTACTGTGCCCGTACCCTGCCCGTACCCTGCTCTCACCCTGCCCGCATCCTGCCCGTACCCTGCCCGTACCGTGCCCAGCGCCTGCTCTGCTTGCAGCTCTTCCTGCCTGCTCCCTGCCCGCACCTCCCCTGCCCGCACCTCCCCTGCCCGCACCTCCCCTGCCTGTACCTCTGCCGGCCGCACGCTTGCTGGTCCTCTCCTGCCCGCACCCTGCTCCTCTCCTGCCCGCACCCTGCTCCTCTCCTGCCCGCACCCTGCTCCCTGCCCACACTTCCCCTGCCCCCACCTCCCCTCCCCTGCCCGCACCTCCCCTGCCCGCACTCCGCCTGCACCGTGCCCTTTGCCCCGTGGGACCACGACACTTTCCCCGTGCCCGGTGCCAGCAGCGCAGGATGTGACACCTCGCCCGCGCCAGACACCCCTGAGTCATCTCACACCACCTGGCAGCTGCTGCAGCGCCGTTCCCACGGCCCTGGCATGGCCCTGGTACAACCCCGGTACTGTCCTTGCACAGCCCTGGCACTGCTTGGGCATTTCTTGGGTACTGCCCTGGCACAGCCCTGGCACTGCTCTACCCCTCACCCGTCCCCTCCCGCCTGAGGACAGGGACAGGTCAAGCTGCTCCAGGAAGGGATGGTGGTGGCTGTGCCAGGGTCCTTGCCCACCTCAGCTTTGCAGAGATGCCAACCCCAGGGGATGTCCTCCAGGCATGAGCCATTATGGGCATGGGGACAGTGTCCCTGCACCTGACCTGGCCCTGCATGGCACCTGGATGGAGCCTCCACCCAGCACCATGCCATGGTGCGCCAGGCTGTGCCATGCCAGGCTGTGCTGTGCCATATCGCCCCATGCCATGCTGTGCTGACATCATACCATGACCTATTATGCCACACCATACCATGCTGTGCCATGATGTGCCACCCCCTGCCAGATTCTTCCATGTCACTGCACCGTACCATGCTGTATGGTGCCATGCCAACCCACCCAGTGCCATGCCATACCATATCAATACTGTGCCAAACCTTGCCATATTGTACTGTGCCATACCATGTCGTGCTGCACTGTTCCATGCCATACCATTCCATGCCATGCCACGCTGTGCCACACCATGTCACACTGTGTCATACCATGCAATGCCATACCATGCCAGGCCACAGCATATAATGCCACACCACGCTGTCCCATGCCACCCCCCACTATGCGATCCCACCAGCATGGTGCCATGGGGTGCCAAGCAGTGCCATGTTGGTTCTGTGTGGTGCCATGTGGTGCCATGCAATGCTGTGTGGTGCCATGCAATGCTGTGTGGTGCCATGCATTGTGATGTGGTGCCATGGTGGTTTTGTGTGGTGCCATGTGGTGCCATACAGTGCCATGAGGTGCCATGTGGTGTCATACAGTGCAGTGTGGTGCCATACAGTGCCATGAGGTGCCACGTGGTGCCATACAGTGCCATGTGGTGTCATATAGTGCCATGAGGTGCCATGTGGTGCCATACAGTGCCATGTGGTGCCATATAGTGCCATGAGGTGCCATGTTGTGCCATACAGTGCCATGTGGTGCCATACAATGCCATGTGGTGCCATACAGTGCCATGAGGTGCCATGAGTTGCCATGCTGGTTCCATCTGATGCCATAGAGTGCCATGTGGTGCCATGAGATGCCACGCCGGTTCCATCTGATGCCATGCAGTGCCATGTGGTGCCACTCAGTGCCATGCAGTGCCACGCTGGTTCCGTGCGGTGCCAGGCGGTGCGGTGCGGTGCCACTCAGTGCCATGCGGTGCCAGGCGGTGCGGTGCGGTGCGGGGCAGGCTGGCAGGCCCGGCTGCCGAGGCGGCGGTGCCGGGGCGGTGTCGGGAGCAGGGGCGGTGCGGGTGCCCAAGGTGCTCCTCGCCCGCTCCTCCCCTGAGCCTCAAGCCCGGACCCGTCCCCGTGGCCCGGGCGCGGCAGAGCCGGCGGCGAGCGCCCAGGTAAGGATCCGGCCCCGGCCCCGGCCCCGGCCCCGCCACCGCCCCCCGCCCTCCCCGCCCGGCCTCGGCTCCCCCACCAGCTCCGCGTCCCCTCCGGGGGAAACTGAGGCACGGTAGGACCGAAGCGACGCCAAAGCCGGAGCTCGCCACCCCTCACCCCCCCCACCCCCCCCCCCCCCCCCCCCCCCCCCCCCCCCCCCCCCCCCCCACCCGAGAGCGGAGGCTGTCGGGGTGCTGGGGAGGGGGGGGTGGGCGTTGCGGGGGGGTGGGCGTTGCGGGGGGAGCCGCTTCCCCGGCTCCAGGGGCCGCCCCCGGTCCGGGAGCCGCCTCCAGCACAGGCGGAAAAGAAACGAAAACTGGGAGAGGTGCCCAGTGAAACTGGCCGGGGCGGGGAGAGGGCACCCACCCCCCCCATCCCCCCTCCCCACCTCCCCGCCGCACCCCGACCACCTTTGCCCCCGGGATGGGTCCGATCCAGGCAAACCCCAGCGCCGCGCACGTGCTCGCACACCTTTGTTTATTGTAGGACCTACCAGAAGGCAGGCAAAGCAAACACCCGCCTCGCCTCCCCTCCCCTCCTCTCCTCTCCCTTCCCCATCGCCGGGGCGATGCTGGGGGTCGCAGGGGTGACGAGGGGGGTCACGGCCCTGGGTGCTCCCCGAGGGGTGGCTCGGGGGCACGGCGACCCCCCGGTGTCACCCCTAGGGTCCCGACCCGGGATGGGGGAGGCGAGTGACACCGACAGCGGGATCATGCTGCACTCCGGTGAGCAATGGGGAGGGGAGAAGGGGGATTTTTTTTTTT